>JAIGNY010000733.1:1342500-1655000 GCA_020152595.1 Chiridota heheva
AAAATTGTTTCTAATCACAGTACAGAAACAACCAATTAACATTCAAAGAAATACATGAACATTTGCAATGGAATTGTCTCTATGACATCATCACACACGAATTCATCATACTGTACAAAAACTTTAAATGCAATTAGGAAATCTTTAAAAATCCATATCTCCTGACGGAATATGACATCAACCTGATTTTTGTACCAAACTGGCTCTAAAAGTAAGCTCTTTCAATAAAATTGTACAAAAACCCATAGGAATATTCCTTAAATTACGTACAACAAAAGAAATGGAACTTAGGATTAACATAGCAAAATAATCAAATGAAATGCGATTCGCCTGTGCTGCATTCAGGTTTCACAGTCAGATTAATTTGGTGCTTGAACTTGAAACCAATGAAGAAAAGATACGTAGTGAAAGGTGTGTGGAAACAGTACTACCGTTATGATAAAAATGATCAACTTTTAAAAATTAATTCTGATAAAACTTTCTTGCTATTTTCATCGTTTATAGAATACTTTCTTCAAAGTCATGCTTGCATGAGTTCCTTTTAGGATTTAACTTTGTAAATGAAACGCCAAACAAGTCAACTTCAGGAACTTTTTTCTTTTGTTTCTACTTTATACACAACTATGTACAGGTGTGATATATAAATGTACTGCAAGACAGCTACAGATGATATGAAGCGACTAACAACTGATGAGAACTGACCAGTGTGTACTGAGCTGAGAACTGACAATTTTGAACTGACCCAGTGTATAAAATACCTTATCTTTATATAGGGTAAAACTTAACTTATTCCTTATACTCAGGTATTGTTTAACCATTTCTTACTGTTACCCATTTTAATTATGTTCCTTGTCCCTCATTTCTAATGTTTCCTCTTGTCCCTCATTTCTAATGTTTCCTCTTGTCCCTCATTTCTTATCTTTCCCTTTGTTCCTCATTTCTTATCTTTCCTCTTGTCCCTCATTTCTAATGTTTCCTCTTGTCCCTCATTTCTAATGTTTCCTCTTGTCCCTCATTTCTAATGTTTCCTCTTGTCCCTCATTTCTAATGTTTCCTCTTGTCCCTCATTACTAAGGTTTCCTCTTGTCCCTCATTTCTTATCTTTCCCTTTGTTCCTCATTTCTTATCTTTCCCTTTGTTCCTTATTTCTTATCTTTCCTCTTGTCCCTCATTTTTATTGTTTCCCCTTGTCCCTCATTTCTAATGTTTCCCCTTGTCCCTCACATATTTGTCCCTCAATTCTTATCTTTCCTCTTGTCCCTCATTTCTAATGTTTCCTCTTGTCCCTCATTTCTAATGTTTCCTCTTGTCCCTCAATTCTAATGTTTCCTCTTGTCCCTCATTACTAAGGTTTCCTCTTGTCCCTCATTTCTTATCTTTCCTCTTGTTCCTCATTTCTTATCTTTCCTCTTGTCCCTCATTTCTAATATTTCCCCATGTCCCTCATTTCTAATGTTTCCCCTTGTCCCTCACATATTTGTCCCTCATTTCTTAACTTTCCTCTTGTCCCTCATTTCTAATGTTTCCTCTTGTCCCTCATTTCTAATGTTTCCCCTTGTCCCTCACATATTTGTCCCTCATTTCTTAACTTTCCTCTTGTCCCTCATTTCTAATGTTTCCTCTTGTCCCTCATTTCTAATGTTTCCTCTTGTCCCTCATTTCTAATGTTTCCTCTTGTCCCTCATTTCTAATGTTTCCTCTTGTCCCTCATTTCTAATGTTTCCTCTTGTCCCTCATTACTAAGGTTTCCTCTTGTCCCTCATTTCTTATCTTTCCCTTTGTTCCTCATTTCTTATCTTTCCCTTTGTTCCTTATTTCTTATCTTTCCTCTTGTCCCTCATTTTTATTGTTTCCCCTTGTCCCTCATTTCTAATGTTTCCCCTTGTCCCTCACATATTTGTCCCTCAATTCTTATCTTTCCTCTTGTCCCTCATTTCTAATGTTTCCTCTTGTCCCTCATTTCTAATGTTTCCTCTTGTCCCTCAATTCTAATGTTTCCTCTTGTCCTCATTATCTTGTCCTCATTTCTTATCTTTCCTCTTGCCCTCATTTCTTATCTTTCCTCTTGTCCCTCATTTCTAATATTTCCCTTGTCCCTCATTTCTAATGTTTCCCCTTGTCCTCACATATTTGTCCTCATTTCTTATCTTTCCTCTTGTCCTCATTTCTAATGTTTTCCTTGTCCTCATTTCTAATGTTTCCCCTTGTCCTCACATATTTGTCCCTCATTTCTTATCTTTCCTCTTGTCCTCATTTCTTATGTTTCCTCTTGTCCTCATTTCTTTGTCTCTTGTCCCTCATTTTTTATCTTTCCTCTTGTCCTCATTTCTAATGTTTCCTCTTGTCCTCATTTCTAATGTTTCCTCTTGTCCTCATATTACTAATTTGTCCTTCACATATTTGTCCTCATTTCTTATCTTTCCTCTTGTCCTCATTTCAATCTTTCCCCCTTGTCCTCATTCCTTATCTTTCCTTTGTTCCTCATTTTTAATGTTTCCTCTTGTCCCTCATTTCTAATGTTTCTCATATTTGTCCTCATTTCTTATCTTTCCTCTTGTCCTCACTAATATTTGTCCTCATTTTTATCTTTCCTCTTGTCCTCATTTCCTAATGTTTCCCCTTGTCCCTCACATATTTGTCCTCATTTCTAACTTTCCTCTTGTCCCCATTTCTAATGTTTCCTCTTGTCCTCATTTCTAATGTTTCCCTTGTCCCTCACATATTTGTCCCTCATTTCTTATCTTTCCTCTCGTCCCTCATTTCTAATGTTTCCCCTTGTCCCTCATTTCTAATGTTTCCCCTTGTCCCTCACACATTTGTCCCTCATTTCTTATCTTTCCTCTTGTCCCTCATTTCAATGTTTCCCCTTGTCCCTCATTCCTTATCTTTCCCTTTGTTCCTCATTTCTAATGTTTCCTCTTGTCCCTCATTTCTAATGTTTCCTCTTGTCCCTCATTTCTAATGTTTCTCTTTGTCCCTCACATATTTGTCCCTCATTTCTTATCTTTCCTCTTGTCCCTCATTTCTAATGTTTCTCCTTGTCCCTCACATATCTGTCCCTCATTTCTTATCTTTCCTCTTGCCCCTCATTTCTAATGTTTCCCCTTGTCCCCCATTTCTAATGTTTCCTCTTGTCCCTCATTTCTAATGTTTCCTCTTGTCCCTCATTTCTAATGTTTCTTTTTGTCCTCATTTCATATTTGTCCTCATTTCTTATCTTTCCTCTTGTCCCTCATTTCTAATGTTTCTCCTTGTCCCTCACATATCTGTCCCTCATTCCTTATCTTTCCCTTTGTTCCTCATTTCTAATGTTTCCTCTTGTCCCTCATTTCTAATGTTTCCTCTTGTCCCTCATTTCTAATGTTTCTCTTTGTCCCTCACATATTTGTCCCTCATTTCTTATCTTTCCTCTTGTCCCTCATTTCTAATGTTTCTCCTTGTCCCTCACATATCTGTCCCTCATTTCTTATCTTTCCTCTTGCCCCTCATTTCTAATGTTTCCCCTTGTCCCCCATTTCTAATGTTTCCCCTTGTCCCTGATTTCTAATGTTTCCCTTTGTCCCTCACATATTTGTCCCTCATTTCTTATCTTTCCTCTTGTCCCTCATTTCTAATGTTTCTCCTTGTCCCTCATTTCTAATGTTTCCCCTTGTCCCTCACATATTTGTCCCTCATTTCTTATCTTTCCTCTTGTCCCTCATTTCTAATGTTTCCTCTTGTCCCTCATTTCTAATGTTTCCCCTTGTCCCTCACATATTTGTCCCTCATTTCTTATCTTTCCTCTTGTCCCTCATTTCAATGTTTCCCCTTGTCCCTCATTCCTTTTTTTTCCCTTTGTTCCTCATTTCTAATGTTTCCTCTTGTCCCTCATTTCTAATGTTTCCTCTTGTCCCTCATTTCTAATGTTTCCCTTTGTCCCTCACATATTTGTCCCTCATTTCTAATGTTTCCTCTTGTCCCTCATT
Organism: Chiridota heheva; assembly: GCA_020152595.1. Lineage (NCBI taxonomy): Eukaryota > Metazoa > Echinodermata > Holothuroidea > Apodida > Chiridotidae > Chiridota > Chiridota heheva. The sequence continues at coordinate 1,346,466 of JAIGNY010000733.1, forward strand.
TCTAATGTTTCTCCTTGTCCCTCACATATCTGTCCCTCATTTCTTATCTTTCCTCTTGCCCCTCATTTCTAATGTTTCCCCTTGTCCCTCACATATTTGTCCCTCATTTCTCTTGCAACTTTTTGTCCCTCATAGCCTTGCTTATGATGTACAACATCCCCCTGTCATGAGCAAGAGAGGATACATTAATTTCACTTGTCACAAAATACACAACATACATAAAACAGATGACCATCAACTGCTAAGTCTAGACTGAAGGAAAATGGTTCAAACTGGGAAAAATACGTCTGTATGAATCAAAATTGGTTTCATGCATGAATTTGGGAATTAATTAAAGTACACATCTCATATAGGAAATAGCAGTTTTCCTACAATAGAATACTTTCTTCAGTCATGCTTGACTTGTTGTGTAGTGTGTAGTGTTAAAGTGTGTAGTAGGCCAATCACGTGATATGATATACAAACTGGGTGCTACTAAAATACGTGTCATTAATGTACAAATAACCATAATTCGATGAAGAGATGTATCTCAGAATATTAATATATCATTCTATCTGCAAATATTCATCACAACCAAATGAGACATAATATATATATAGTTTTAGACATAGATCACTATTATTAAGTTATTATTATTAGTAGTAGTTGTAGTAGTGTAATAACACATTAATAGAGCACTAGAAATGCAATCAGCTGTCCTTTACATCCCTTAGAATATTAAAAGTTAGGTTCAATACAAAAACTTAACAGAAATATATAATCATACATAATTTATTTGAAAGATTTATTTAAAGAGAGATGTTTCTTTATAATATATTACATACTATTTTTCCCCCTTTTTCGTGTAAAATAGAATTATAATCAAGTGAACTGATGATGAAACAGTATATTATGATTTTTGTTATGGTTTTGTTTATATGTAGTTCTGTTTGATTGTTATTTACGTTCAATCTTGCAAAGAAAATATATATATCTTTATATCAGTTTAATATAAATATTTTATTTCAAAGTAAAATATAGATATTATTAGTAAGATTTCAATACCAAAACCGAGGATGATTTTTAAAACAAACAGAAAAAATATGTAACAAGCATATCTTTATGTCACTCCTAATTTAGTTAACACCTGGTATTTCCTTTGTACTTTATATTCAGTTTAAACAATACTTAATTCCCAACATTCCGGTTCCTTTGTTATCTGACCAGCTGACCGTCTTAAATGTTGTGGAGCATGCATAATACAGGGACTTGCTTTCAAGACACCAAACCATTAACATCTCCCGTATTTTTGCATAATACAGGGACTCGCTTTTAAGACACCAAACCATTAACATCTCCCGTATTTTTGCAAAATACAGGGACTTGCGTTCAAGACACCAAACCATTAACAACTCCCTATTTTTCTTATCTGTTTTTGTATAATCTGGTCTGTTGGTACACTCTCTCGTGCGGACCGCCAATCACTCCGCCAGCACGTTACACTACCTATCCATGAATTTCTAATGAAATAAATAAACCTTACCTTGGAAGGATAAGCTTCTGTTCTGGTGGGAGGCTTGCGTACTCATTAAATGTTTTGAAAGGCACTTTGGGCGGGTACTGGAAATCAGTCATACCAAAATTAAACTCGCACTGCTGAAAAGACATGAAACTAGCTGCGGCAAAGAAACCAGTGCTGTTGGATAAAAGATACAGATGAATATTCATGAGGTCAAACCAAAATGATATTGGCATGAAAGGAAAAGAACAAATTAAAATACAAGGAACAACCAGGGACAAATGCCTAGGCACCTTTTCCCCTTCCATCCCTATTCAATGTTGGTATGCGATTTGCAAGAAAAGGTTTTGGTAATACATCTGCAACATTATAGGGGTACAAGGGGAAGGAAAAAGTGCCAAGTACTTTTGTCTGGAATTGTAGTCACAATTGTTATCAGGAAGCATATTGAATTCTGAATGGGGAATCTTTGCATAAAATTTAAGTGCTTCTCAGGATAAGGTGGATCAAAGCTTTTTAAGACATTCCAACTGTGTATGATATCAAAGGTGTGTTTGTTTGTTTGATGAGGGCTTAATGGCACCATGACAACAAAGGTCAAATTGTGCCTGAGAGGTCAGATCATTCTAGAGGTAGGAAGGAAACAGGGGGAGAATGAGAGAAATTCAAGAACAAAAGGTCAGAAAGCTGTGATCAAGAGGGGAGGTGCATGGTTGAAACAAAAAACAAAGTAGAGAGGGGGTGGAAGTGGAGAATTAAATATGGTTGTAGAGGGAGGCATGATGAAGGAAGGAGATAATTTTATCCGAAGGATTTTTCAGGAAGAAGTCAGCAATTGAGTTGTGGGGAGCAAGGGAAACTCTGGGAAGGTTGTACAGGGGCAAGCAAGGAGAACGTGATGGATTGTGGGGTATGGCGGGGTTGGACAAATCAATTTGAAAAGAACTTGTCCACTGGCAACCAATGACCTCTATTTTTAAGACAGTGAAACAGTTACCACTGAAGTCAAGGAACAAAACAAGTAGAAAGAGCACTTCACATTTATTTTTCACCTGAATTACGTCAAACAATCCCAGATCACAAATGCTTTTATTAATTGGTTGGGAAAATGACCATACAAGGAATAACGTGGTAAAAAGATATTTATTCAAAAGTTTATTCTGTTTGGAAATTTTCACATTTATAGCTTTGTCAAAATGACTGAAATCAGACGAGAGTGACATCACACCCTCACATTCCTCAAAGGAGCATTTTATTCAAATATTTGTTGAAATTTTGTGACTTACATTGATTGGAAATGTCAAAGAGAAACCTCAAAGTAAACCTCATGAACATTAAAACACACTTTTTGTGCAATATTTTCCAAAGAAATAAATATTTTCAATTAGTAACAAAAATGAAAATTGACGTTCAATAAAATGCATTTAAAGGGGTGCATGGTTAAGGAGTCATGGGACTTGGGCGTCATGGCAGTTAGGGAGTTGACCTGTGATGGACTGACATCCTATCCAGGGGGATTTAGGTAGTCTCATCCGCTTAAATATTCACTTTAATTGGCTCTTTGATTAATCTCCATTCTTTTGTTACTACACATAGCACATATTTTTCCAGTTTAATGAAAGAAAAAAAAAAAAAACAGACCATATTCATGGGTATCTAATTTACCTACTACAGAAATTTTGTTCTCAATGCCTTGAATATTAAAGGTTAGTTCAGGGTCATGCAAGTCTATCTTAGATGAAAGAGGACTTCAAAAGAAACAAAATGGTAAAGAAAGCATTTAAAAATCTTATTCATTGAGGAGATATTTAAGTTTAAAGGTTGGTATTATTGTATAGAAATGACTGAAATCAGACTAGTTGTGATGTCATACTCTCAGATTCCTAAAAAAAGTTTTTATCTATTCTATCATATTTTGTCCTGCAATTTTGTGGCTTATAAACCATGGGATATGTCAAAAAGTAGTAAAACTGAATCTAGGAATGGTATTTATAATATACAACATGAAGAAAGTTTGAACAAAAATAATTTTAAGTGAAAAATTTAATAAACTTTCTTTAAAACACATAAAACTTTGAGGAATCTGAGGCTGTGACATCACAACTAGTCTGATTTCAGTCATTTCTACAGAAATGATACCAAACTTTTAACTTAAATATCTCCTGAACGGAATAAAATTTTAAGTGTTCTCTTCACCAATTTGTTTCTTTTGAAGTCCTCTTTCATATAAGATGGACATGCTTGACCACTGAACTAATCCTTTAATAGAATTATGTTCATTATCAAGATTAATTTAATCATTATCATAATAACCATCTCTTCCATGACAGTAATGTATTTACCATCTTTGAACTAGTCAAGTACTACACTCTTATCTTTGTATTCAACTACTTTCATGATAATCTACCATGTAACTTCTCCAATATTTTTCTGTCAAATAGTTCTTTTCATGATTAACATACCCGCCGTGCTAAATTACTTTCCAGTCCACATTACTCTCTAACAAGTAGTCAACATTATGTTAAAAATTCTGCTATTGCAACTTGGGTTTCCCTACCCACTTCTTTTAACTCTACTAAAAGCTTATCCTCATTCAAACATAAAGTAAACATTATCTTCTCTGTAATGAAACCCTCTAAGGTTTTTTTTTTTTTTTTGATGTATCATTTTTTTCCCTGATATATCTATGTAATATTTTCTATTCTATTCCCCATTTTTTTTTGGAAAAAATTTCTCTTTCTGAACTTTTCTCTTTTTCACACTTGTATTGTGTTTCTGAGTAATTTGTAAAGAGATTACCTCTCTTACAAGTTCTATTGAGCTATTCGAGGATCCCTCAACCATACAAAGCTTTATCTGTATATTTTTGTATTCTGCAAGTAATAGAAATGGTCAAAATAAAGTTGTAATCATCATAATAGCCTGCACTGCAAAAATTTTCATTCATGCAATCAAAAGACGTACAAATATTTCACTTCAAAGCTTTTTTGATTGGTCCAAATACAATAGTCTAGCAATTATTATCGCCCAATTAGTTTTACAGATAATTACAAATCTTTTCTCATTCATCTTTCCATTAAAAAAATGACAAAATATTACGTGAGTAAAATATTTGAAAACGATTACTTGTTAGCAAACATAGTTTTTTTAAACCTGCAACTTGCTATTTGAAAATATCAAAGTACTGAATAGCCAATCATTAACGGTCTCTGCCACATTTAAATCATAATAGATTGTCTTTAAAACCCACCTTGCTGACTGAAAAACATCTGTGACCGGTGGAAATGAAATTTCATTGTGAGAAAATACCATCTCCTTCTTCTCCACATCCAGGAGAAAACCGATTATATCACCTGACAAAGACAACACAAAAATAAATCAAATTACTGATCTTTAATAAGTTTGTTCGGAAAAAAATAGTTAGGACTAAAAGCATGCCCTCCATCCCGGCAGACTTGATGTTTTACACTACACTGCCAAGAAGAAAACCAATGAAATCAATTTTAATCATCTATACTTTTCTCAAGTCTGGTCAGAAAAAACAGGTATAGTTAGAAAACACCCTGTAGAGTGTATTAACTTACCACGCTTAGTGTAGTGGAGAGTTATACTTACCTTCCATGCTATAAATATGCAATCTGGTCCCTAACCTGATTCTAACGCACTTCTAACCCAACTAAAAATGTAGTTACCAGCCCAGCCCTGACCTCCAGTATACCTCTAACATCCCTTACTTAACATTCCACCGAGGCCTGAACAAAAGGGAATGTGGGCGAGATGCATGGAAGGTAAGTATAACTCTCGTAAATATCTCCGCTACACTAAACAGGGTAAACTTACTTCAAGTTATATCTTACCTTCCATACTATAAATATGCAATCAGATTGCAACCGAGGATCAAAAGGAAGGGAGTTTAGGTCTGAAGTCTACAATGGATGGCCTGAAAAATCAAACTTTTTTCTTATTTAAAGTATATAAATAAAAAACCTCATCCTCTAGCCAGAAACAATATGTTTAGTGGTTGCGATGCATCCTTTCGTTGTTGGTTGATTTTCAAGTTTTACCCCACCTACTCATTAATATGCATGACATCACCACCAAAAAAAAAGAGGAAAAGGGCACATCTACAGACCATGGGCTATGACATAAATGCAACTTATCATTCTTAAGATACTGTGTTTACAAGCTCTTTTTATATATACGCACTAAAACAATCCTCTCTTCCCAATCCCTATCTTTCCACTCATTAAATCCACCCATAATTGATGGTTTAAATCCATTTACAACATTCAATGTATATTGATCCAATCCACAATTCCCCACCCTCATGCAGATCTGCCCAAAATTTTAATCATGACGCCCCTTTCCTCTGGACAATGATCTCACCCTACGTCATCCAAATTCCTTTTTACTTTTAGAGACTTTCTGTTTATTAAAATAGTGAGATCCCCATTTATCCATCCCCTTTTGACAGACCCTAATATTTGATTGCAAGCTATAATGGGAATTATTAGATGAATAGATTATATTGACCAATTTTGCCCAAATTTCACCCTGTTTCTGAGTTGGGAAAAAATTTACCCACCATATATACAAAGAGGCAATGCCCCTTTCATCTTTTTAAGAACATTATTGTACCAAAAATGCGTAGAATAACTACGATGAAAATTTCAAGATTAGTCAAGACATGAGCAATGTAGCAAAGGTATGTGAAAAGACATTCAATTTGAGCCTCTTGATGATACAAATGAGCATAGGCTGGATTTGAGAGGAGGGAAGGGGGGACAATTTTGACTTTTTTCCCCCCCCCTCCCCACTTTCAGTAGGCAAATCCTACCCATGCAAAAGTGCCCCTTTCAAAATGAAGTTCCCCTTAATTACTGACCAAATAGTAGGAAACTGGAAACTTTTGTCAGTCTTATGTACTGGAGGAATGTGGAAAAGTGCCCCTTTCTAAAAATGAAGTCCCTACGCAAGCACCCCCTCCCCCTCCCCCACCACTTCTCAAAAGCTTCCTTCACCCCTGGGTTGTGAATGGTATGTGCTTGTAAATTTACAATTGAATACAACGTGGATCTCTAATGCTTCGCTTAATTAATTTTGTTCTGAATTCTAGGTTGTCAAAGGTCAACTAGTGCCAGAGAGGTCAAAACTTGTCATCTAAACAAAATGCTTACTTCCAAGAGAAGGTACAAGAGCACAAATCAGAGGATAGCATAACAAGTAACTTTACCTGGTTTCCACTGGGGGTAATTGTGAGGTCTACTCCTCGCATTGTACCAATAGAGCTGTCTGCATCCGTCATATGAGAATGAAAACTCATCGTCCCCAATCCCGCACCCTTCCTGGAATGGAATAAAATGTTTTCAGAATCATTGAGCAGTAATGGTAAAATTAAACATACAGAATAAAAAAAGAATGTATGATAAAACAAGCAAAAACTAGAATATCTCCTTCATGGACTAAGATATTGAATAAGTAGCTTAATTATTTTGTTCCTATTGAAGTCTTCTTTAATGAGAGAACCAAAAACAGACCAAAAGGTTTTGTGGTTCCAATGTTTTTTTTGTCATACGCTGATTGACTTGCAAATTTTGTATTAACTGTCATGTCATTGCGTATCATGAAATATTTGTTCCATGAAATTGATTCATAAGCCACACCCACCATGCAGATCAAAAAAATCTTGACAACATTAGCATTTGCACAATTTAAAAACAAAATCATACCAAGTATGATGTAAAAAGGGTTGCTTATTTATCCTATTTCAAGAATTTTCAGTTAGCCTCGCTTACTCATTAATATTCATGACATCATTACCACAACATCAGAACATATACACAGACCATGACCCATCTGTGTACAACATAAGGCATAATCCGATATACCATTTATGAGATACAGTATGGTGTTTACATCATTTAGCACTTTCATATTAAGCCACTCCTACCATGAAAATTAATGACCAATAAGCAACAATATTATCATGCTCCAATATAATGCAAAACGGACATACAGTTGCTTATTTATGACTCTTACTCCACCAGAGGGTTTAAAAAATATGAGCCAAATTTTCATAACTTTTTTTTCACATGAATTTTCAAAACTTTCCTTTCATTTTTTTCATTACAGGTTTTCTTTTTAATGCAAGTTAAGACATCGATCTTTTGAGTAATGAAAGTAAGTAAAATTAGGAAAATTGGACAAATATATGCAAATTAAGCAATTTTTGGTTAAATTCGGTCAAGAAATGGGTCAATCTTTGCACAAGTACATTTTCTTGTAAATATTGAAAACAGTTTTGTGTTACATATTTAGATTCTTTATAAACATTTCCTTTTCTATGATGCTACTCTATGATTTTTAGCAAGAAGGAAAGATGAAAAACACTAAAAATAATTTTAGCCAAATGACCCCCCCTGAAAATTGCAGCAGAAAATTATAATGCAGTAGTCTCACCGGAGGCTCAAACCTGGTGTGTTCATTTGCTAGTACGCGTTGATAAGCTGCTACACTATGTAGTCATTAATTAATCAAAAGGTGAATTTTAATTCTTATAGCTGTTGGTCAATATATAGGGGGTATGCCTTTATTTATATATCAAATGAAAGGAAATTTCAAGCAGCTTTAAATGGCAATTGAACAAAGCATGGGTGATGTACAGTTTTGGTACACAATTTCTAACAAAATAATGTCAAAAATTAATGAAATTTAAAAAATTTCATCAGAAAAAAATATTGCAGATAGGAATAATAAAAATTAAACCAGAAATCATTACTATATATCATGTCTCAGGACTTCCGTGTTTGATTTGAAGCAAAAATGTGGTCTTGAGAATTGGTAAGCTAAAAAAAAACATTTTTCGTCAATTGTTTAGCAAATTTTTAGTTTTACTTATTTTCAAGCTACTTTCTCTCAAAATCATTCATGTAATTCCTATAAAAAGAATTTGTGAAAGAAATTTTGAGTACTTTTAAATGATACTAAGATTACTTATACAGAACTTTGGGAAGGTCCCTATTATACTTTTTGGAAAAAGGTGGTTTGAAAAGGACAATAAATATCGCCGCATAGTTAAACATTGTTATAAACATTCTGTGGAGTATTTGCATTGTCTTGACCTATGCATTAAATCCACGTAATGCACAACCTTGATTTGGCTTAGTCCATTTTTACAACAAGTGAATTTCTTGACAAATCAAAAAAATGTATGTAAAATTTTCTCGTTTTTCATTTTTTTTCATTTTTTTTTATGCATTATAAATATTCTAATACGAAGGTTTTATTAAAAGATTTAATGTTGAGGCAGAGTGTTTATATGCATATTCAATGCACAATTCAAAGGACTTTGCAGTCGCGAATGACCATCCTAAAATCGTGTCATTCCTGAAAGTCCTTTGCCCTGTTCATTAAATATGCATATAAACAGTCTGCCTGAACATTAATCTTTGAATACTGCTATCTGTCAGTTTTGTTTCTTTTTATCTTCTGCATAGCAAATGAACTTTAAAATGTTGGGTTTAGTTTCCATTAATATGCAAATCAAAAAATTTTAATAAAAGATTGAAAAAAACACAAAAAACAAAAAAACTTACATGATTCAGAAATTTGCTGTCTTTTGTAGCCCAGCCTATTTGCATCACTCCATCTGTGATGACTCGTACCTCATAGTACCATACACCAGAGTCCACACAAAACGTACAACGCACGCTTTCAAATGACAAAGCATCACTTCTCGCCTGTTGAAGAGGAAAGAAAAGGTAAATCTAATTCAGCTCAGTCAATTCTGTGGCTGGCTAGGGAAATCATTACACGCATTGACCTCCTCTCCCCCTCCAATTAGTGACCAAAAACCACCCCAAATTGAGCAAAATTAAAGACTCTTCACTTATAAAAACCATATTAAAACACACAAGTATGAGGTTTTATTTCGAATTCATAAATACATCAAAATCATTGAGGGTTTGAGATGAAAATGAATTATAGTTTGAAATTGATATCAATCAATGGATTTAAATAATGATATAAAAATAACAAGCCTTCTCATAAAGATGCACAGAACAATTGATGTCTCTGAGTTAGGAAATAAGCCACACCCACAATAGCAATGTAGTAACTAGGTGGGAAAACAAACCTTAAATCTGCAATATGCATGACCAATTAATTAGCATTTAGATGTTCATGTGGCCTGCTGCAAGCTTTAATCCATTTATGACACTTCTATGGATCTTTAGAGTTTTTAGCAAAAGGGATAAACAAAATTCTGTTCGTTAACTATTCTGGGTAATGGGAATCAAATTTACAAAATTTTGGTGCCCGTAGGTGCAATTTTTGTTCATCATCTTGTCGTTACTCAGTCTGCGTGTGCAGAAATTTCGTTTTGTGCACTATATTGCATTGACTACATGAGCACACACTGCTAGCTAGCTGTACTGTACCAGAACCGTGTAGGATTTGTTGCTAGGCAAATTCGTATAGTGATTGGTTGAAAAAGCTGCCAATCAACCAACTCAGAGAGGTCAATTATAACAGAGATAAGAACATGAATAAATCAGTTCTCTATTTACCTCTAAACCAGTCGCTGATATTTTGAGATATTCACTGACATCATTATCGTTTAACATAGCATTGCACTCATCCAGGGACAGTTGCTCATAGGTGAAGGGTCGTTCCTTCATCGGTACTGCGAAGAAGAAATCATAACAACTAAACTAGTTAAACAACTTGTAAACATGACCATGCATGATCATGTAACTTAATTGACAAGATTTAAAAGATTTTGAAAACATGTTCTTCTAGGCTACCCCCTCCTTATATGCCACTCTTTATTAAATAGGTGCAATACAAAATAATAATAATAATAAATGTTAAATACGCCATTCACCAAAGTGTTACAAATAAAATGAAAACAAAATGAAAAATATCAAATTAAGTGGGTCTTTAAGAGTTTTTGAATACAGTTCTCATGTAGGTGGGTAAAGTGTTCCAAGATCTGGATGCAAGTATTTCAAATCTTTTGTCATATGGCAGAATTGGATATGGGTATGTTTGAACTCTAAATGTGGGGTTTTCTTATCTTGATCATATCCTTTAAACACCAAGGCACCCAGTACAATTCTGATACACATTTCAGCATAAGTGTTGTCACTGTTAAACCAATATGAATGCAATTCTAAAAAAATACTTTCCTTTTGCTCCTATGTAAGATCTTTCTATTTTACCAAGTAGTACATATTCACTCCGTTCTTAATTTGCACCATCATCAAATATGCCTGATACCCCGAGGGACTTAATCTATCATAAATAATCATTTGAGAAAAATCATTTTGTAAATGTCCCTCTTTTAAAAAGATCATAAATTCTACTTTACGCATGCAGCATAAACAAAGTCAAAAAGTGCATTCATTATCAGAAGCAATACTTACAGGAGTTGTCTAGGTACCACTGCGCACAGAAACCAACCTCTCTGCTCTTAAGATTGGAACTTGAAGAAAACCGCTCCAGAACTAAAAGTCTCTGGTGGATGTCGGAGTTGCGAATTGTTAATTTATTTTCAGCTGTGATCAAATAAGAAAAATGTGCACATTTTGAAGGGCTAGTTTCAGTATCTACAATTTATTTTTCCCAGTTCATGTGAAAAATAAGTAGTATACACAGATTAGGCAAGTGCATTGCCAGCCTTTTCAAATTGAAGGAAATAATGGAATGAAATAAGTTATTGATAACCCTAAAAATTGTGTCAAAATAGCGGTCTTTTACATTGTTCAAAAATCTAATTTTACTCAGCATAAAAAATGCTAGTAGTTCTAAATATGGACCTTTTATATTTTCTGAACCTTATATTTATTTTTAAGGGGAGGGGGAGGTGGAAGAAGAAAGGGGGGTTGAAACAACCCATGACTACACTCATATAAAGGTGACATTTATCTTTAAGATTGGTGCTGGGGAATTAATTTTCAATTTTTGTTTATTATTTTCATCCCCTTCCTCACACCAAACATGAGCTGGGTATCTGTTCCCATATCTGATGATTGTAGCTTTTGCGGGTAAATGAATGAACACACTCGAGTTGAATGTTGCTGCATATTACAGAAGTGTCTTTCTTTATTTACCTTTCAAACATAAAAACCACATTTACAGCTGGTATAAACAGGCCCACCACAAACCCAGATGAGCCCCCTGAGCAACTACTGAACATAAAATTGGCAAATATTAATAACAAATTGTTTCTTTCACTTACTTGTTTGAGAGAATTTTTCAAGAGCTATAAGAGCAAACAAGACGACTTCTGGGGAAAATTTAGGATCCTGCAAAATAATGATCAAGGTAAAATATTACAAGGTTTTATCTAAATTGATTTAATATTTACATAAAAGTGTGCACAAAACTACAACTTGAAATAAAAAGACAAGTTAAAATCGTATTCTCAAATGCGGCACTATGTTTCCATATTTTTCTTTTTCTAAACAACCTCTTCCTTTTCCCATAAAAATCAACAGATGCTCATGTTACTTATAGTTTACAATCTTGAGAGCTCCATAAATCATTTGCTACTCACTATATCCTTTAAATTTACTTATACGATTTGAATATTCAGAGAAATGAACCTATACCATATGAATATTCAATGACTTTTAAATGAACAATTGAACTCACAAATGGAAAAAGCAAATAAAGAAAAATGAAAGAAGCATTGCAGACTTACGAGTAATGTTAATAGATATTCAAGAACTTTCTCGTTAAATAATGCGACACTCTTTGGACCAGCCAAAATGTCTGCTACACAGCCCATCACGCAGGCTATATTCCGATGTGTTGCCGGTTCTTGTAACGCTTTCTGTGCAAATAATGATGAGGGTTGCAAAGATGAATAGAATCTTTCAACTGTTTCCTGTAAAATTGCAAAGAGAGAGAGGAAATATATAATAATAAATAATAATAATAGGAACATTTATATAGCGTTTAATCCACACTGTGGAGTATGCTCAAAGCGCTTATACAATAAAAATGATAGGTTAATGTAAATAAACGATTAAATTAAAATATAATAAAAATCAATAATACTTCTTAAACAAATATGTTTTGAGCTGAGATTTAAACGTATTCAAAAATTCAATGTCTTTCATGAATTTCAGAATATCATTCCATTTTCTGGCGGCTGCCACTGTGAAAGACCTGTAACCAAAAGAATTTAGTCTCCACTTTGATATATCCAGCAATTGCTTGTCGCTAGACCTGAGACACTTTTTTGGCTGATAGATGGACAGAAGCTCACAGAGGTATTCTGGTGCTGATCCATCTATACACTGGTTGGCTAAACACCATATTTTATACTCGATTAGAGCTTCAAGTGGTAGCCAGTGCAAAAGCTTTAACGCGGCTGTAATACTGTCACGTTTTGATGTTTTAGTGACAATACGTGCAGCTTTGTTTTGTATCCTCTGCAATCGTTTGATGTTCTCATGTGACGCACCTACAAGCAGACTGTTGCAATAATCAAGACGTGACAGGATTAATGACCTTGCCAATGCTGAAGCCGTCTCTTGAGTCAAAAGGTGTCTGCTGCTGCCAATATTGTGCAAGTGGTAGTTGCAGATCCTGCAAAGCTCTGTGATATGCTTCTGCATGGTCAGTTCCGGTTGAAGAAAAACACCAATGTATCAATATCAATGTATGTAGAGTAACAATTCAATATACCGTACACGACCTATTAAGCACCGCTGCTCTACAAAATGCCCACCCAACATTTTTTGACTGATAACATCATTTATTTGATTAAAGGAAATATTCCCATGTTTTTTCGTAACCTTCCGTAAGAAAACAATTTTAGAAACAGTTTAGTACAAAAATCATGTTGATATGTTATTCGTACCAGAAGATATTCAAATTTTAGGTTCACAAAAAATGCCAATAAATGAAATAGGAAAACGCTCAGTATGACATCACAGCAACACATCCTCCCACAAAGTTTATATGTTTTATTAAAATCTATCATCCTTTTTTATTAGTAAAACTTGCTGAAAAGATAAATGGATAAAAGTTAGTTCTTTATATACATTGCCAAATCTACCCTACTTCAATGAATTTTTGGAAAATTTTTTCTAATCATATAATTAACATTCAAAGAAATACAGAATCATTTGCAATGGAATTGTTTCTATGATATTATCAAACACGAATGCATCATACTGTACAAAACTTAAAAATGCAATTGGGAAATCTTAAAAAATCTATATCTCCTAATAAAATATGATACCAAATTGATCTAAAAGTAAGTTCTTTCAAATTAAATTTTACAACAAGACATCAAAGATGTTATAGCTCAACCTATAGTAGTGCAAAAACCAATTGACTGCTTTTTTTTTTAAAATCAATTTTATTTTTGTCATATTTGATATCTTAGATTTAAAATTCAAATGCAATTTAAAGATTTTTTTGAAGTCTATTCATTTTTTGGGCAATTAATCATTATGTTAAAATTCCAACAGTTCTGAAGTTTCAAAGGGAGTGTGTATCATTTACACGCGTTTAGTACCTTTATTTTTCGGAAAGTACACCAAAATCGCTCCAAGTGAAAAAAAATCGAGCAACCAGTACAGCAAAAGTTTTGATACTATTGCTCAAATAGTCGCTGAAAATTTGCTTTCCAAATCAAGAAAAGTTTACTTCTACAGCATAAATCATCGTTTTTATGGAAAATATGTATGAAAATTCAGTTTAGAAATAACAGAAAACTTCCCTTCAATGTCATTTAATCTCAACATCGCGTAACTTTTTTGCAATACTTGCTAGGGCTGTCACTGTCAAAATCTTGCATACTATGATACCTTCCTGTAAAACATTTTAAAACTACGCCACCACCCCAGAAGTTCTAATCATATCAGTATAGTCCTCTTAAAATGGCCGCCATCTTTGCGAAGCATGCAATATTTCAAGCTCTGTTAAAAAAAAAAAAATATGTTGGTTTATTTTGCAATATTTTTTCTTTCTTGCAAATTTTATTTGACTCATCAGGTAATATTTATATGTACATGTAAATGTACTGATTGTCACAATTCAAGTATTTTTACAGTGTGTGTTTTTTGGTCGATTTAACAGTTGTAAAACAGGCCTTGATTGAGTGAGATTAAAGCCTTATGTTATGGACTATTGTTAGTTTCATTGTTTACTGCTGCACATTGCACGGTGCATTTCACAAGTTACTCAGATTTCGGCAAAATATCCCCATTCATAGGTGATTCTCGCATTTAAAAAGGATTATGCCTAATCGGGTTTACAGTTTGTAAAAGTCATTGATATAGTCAACCAAATGTGTGTGTGATTGAATTATGAATGAGATTGATTTTCAACGACAAGGATTTGAGAGCGTGTAGCATGTACTGCTTAACGGTCACAGCTCTAGTGACAATAACAGGTGTAAATCAGTGGTAAATGGAGATATTAATAATTATTGAAATTCAACAAGAAACCATTACAACTCTAACTTTCTAAGAAAATAAATTATCCTTCTTGACAATGCACTGCAACAATACTGTTAAATGCTGGAACAGGTGATTAAGAGCACGAAAATGAATTAATTTGACATATACGTAGAGTTACGTGATACTGGTTGTGAATATAAGAAGGCAAGGCCAGTTAAGTGTACACGTACAAGTATACTGCACTGACAACTCACGTGTAATTATCACAAAATGTCATGACTCCGATCTGAAAGTTTGCATATTCATCAAAATATCTGAATTCTGATTGGAAAATGGTTTCCGTCAAACACACTGTGATTCGCTTGTAAGATCTAGCTACTGCAATATGCATGATTAACAACAGACACACACACGTACATGAAGCTAGCTACTGTAATAGGAAACACATGTACTGTATGGGGACTGTATGAGGACCTCTGGTACTACAAGAATGGCATAATGTCTACAGCTAAAAGAGACATTTTTGGCGCCATTACATATAAAATCTGATACTTTCTTAAAACCTTTCGGAGCTTTAATTACGAAAATACATAGAACATCTCTTAGTAAAACACACACAATATAAAGCACACAAAAATCTCACTTGAGCCAGATATTCAAGAGTAAAACTGTTAAAACCTAGGAAAAGGATGCATTTGAAAGCAAACCATTGCACATATGGGAGCTCACGTACGATTTGATAAGCTCCACTCATTACACTCTGTGTAATGAGTGGAGCTAAAAAACCATGGGAATATTCCTTCATTTTAAAGACTTCAAATATATAATTTTTATTTTGCATCTGACACTCACAATGTTTTTGTAGTGGTTATTGTTTGGCTAGAATAGAACCAGTTCACACAATGTAGTTCAAATAGCACATTGTACATGGCCCAGATCATTGGGAAAAATCTTTGGGTCTAAAATGTGGTGCAATTTTATTATTGCGTCGAATATGGTAAGTACACAGCTAATTCTTAATTTGAAATTGGTTTATTTAAATTGCAAATGTGAACAATAGCCACACCAGAAGATAACGAAGTAGCTCGAATGAGTCAATCAGAAGGTTCACTGCTGTTCAGAAAAGAAAGAAAAAAAAAAAAAATGTATACAAGACCACAAAATGAAAGAAAATGGCAGAAACAGAAAGCTAAAAGGGAATAAGGGAATTGTAAATATCACATGACCAAAGCAGTTCAATAGTATGCACCAAAATAGCTGTCAACCGCTACAAACAGATATCATCATACTTAATGTAAATGTGTCATCAAGGTTGGATCAATGGAAAGAAGATTTGAAGGGGAGGGGGTGCAAGAGGAGGCGGGTGCAAAGAGAGGGGGCTGCACGGGGAGGGTCATTTTACTTGGTGAACACTTACAAATTTATTGGCCCCAGGGATGATTTGTTAAAGTTAGTGGACAGCATTTGTTAATGTGGCATATTTGAGTTAAAGTCAATATTGCCTCAATTTATTTTTGACAACTTTTATGGGGAGGAGTGTGCCCAGGCATCTAATGTGCCCCCTAGATTCCAGCCTGACCATTCTTACTAAGTGTACAACTTAAATAAATGGGCTGAACACAGAAAAAATACAGGAAAACATTTGAGAATAAACATGCAGTTTGAGAGATTTGCATCTAAGGGTACTAAGGGGTATTTAGTTAAGAGCTTTCCCATCCAAAAATTTCTAGTAATACATGGAGAGGAATATCGATTATTACTTACATGGTCAAAGTATATGACCCATGGTCAAAGGTCACAGCTATTTATTTTTTAGCATTTATTGTGATTTTTCTTATCAAAGAATGAAATGTAACCACAACAGAAAAAAATTTTTTTCAACTCACAACTGTGGGTAAAGGGCATTCATCTATAAGAAGAGCTATAACGGCTGGTCCGAGGTGCATCATCCACTGGGATTGTATCAATCATTCCCTGGATTACTTCCAGCCATCCCGATTCTGCAAAAAGTTAAATGGATAAGACACATAAACAATACAAATAAAGCAATGATAGTTTTCAAGGATTAGTTCAGTGGTCAAAATGTTATCTTAAATGAGAGGACTTTGAAGAGAAAAAAAATGTGAAGACACAGTTTAATAAATAAACACCACTTCAATATCTTATTGCGTTTGTTTGTTTGATGAGAGTTTAACGGCACCACAACAGCAAAAATTAAATTGTGCCCGAGAGGTTAGATCATTCCAGAGGTAAAAAGAAGAGTAAACAGGGGGAGATTGAGAGAAACACGAGAACTAAAAGCCAGAAAGCTGGGATCGAGAGAGGTGTATGGGTGAAAAAAAATAATGTAGAGAGAGAGGGAGTGGGGAAGGAGGATTAAATATGATTGTAGAGGGCAGTATGATGAAGAAAGGAGACAATTTTAGAGGGCAGTATGATAAAAGAAGAAGATTATTTTAGAGGGCAGTATGATGAAGGAAGGAGATTATTTTAGAGGGTAGTATGATGAAGGAAGGAGATTATTTTATCCGGAGGATTTATTTGGAAGAGCTCTGCTTTTAAGTTGTGGGCAGCAAGGGAAGCTCTGGAAAGGTTGTACAGGGGGCAAGCAAGGAGAATGTGATGGACTGTGAGGGTGCAATGGCAATTGGTGCAGAGGGATGGGGGGAGCCAAGAGATCTTCAAGTTAAAAGTTCTTGAAACTTTGGTGTGCTGATCCTTACTGTCTTTACAATTGTTAAAGGAGCTCTAGACCAAAAAGTGAGGGCGAATTTTAGGGGCCCCCAAGAAATCAAATGCTTATTTAGCATGCAAAGGTATAGCAATTTTCTATTTACTATGAATTTTCAGGTAACATTTACCCTAACGTCGTCTGTGGATTAGTTTGGTTTGGTTTGTTGATGTTTAACGGCACTGCGACAGTCAGAGTCAAATGTGCCAAGAGGGTGTTAAAATTTATGGTGCAAGAGATAGGACAGAGATGAGAGTGAGGGTGAGTTGATAGGAAAGAAAAAAAATAGAAAAAATAAAGATAAATGTGGGCTATGGAGGCATAAAGTTTATGGATCTTTTGTGGATAATATATCTGTGAAATTATAAAAACGAACATCCTTACTTTTCGGTCTTGTGCTCCTTTAATTATGCATTTTAAGTTAACAATACTAGTTTTTTCTTCAAACTTCTTTCATTATAATTATATATCTTACTAGATTATGTTTTGCTACTTTCCTGACATATCCAATGGTTTTTAAGCACAAACTCTCAGGAAAAATATACTAGAATACATAAAGCCTCCAAGGTATGTGACATCTTAACTAGCTTGATTTCATCTCATTTTGTATGATATTAAAGTTTCAAGCTTTATCTCATTTGTGTAGAACTGACTGAAACCAGACATAGTTGTGACATTACATCCTCACATTCAAAGACCTTTGAGGAAATAACATTTTCACACTGATGAAACTGCAGAAATTATATTGTCACATACCTTATGGAACTATTATTTCCAGCAGATACTGTAAGGAGTATTATTTTCCAAACTGTTCATTCTCAAACACATACTGTAGGAAAAGTTAACTTTCGAGGAGGGACCAAGAATTCCATCAAACTCTTGGTACAATCATGCATTTTTTTTTTTTTTTTTGGGGGAATCTCCTTTTTCCAGGAAATTCTCTTTGTTTTTCAGAAAATTCCTTTTTCTTGGGGAAATTTTCTTTTAGGGACATATTCTTCAATTTTCAGGAAATTCCTTTTTCTTAAAAATTTTCATTTAGGGACATATTCTTTAATTTTCAGGAAATTGGCATTTTTGGGAAATTTTCTTTGATTTTCAGGAAATTGGCTTCATTTTTGGGAAATTTTCTTAGATTTTTAGGAAATTTCCTTCCTTTGCAGGAATCTTTAGTCAATTTCTGGACATTTTCAGGAAAATTTGACCAAGATTTTAATATCATGTTAATAGTTTCCCAATTTTACCTCCTAACTGGAAAGAAAGCATATGCCACTGTCCACTTTATGCAATTCATTTTCATACTCAAATTGTTATTCAATGACATTTAAAGTCAATGGTGTTTACGCCGACTGTGTTGAAAGAGACTCAGTGAATATGTACTGTACATAAAACATGCACAAAACTAATTAAAGAATATTGTCTTTAAATACTGTATGACACGTCAACAGATGGCGGGAAACAACGTTAAGATAAAATAAGGGTAATTTTGACAGATGGGAAATCTCAAGTTTAATGAAAAACTTTCTCATGTGCAAAATATTTCTTTTTTTTATCTACTGATATGTCAAGATAATATTATTAATCTACAGTACAGTATTTTAAACCTGCTAAAGTACTAATAAAAGTATAAAAATAGCAAAGAATCTCTGAAACATTGCCTAGAATTTGGCAGCTTTACAGTATTATCAGTTTTTACATGTAGGTCTAAGTGTGAAATGTTTCACTGCAAAATTGTAAGCAAATCACCATAGTTGTAGGAACTGGGGGGCACTGGGAGACATGTGTCTCTCCCATTTTCTGAAAATGACAAAAGTGCCCCTTTTGAAACTGAAAAGTGCCCCTCAATTACTGTCAAAGGTGCAAGAACTGGTGGAATTTGCATACACTTGAATAATAGTTTTTTTTACAAAAGTGCCTCTCTATAAAAAATGAAGTGCTCCTTTACTTTACTTTATTATCTACAGACAGGGAGCAGACATATGCATATGACTTAGGGAAGTGCCCCATACCTAAAAGGTCATGCCCCTACACTTTTCAAAAGCTTCCTACACCCCTACCAATCACACTATATTTGTTTAAATTGTTGCTTTTGTAATTTTCTGCCACATTTTTTTAATAGAGCAGGTGATTCTGACATTTTTTACCAACACGCAAGAGTGCTCGTTTGCAAACTGTGGGCACTAGGGTACCTCACGTTATTACTCTTTCGACTTGGGACACCATACAAACTGTCTGTTGGCAAACCACAGTGTTGAATAGCCCCATCAATTTCTAACAGGAAATGATTTCCCCCTCCATCCCCTTGAGTTATCATGTTCAATTAATTTTAAGAATCTCATTAAAATCTCTCACCCTCACACTACTCTACTGTACCTGTGTTAAAGGAGACATAAAGTCTGATACAATTATCATTTCATTTGAAAGAGGATACAAATCTTAACCAACTGCCAAACACAGGAAGTCAAAATCTTATTCCTATATCAAGTTATTCATGTTTGAAGTCAGCACATGGAGGCTGCCATTTTGTTCAATTATTTTGTATTGTATCAAATTATTGTGAATGATGACATAATTTCCCCAATAGGGACATAAGAAATTTTTCGTATTTCTTCATAAATGTGATTAGTTTTTATACCAAAATGATGTAAAACAAAGTTTTTACAGCATGTTTTAATAATTTCATATGTACACAAAAATGTCCTTGATATTCACACAAGAAAAACAATTTTTCATAAACTAGAAAACTTCAGGTAGATTATAAAGAAATACAAAGCATTCCAACATCCTGCTGGGCTAATGACATCATAATTTGCATGTTTTGAAATTGAAATGGCAGCTCCCATGGTATTGTTAATTAGTAGTATTACAGTTTTAATAATCACAATAAATGAGTTAAGATTGCTTCAGGAGGTATGAAACTTAGTCAGAAGATTTGTCATTCTTAATTCTATCATATAAAATAAGGATTGCTTTAGAATTATATCTCCTTTAAGCATCATCATCAACAATACATACAGATGTTTTAGCCAAATACAGATCTGCCTCTTAGTTTGGTTTGTTGATGTTTAACTGCACTGCGACAGAGTCAAATGTGCCAAGAGGGTGTTAAAAAATGTAAGGTTTTAGAGTTAGGGCAGAGAGGAGATGGGGGAAAAGGGGAGAAAATAGGGTGAATTTGGGAAATAATTAATGTGAAAAGAGAGGGGTGCATAAGGTTAGGTGTAGAAGGGAAGAGAAATAAATACACCCTTTTTCGTACAACAAAAAATTATATCTACAAGAGTGTGAAGGGCAAATTTTCTTCAAATGGTCAATTTTTATCAGATTTTGTAGGAATCTTGTTGCAATTATATTATATTATCTGTCCTTACACTTTTTAACCGTTTCTTTGTTTGTAAAAATTCAGTTTCCATATCAGTAAAATATGTCATTTTGCTGTAGTTACACAACTTACAAATCTAAGAAACTATATTTTGAAATGCTTTCTCAAAGAAAACTTTCAACTTAAACTGAAACAATGAAATCTCTGTAATTGCCTTTTCATTTCATATAGGTACATGCATGTGGTAAAGTTTAACTTTCTTTTTGAGTTCCCCGTATCTCTAACACTTAGGGAGTTATTAAATATGGAAAAATGGCAATGTTTACTAAGCAGGAGCGAGCAGTAAAATAATTTATGTTTTTAATCATTTTCAATTATAATTTAATGTCTTTATTTTTCATTGAATAAAACAGCCTTAAACCATTAAAACAATATAACAAACACATTATGCAAATCCTATAACCTTATTGACATGAGCCACTTTTTACTCCCTTTCTAGCAATACATCATTTGTGTTCAGATTGTTGCTACTAACAATGAACCCACACACTTTATACATTTGCAAGATGCTAAAAAATCAATTAAAAACTAGACCTACATTTGCATCAAAAGCTGTCAAATAAAAATAACTTTTTTTGCCATTTTAAAAAGATGTCAAGAATATTCAAATAGGCAATTTCAAAATGAATAAAATTCCCATTTTTGATCCTTCAAATATGTTACCTTCACAGGCATTATTGATTAAAACTGATAAAATGTGGTTAGTAATTTGATCAAACATATCATCAATAATTAATGAGCCCCTAGCAACAAGATTTAACAAATCACTTGTCTGGCTGCCTGGGACAATAAAAAACATTTGTCAGGGCACTCATTATTTTTGCAAAGCTCTGCCATGTGGACAGCTTAACAGAAAATGTAAGGGTCAAGCAAGTCTACCTTATATAAAAAGAGGACTTCAACAGAAATAAAAGTAGTGAAGAAAGCATTCAAAAATGTTATTTTGTTAAGAAGATATCTAAGTTTAAAGTTGGTATTATTTGTGTAGAAACAAATTAAATCAGATTAGTTGTGATGTCATAGCCTCAGATTCCTCAAAGTTTTTATGAATTCTTTCATATTTTGTTGTGTGATTTTGTGGCATAAAAACCATGGCATATGTCAAGAAAGTAGTAAAACTGAATCTAGGAAGGGTATTTATAATTTACCACATAAAGAAAGTTCAGGAAATAAATTAAATAGTGAAAACATTAAATAAACTTTCTTTTAAATATATAAATAATTGTTAAGAATGTGAGGATGATTATGAATATATACCTGAATATCTCCTCAATGGAATAAGATTTTTGAACACTTTCTTCACATTTCAGTATTGCCGCCATGGGTAGGGGGGGGGGTTGTATGGCATGAGGGGGTTGTATGGCATGGGGGGGTTGTATGGCATGGGAGGGAAGGGGGTTGGGGGGGGGTTGTATGGCATGGGGGGCACATGTTTCCTCAATATCCAAAATGTCAAAATGTTTACTTTGTCCAAAGTGGCTATTTTGATACCTTTTTTAATGGGGGGAGAAGGGGTAGTCTTTATCATTGCAAAATTATATGCTGCTATACTAGATCATTTGCAATCATCCTAATTTAGTTTAAAAAGCTGTGTATTGCACATATTCAGAGTCTTTTGGGGTATCTAAAACTTGGAAAATGCAAGGTTTCCCCCTCCACAGGGGGTCCTAAGGCAAGCCCCTTGACCCCATGCCGAAAAGGTTTCTGCCCCCCAATATAAAACCTTTGGTGGCGCCACTGAACCATTTCGTTTCTTTTGAAGTCCTCTTTCATATAAGATGGACACGCTTGACCACTGAACTAATCCTTTAAGCATATACACATGACAACCTTGATTTATTTCCAGTGCAACCATGAATGTAGGTAGCTACACCCAGTAGTCAAGTTGATCTCAGGTTGGTTGGTCAATCCCTGCCTAGCATGTATATTGTTTTCCTTTGTTGGTTTCCTGAAATTTCTGAGTTGGTCAAAGTTTGCTGAAATCTTTAGGCTGAAGACTTAAAGATCTAAGTTTGAGGGATTTATGTAATACACAATTTTGAATAGTTGCTGTGCTGATATTGTAATTTCTGTTCAGAATCTTAAAATTCTATATAGTATTTGTAATAAATCTATTTTATAAAAAATATATGATAGAATGGAATATTTGCTATGCACATAACATACTGTACATTTTAACATTTGTATATGCTTTTCAGTTAACACAGGACCAAAATTCCTGGGGGACAGTTTCAAAATACAGTACATTATTTTGTGTGATTCCGCATTTAAAAAAAAAATTGGGCCTTGGAGCATTTGTATTTTGAATGTGCATAGAACAATCAAACTTCAGGGGAGGGGCCTATCCATACCACACTGTGACATTACATTAATCAAACTTCAGGGGAGGGGCCTATCCATACCACACTGTGACATTACATTCACCCCCCAGTCTCCAATTCATAATTGCCATGCCTAACAATGCATTTCATTAATTTCAAAGCCATTGATAATTTCATAATCTACAGTAACTACAGTAAATGCCACCATGCTAAAACTGGCAAATACTGTGAACAGGTTTTTCTAAAACATTCTTACTGTCTATGACACAATAGTTTGCATTGAATATTACAGCAATGATATGGCACGATTTATAATCAATTATTAACATTGAGAGCATCACATTATATATCCTTAATATTCCTTATGTATTATATTTAGATGATTGTAAATGAAAGTGAAACTTACAACAATTATCAAGGATTAATATTCAGGTTTTGCTACTTTTATTTTCTACTACTAGTCTTCTTGTAAAACTTTTAACATCAGGCATTTGTCCACGTTAAAGAGGTAAAACAATGGAAAACAATGAGAAAATATATGCATGCTAGAAATTGATAGGGTATGGTAAAGACTCAAATCACTTTTAGTCTGGTGGCTTAGGTCCAAATTTGGTTCATATCTATACACGTTGGATAAAAGCACCAAACTTTGTACATTTAATGTTAAAATTATAGAACAATTCAAGGTCAAAGGTCAGTAGGGGGTAAAAAAAATTTTTTTTAAATGGCCCAATCCTATTAACATTTATTTCAAATTACTCGCTGGTCATAAGAAATTCAAAAAGGGAAACTTTTTATATCTGTGACCTTGAATATCTTGCTATGGAAATATGCTAAAGGTCATCAAACTTTTGATTGGTCACTAGTGACACAAAGGGTCAAAACAGATACATTTACCGATCTTTTTAAAAAGCATACCAAATGAACTGTAAGATCATTTCCATTAATAAAGTCTACAGTGTGATGTACCCAGCATGTCCAGTTTTGGAGATGTAGGACAATATCACTAAGTCCCAACCTTTGTGCATACACCTGTAGGTACGCTATACTTGTGAACAGGATTGGGGTATTTAAAATTTTGACCCCATACTGACCTTGATTTGCTCCTGACCTAGACTTCGAAAACCAGGCACCTCTCTCTATAATTTTTCTATATGACCTAAGCAATAAGTTTGGTGCTTTAATCCAGTGGGTATAGATTTTTTGCTAAGCCACTGGACTACTACAGTCATAATTTGCTGTGCTATTGAAGTCACAGAATTATAGTGCATTATAGATAGACATTTAAAAAAACAAAGAACTAGTACAAGAAAGTACCAAGGTTCCCTAGTCATGCATCAAAATAAAAATACAAATTTGGATTAGCATTGTTCGGTAGTGCATATTTCACACAACCTTCAGTGTTGCTGGAAGAATTCTACCAGGATTTTCCTCAATATTTCATCTATGGTTGAAAGTATGTGGCTGTCATTGCATAGGCCTACATGTACTTCACACACAAAGTCGAAACATAACACACACAATCATCACTTAAAATGGATCACAAATAAATAATGTGCTTTATTTGGGATTTTTTTTTTCAAGGGCCAAAAATAAAAGAACAAACTTTTTAAAATTTAATCTTGCACATATCTCACTTATACTGTACTCAACAATTCTGAATATCCTATCACGCGAGGATACAACCAGTAATCCATATACATTGAAAGAAATTGGGATTCCCCACCTGCACTAGTGCTGCAGAACTACGCAAATTACGTACTGCGCAAGTCAGTTCATTATTTTGCAATCTGGCAACCCGTCACAAAAAAAGTTTTTTTTGAGTGAAACTATCTGTTTTTTTACCATACAAGGCTAACACACTGCTCTCACCCTCATGACTGGTCCCAAGGCATAGTGTACTAAACATACAGTGTACATCACATAACATTGTGCTGTACATTGCATTGGCCTTGACCATTCATGCGCACATGTTCAGAGCTTGCAAAATTCGCCATGATTAATCAATCATGAAAGTTTTCAAACTTAAACTTGCGGTTCTACACAGCCCTTTCAGCCATTTTCGAGGCAAATTTGCTTTAACAAAATGAAGATTGAACTCCATTTTAACCAATTATTATTGACTGAAGGTATTTTTAAGCATTTTTAAAGGTATTTCATGCTGTGTAATTCACTGAACTTGGGCCTAGGCCCTAGTGTATACATAGTGAGTTCAAAGTTTAATTTATGTATGACCAAGTAATAACTAACTTGTGTGCTTGCCAAATTCTGAATTTTACTTGAATTTTTTTAGATTATGTTGTTTTTAGTATAAAATATAAAAAGAAGACAAAAAACATGATTTTTACATTTATTCACTTAATTTTTCTTTAAAAACCCCGGAAAAGATAGGTTTTTTCAACAGTTTTAATTACTCACGGAATTCCCGCTTGTAGTTACGAATTCTTATGTTGTCGGGGTGCGCAATACTGAGATCGGAATACCGGGAATTACATGATTACAGGGCTAATTTGCATACTGATGTATACAAATTATTTTTTAAAAAGTCAAGATTTAACAGATTTTGGTGATATTCTTTGATAGTTGTTTACCAATTTTGTGTAAATTTAAACATTTTGCAGTGCCACGTACAATACTACACATCCTTAGACTTACAAAATGGCTGTAAAAAGTACAAACCTGTTTCAGCTATTTCATGAAGTCTCAGAATAGGTAGAGGCGGCTCCTGGTTACTGAACAGAGAAAATATGCAGAGAGAAAAACATAAATATTGAAGCGACACATTAATGTTCCTTATCAACAATACTGAAGGAAACTGAACCAGAGCAGAATCTAAAGGGGTGAACGCAACAACAAAGAATCGAGTCCCATTTTGTCAGACTCAAACTTGGGCATCATAGACTTTGACTGACTCAGATAGGGGGAACTCTACTACAATACTAATTATCCGAAGGAAATCAAAATAAATTTACATGCGATTAATTTTATTGCTTTTAGTACACACAGTCAGACCTGAAAAACATCTATGGTTCTGCAGGCTATAACTGCGGAAAAAAACAGCATTTCATGGGAAAATTGTTTTTTCCATTAAAATTGTTTTTTTCCATTAAAATTGTGTTTTCCCATTAAAAAAAAAATTTCCCATTAAAATTGTTTTTTCCATTACTTTTTTTTTTTCCATTAAAATTGTTTTTTCCATTAAAATTGTTTTTTCCATTAAAATTGTTTTTCCCATTAAAATTGTTTTTTTGCATTATAATTGTTTTTTCCATTAAAATTGTTTTTTCCATTATAATTGTTTTTTTCCATTATAATTGTTTTTCCATTAAAATTGTTTTTCCCATTAAAGTTGTTTTTCCCATTAAAATTGTTTTTTCTATTAAAATTGTTTTTTCCAATAAAATTGTTTGTTTCTTTTTTGAGAAAACAATAATATATATATGGTAAATATGTGCTCAACCCCCTCCTCTACATGTAATTTTTGTACATTAAATTGCGAAAGAAGGAAGCATATACAAATTAATTTACTATATTAATATATCATTTGCTGTCACGATTTTTCATAAGAAGATTTTCAACACTTTTATTCAAAACCGTGGAAAATAATTCCAACTCTGCATACAGTACTGAAAGCAAGAAACATAATAATTTTTGTCATAGACTGACAGGGAAATACATGTTTCTAAAACATATGGCAGATTTCAAAGCAATCAGGTCCAAAACACCAGAGTCATGTTAACTGCTCATAAAATGCAAAATATTCATCATTTCAATAGCTTACATCAATTGTTTAATTATTATGTGTTGTTTTAATAGAAAAGAAAAAAATAACGTGATTCCTCTGACAGAGGTCTGAGTTATGATGTAAAATCATATTTTGAGTGATTTTTGAACGGCAGATCTCCCATTTATTTTAGGATGTTTATACAATTTATGTCTATCATTTAAAATACAACACAAATGAAGCCTATTTTAATATGTATGAGTGACAGGACATGAAAAATAAAATTTGTCTCCTTAAGTTTGTATGTAATATTGATAAGTTTATGGCGTTTTGTTTCTTACAAAATGTCTGTCCAAAAGTTGAAAGAAAAAAAAAATCATTTTCTTGAAATATAAACAATAAACACTAAAATTACTGTTGTTTTGGTATTTCATTATTAAAAAGTATTTTGCTTGAATTACCAGCAGATTTGTTTTCTTTAATGCTTTGCTTATTTGTTAAAATTTCATGCGATAAACATTGCGAACATAACTGTCCGTCCAACTTGGGTGTTATGTTTGCAATATAGTATATTTATTAAAATAAACAGTAAATTTGAAGTAAATTTGAAACAGAGTACCCAGCTATTCTAAGATGCATGATCCTGCCCTAAAAACATCATCCCCACATTTGAAAATTGTATTTGCTTTTAAAGAATTAATGTCCAAGCATGTCCGTCCAACTTGTTACAAATGTAACACACGCATTTCAAACATAACCTTGGACGGACACCAGGGAGAAAAACTTACAATAGCAGCCAAAAGAAAATTTAATTATCACTAATAATTATTCTTGACCAGCTTAGCTTGATACAACAATAATAAAACTTATTGACAATATACATGAGGAAAATAATGGTTGTTGTGCAGTGTCAGTCCAAGGTTATGTTTGCAATGCACGTGTTTATACATTTGTCTGTCCACGTTGAAATAGTATGACCATAGCAGATTTCACAGTAGTTGTCCAATCGTACTAATTAAACAGAAGTTCAGATAATGATAATTGCTAGATACCTGTATAATAAAACTTCTTGACAATATAGATAAAGAAAATAATGGTTGTTGTGTAGTATCCGTCCAAGGTTATGTTTGCAATGGGCATGTTACATTTGTTTGTCCAAGTGTTATGTTTGCAAAATAGATGTTTTCCCTAATTTTTTGGATAAACTAACAATGTTTGATTTTATTCTGATATTTGATGCTACATTTGATGCTAATAAAATATGAAAAACTCAAGTACCTGCCTTTTGTTATCTTATTCAATGGAATTTTGTCATTTATATTTTGTGTGTTTTGTCCATCCAAGCTCCCATCTCACATATGTTGCATTTCACTTTTATTTTCTTACAACCGTTGGTTGTATTTTCACCAATGATAAATGGTATGTCTTAACATTAAATGTTAGGTTACTTGTTTTAAAACAAAGCATTTTAAATTTTGGAGTCTGGAGGGAACTATTTGGGCCCTTTAACTGTGAAATCTGACACATTCTACCATGTTTAATTTGACTTTTCAAAAGAGCAGTTTGTTCAGATTTTATTTTTAAACTCATTTAAATAAATGAATTATCTATCAGTTTTAAAACTCCCAGCTACTGTAATCCCATTTTTCTTCCTCCTTTGGAGCAAGCCATAGCAGATATCTTTGCAAAATCAGTCTATTTTCTCAATATTTGTTGTATTTCACATTTATATTCGGTAAAGACAAGTCTGACAGGAAATGAGAAAGGGGAAGAACATACAACAGTGACAGTATTTTCCAAATTTGGTCTTCTTTGCTTTTAATTTTTCAAACAGAAAAAGTTGATCGCAAATTATAAATCTTTCAAAAAACCAAATAATAATTTGTAAATGGTTTTTTTTTTGTTATTCAAATTTTCAACTTAGTACAAATATATGTAAATTTGTCAAGTAAGAATGGGAAGTAAGAATAAGAACTCATAAAATAAGTAAAAATTTCACATTTTACAGCATTTTAATTTTCTGGTCTACTGTACAGTAAATACTGTATGCAAATTTGAAATGTACAGTATGTAAACACATTGTATTGTAATCTTCTGTCATTTAAAGGTGGCAGCTGAAAAGTGAGGTTTTTTTATGTTGAGTCTCACAATAAATCGAAAACCTTTCTTGCACCCAGTGGTACAAAATATCATAAACACTTCTAAATCCCAACCCAAGTACTCAAAAATTTACATGTTTTCCCATTAATTTTTGGAATTTGTTCTCTGGCGCAAGATGGGTGAAAATTTCTTAAAAAATTATATGGCTTCTTATTGGTTAAAATTACATAAAAAAAAATTGGGAAAACCTATTGCCCTCACTTTCCAGCCGCCAGCTCTATATGATACAATGACAGAATAATCGGGATCATTAAAATGCCCGTGGATTGCCGATCTGATTATTGCAATTTTTTCTTCATTTTTTTTTAATTATTATTTTTCTCTGAGAAAAAAAGCAAAAATATAATGTTGATGACAAAAATGTATATTTTCATTTACTTTTCAACATGTATTCTCCTCATTATTATCTTTTACCTCCATCTTGATTCAATTAAAGAGGGAGGCATGTCTCATTAAAATACATTAAAATTGGGGGGTGCGATATTTTGACGTCACTTTTGGTTGTGGGCGCAAGATCCGATCCACTGTCTGTTTGTACATGAAGTTAGAAGAGAGCTCCATGGTTTGTACAGCCAGACACTAGCATGTACATTGTGATTGCCGAGTTACATACACATCGCATTACTTTACTGTGACGAGAAACTTTTTTTTTTTTCAATGCGTTTGTCAGAAAGCGAAAGTGAAATATTAGTATTATAATACTACAATAATAGTCACCAAATGAAAATTACTGAGAAAAAGGAAGAAGAGGATGAAAGCAAAAGGCGCAATAAACGATTCTACCTGGGCTCGAACTCACGACTGTAGATAACAAAAAAAATTGCTTCCGATCGCCGTAACCTACTAGGCTAACTCGTGTAGTGACCTTCAAGGCCTTTTAAATAACTATATACCTTGCAATACGAGACAACAAATGGCGCAGCAAAATTTTACCCAATCAAAAAATTTGAAAGGAATTCTAAATATTGTGCACATATGACGATTTCGCCTCTTTAATTATCTATGATCACTTGCACTGCCTACAGCATGTATATCATGATTAGTCCTATCATAAAAAAGTAATCAGAAATCAGATTGAATCGGGCTGATTTTGACAAAATATGATCGGTAATCAGCAGAACCTATTACAGTGTAATCATTGGAACACTTCATATACATGTATGTCTGCATACAGTGTGGATAAAGAGCGTAGAGATATCAATATTTAATACAAGTTATAAACTACAATTTAGACCAAAAAGTAAGGTGCAATTTTCTAGAGACTCAAAAATAATCAGCACAGCATTTTGACCCTCGTTGAGATCTACAAAACTTCCCTGACATCAATATTTATAACAAGTAGTTATCTAAGATTCATAAACAATAACAATTTCATCATTTTACCAGGAAAAACATGTCAATAAATATTTAAACAGAACCAAAAGGTTTTGTGGTTCCAATGCTTTTTTCATAAGATGATTGATTTGCAAAATTTGTATTAATTGTCATGTCATTGCATGTCATGAAATATTTGTTCCATGATATTTATTTATAAGCCACACATCGACAACACTAGCATTTGCACAATAATTAACAACATCATCAAAGCTAGTACAGAATGATGCAAGAACGGTTGCTCATTTATCCTATTTCAAGAATTTGTCAACAAGCCCCACCTACTCATTAGCATTCAAGACATCACTACCACAACATTAGAACCAAAGTTTGCATTTCAAAAAAAAAAAAAAAAGATTGTAACTTTCTTTATTGTATTTTTTATTTTTATGCCAAACTTCAATTTTTGGTCGTAAGTTTTGAAATTTTAGGCGTAAATAGAGCTCTAGTATTACTGTACTACTGTAGGCCTTACGTTAGTACATGTATTTCTACTGACTAACAGTCACAGTATATTAAAGAAATTAAGCATAAGATTACTCTTGGCCTAGCAGAATCAAATTTTTGCTTATCCTTTTACTTTAAGCCCCACCCACTTATTAACATGCATGAATTTGAAATGTCACCAAGCTAAAAAATGATATCTTATCACATATGATGACATGTTTTAAGAATACCAATGCCAAGTAAACTTAATTAAATATATTAAAAATAATATCCACATTATTCTATTTTCTAATCAACAACTGTCATGTATACATATTATTGAAAATCAACATTTTTACATCATAATACACCATACACACATGACATAAACATAAAACAAAACAGATAGTGGTTACTAAAAATGAACATTTCAAGATTTTAAGTCTTAAGCCCCACCAACTCATTAATATGCATGACATCACCATCAAGAACAATATGGCACATCTACAGAACATGCATGGGCCATTTGTGTACCAAATATGATGAATCCAGTTTACAGTTCTTGAGAGAACGTGTTTATACAGTAAGCTCTTTTCAGCAAAATCATATTAAGCCCTGCCTACTATGCATATTAATAAAATTAAAATGTTGTTACTTCATGTACATGTATATACCAGCGAAGAACATAATTAGACCAAATATGAAACAGACATGTGGTTGTTGATATATGGGCATTTCAATATTTGTACATTAAGCCCCGCCTACTCATTAATATATATGACATCACCATCAAGAACAATAGGGCACATCTACAGAACATGGGCTATCTGTGTACCAAGTATGACATGAACCCAGTATACCGTTCTTGAGATACCATGTTAATTGGCTCTTTTCACCAAAATATATTAAGCCCCACCCACTATGCATATTAATGAAATTCAATGTTTTTACATCATAAACATGTACATGCTAACATCATAATTAGACCAAACATGAAACAAAACAGACATGTGGTTGTTAAAATATGAACATTTCAAGATTTTTACATTAACCCACCTACTCATTAATATGCACAGTATCACCATCAAAAACAATAGGGCATATCTACAGACTATGGGCTATCTGTGTACCACATATGACATGAATGCAGTGTATCATTCTTGAAATATAGCGCATACTAGCTGGTCGTCACAAACATACACACACATACATATATTCACACACACGCCATCATGATTGCATAGATTCCTAATGCTATTGGATCGAAACCAAAAAAAACACCAAAAAGACTTATGGTTCTAGTTCATCTTTACGGTATGCCAATATTGACAATACAGTACATCATGTCCATCCACATGCCCGATATCTTTAGAGCAAAGTACAATCTTACAACAGATCATGTTTATGCCAATATTGACTTTATTAGGCCTACAGTACAGGATACTGTACATGCAGACATACTGTATATCGACCCAATGCGACGAAATATAATCAGAGAAAATTATGTTTACCATTGTGGTGATATACTGTACATTATATTGATTCAAAATGCAATGTTAAGGTTTTGATCATAGATGGCTGTAAGGCTAGTTTTAGTTGGAGGGGGAAGAGGGGGGAGGGGGGAATTGAATATAATTCTAATCATACATATAATTCAATGGTTTTTTTCTTAAAAAAACAATATAAAAAAAAAAAAAACAATGGTACAGTATGGTACAAATTTGGGGTCACCAATGGTTGTGATACCCCAAAACGAGATAAAACACTACAATGCATTTTAGACTATTCAGTCCAGTAGATGATTTTTGCCATTACAATTTTTTCTACATTTTCCTAACCTTTAAAAAAGAATAATTTGGAGATGGCAAATTATTTGAAAAATGTCATATAAATACCAAATTCTCACAATTCCTTACTGTACACCATCACCAATTACAAAAAACGGGGCATCTAAATTGGCCATAACACATGTGATATGGTTCTTCCTGTTCGAGAAATGTTATGTTTAAAAGTGTTTGTAAGCAATTCATGTTTTACGAAACATATCCTACTGATATGATCAATGCAGAGTACCAGGGTTTGCACTAGCTTTGGATTTTTTGGGGGAAATTCCCTCTTTCAAAATTTTGTTGGTAGGGATTTCAGAATTTTGGTAAGAAATCTCTCTCATCGTTTTCTGTTTGGAACACAATTTGTCAACAAACCTCCTGGCCTCTGCAAAATGTTCATTCATAAAAATTCACCAAATTTACAGTCACTTTATAAATTTCTTTTCCTCACTTATATATTGATTGCATACAGTGCTGGATATCATAGTTACAGAAAACAACTGTAGTTGGAGACTAGTTACAAATTCCATCACCTACTTAAAGGTTATATTGATTGCATACAGTGCTGGATATCGTAGTTACAGAAAACAACTGTAGTTAGAGACTAGTTACAATTTTCACCACATAGAGGCCTTAATCAGTACGTAAGGGATCCGTTCAAAACTTTGCAATTGATATGAATTATTTTACTGATAAAAATAACCTTTTACTTTTATTTTTGTACTTAGCCTAATGGTAAACCTCTTCTTAAATTAATTTAGGGCTGTGCATTTTCGTGTAATAAGCTAAACGTTTAAACGGCTGAATTTCCGTTCGCCTAAACATTTAAATGGATTTTCCCTCCCCAACCCCATTAAAATAAAATAAAAAAATCAGACCTCAGAAGGGTCAACCCTTCTAAGGTCTGAAAATAAGAGTATTTTTTTTTCTTCGCGGAACTGTTTCTATTCCTACAATAACCACTGCATAACCATCGCGATGGCAAGCGCCTTATAATAAGTCTTCAAATTAATCGTAAGGATCCACGGTTGGAACCCGCTTTACACAGATGCAGAAATAACATATCAGCAAGGAAATTTGCCATGACTTGCAAGCATTTTGTTGTTTTCAACACTTATGACTGTGCCATAAAAAATTCAAAAGTGCGCCACCCTGAACTGTAGAAAAAATATTCTGGCCCAGTCCTATTTCCAACTGTAATGTATTTAATACATTCCTTTGGGAAATGGCATGGCAGTGATCAGTTTGCAAGCCATGCTGAAATATTGGCAACTTTAAAACATTTTTGTTCGTTTAAACTATATTTACTTCTGTACATTGCATTAGTATTTCATGTCGTATCTCTAAAATTCATATCCTTAACTCAAGGCCTAATGTTATTACTGAATGCTTAGTGTGAATTTGAACACTTGTCTTAGTGAGCAGCTCCTGGTAGCTGTGCATGATCATCCCTCATTGCTTCTAGATTTGTGCCGGATTGTGACAACTGAATGCGCAATCTGTGCAATCGCGCAGCTAATGCAAATCCTGGATTAATGTTGCATAACCTGTATTATCATAGGCATGTTTAGCCAGAAAATCTAGATAATCATGAGCAAAGGTGGGGGGGGGGGGGGAAGGGAAGGGGGTAGGGGGGCACAGTTACAGTTTGTACACATCAAAAGGTATCAGGTGTACCACAAATTATATAGCTCAAATCTACTATCATTAAAGATATCCAATTCACAACTTGGGTTTCACACCCACCCCGAAGTTGGTTCCCAAGTCTCTGAATTAGTTTCACTTGCATAAAAATAAATTTTAAGACTTACTTGTCAACAAGTTGTCGGATCTCTCCTAACGTCCTCAAAACCAAAGTGTCCACATTCATGTTCATGACCGAGTCTAAGGTGTAACCTGCAGTGTGTCTCGTCGGAGGATATTCACCATCACCGTCAGATATTCCAACAAATATTGTTCCTTCACTGTCAGGATTATATATTTCATGAGGATTTGTTGATCTTGCAGTGTGCCGATGTGAATTTTGACTTCTTCTGTTTGTATTCCTTTGGTTACTTGTATGCTGGTTCTGGCTGTAATTTGATGAGTTACTCTGATGCCGTCTTTGCTGTTTCCCAAGACACGAGTTCCCCATGTTGAGAACTTTTGAGAGGAAATCCGACAGTGAAACAGGGGACGACTCTTGCCAATTCCGTTTGGCTGTTAAGTATAACAACCACACAGTTACAATCATGTATTACAATTGACTTTTCTTTTAACTTGTAAATTCTTATTGAACAAAACTGGTTCTCTTCTGCCAATCTATCAAGTTCCTTTCGTAATCTAAATCCAACCATGACATCACTTTCCTTTCAAACAAGCCTAGAAAAGAAAATGAAGAAAAAAAAAAAAAAAAATTAGATACATACAACTACTGTACTAACTACTTGGAAAAATCTTAGTATACAGTAGTATTAAATTGCCATATAAATAACCTGTAGTGTTTCTTAGTTTACTAATTTTAATAATTTTTTTTTTTTGGGACTGAAATTTCAATTTGAACATAGAAATTGAATAAGAATATTTTCAATTATTATCAATTATTAAGTCCAAACGATATAAGTTATGACAGAACATACCTAATAAAAATAAGACACTAATAGAACTGACTCCCCCTCACAAATTTTGCAGGGGTATACTGTAGCTTCAGTGTTGTGTGGATTCTACAGTTACTTTACTAAAGCTTGGTATTCACTTGTGCATAAATCGTTGCTGTTTTGATTGTTTTTTCCCTGACAAAGCTTCCCGGATGTTTGAAATGCCAAGATGACCAAATACTGATTAGGAGAAAATGTTTTTGTTTCGATTACTTGGAAAGTGAAAGTTTCTTCCTTTCCTGTAGATTCGATGATACTCTTCCATCAGAAAGACACGCAACCAAAACAAGCACCATCTTAACTAGAATATTAGCACTATCTAGAGTGCATACCTCTAGGGATGCACTGGAACTTGGTTCTGGCCGGAACATCCAGCTGGAACTTACAATTTTTTAAGTTCTGGTTCCGGCCGGACTTAGTGTAAATGTTGCACTAGAACCAAAACTTTATAATCTTTTTTGTTTATATATTCTTCACAACAGTATATATTAAATGCTCAAAATTTGATTGCCATGTCTAAAACTGCAGCGCATCAGCTACAGAAAAGACAAAAACAAGGACTCAAAACTTACAATGTTTTTGAATTGGAATTTTGACAATAACATGTACAAATCAGTTTTGAGGTATAGCTGCTCAATGTTAGATTAGTTTTTAAATTATACAAAATTTGTGATGTATGACAAACAGACCAAAAAATTTCTGATATTCTTCAAATTTCATTCCTAAATCTCAGTCACTGAAAATGACGGGAAAGTCTATTCCTGCTAGAATTTGATTGGGGGTATGGCAAAGACTCAAAAACGAAAAACTTTTGGTCAGATTTTGCTGCACCACTTCATAGAATGATGAATAGACATTTACAAATCAAAGGATGTACAAAAGAAAATGCCAAGGGTGCTTTGTAATACTGCACAAAATTTGCATAAAATGTGCAACTTGAGATTTAAAAATTGCTATAAAATGACTAAATGTTTAACTGATTGTGATTACATTTTTTGCTACTATTATGCTTTTTAATAGATTTTAACCAACTTTGCTAATGTTGCATCTATTGTACATGTCTATGAACCTTCAAAGCTGAAACTATTTCTTTCCAAATTGGCATATATATGTATATTATTTTCATGGATGAAAATGATGGGTGGAAAGTTCCGGATCTGGGTGGAAAGTTCCGGTTCCGGCCAGAACTTTGCTTTGAGTTCCGCTACCAGCCGGAACTTGGAATGCTGGTTCCGGTGCATCCCTACATACCTCCGCCCCCGTTGCAATTCCAACATGCCTGAGTTTATTTGATCCCCATACTCAATATCATCTACCTCAGAAATCAAAATACATCCCCAAGTTTTGATCTGTGATGAGCATGCATTCTGAACACTTAAAGATTATCTTCTGACTGAATTCCTTCACAGGCCATACCATTCTATTCAGTTTGATTCAGGTGAAGCATTCATTGTCTGAGTTTCTTTCATTCAAGATTCACATTCCATCATTTTCCATTTAAGGCAGAAACCAATTGTTTCATTTTCTTTGATTCCAGAGACCATCTAGATTGCATAGTTTGTTTATAGCAAAGTAGATCTTCTGTGCTAATTTTTGATTAAGAGAAGTTATTTTCATGATTTTTGTGCACAGTTGTAATTCTAGGTAGAGATCTTTCAATAAATTTTAGTTTTCTTTCATTAAAAAGTTTAGAAAAGTCAAGTTCTTGATAGCCTAAACACAGGAAAACTTCTTCATAATCATATTGCAACTCTAGCCTTTTGCTAATTATTTTTGTATTATTTCTACTATCAAATAGATGATTATAGGTGCACATTTTCTGGACATTGGCACACATTTTGTACATGTAAATCTTGGCACACATTTTGTACATGTAAATCTTGGCACACATTTTGTAAACCTTGGCACATATTTTGTAAATCTTGGCGCACATTTTCTAGACATAGGCATACATTTTTTGAGTCCAAAAATTATCCTCTGTGCACATTCTGCTAACTATGCAGTCCAGGAGACCACTTGATGTAAGTCTCTTTGAGTCCAGAAAATTGATTGTCTGGATGTTCATTCAGAGCACAAATTCAATGTTCAGCACATTCCATTGGAAAGTTTGTACTTAGTCTTGACAAATCTCATCTTAAAACATCTCCACCCCTCCATTCCTTCCCTTCCTCTGTTCTGATATGCCCCAACTTTTAAACACTTCTTCCTAAAGTAGTAACAAAACCACACACCAAATTTCATCAGAATCCAATCAATAATGAGATATCTTGATGGCAAACAGACAAAACAGACAGACACACTGACAAACAGAGGCGAAACATAACTTTCGTCCAACTTCCTTGGTGGAGGTAATAATTTCTATCAGACACATTAGGCCTACATCATGTATGCCACAGGCGTTCCTAGCGTCATGGCAACCTATATACTAATCTATATATATATATATATATAACAAAGTGGGTCACCCTCCTACAGGGACTTTCAAACCGTATATGAAAATTCCTCTTTTTCACCACTCGCTAATGATAATTACATTATTTTATTCAACTCACATTTGTCGGAGACTCCCTTCTTTGTTTATACCACAGTAATTGTTAATTTTTTCTGATGAAATGTACAAACAATGAATTTTTTACCCCATTAAATGTCCAATGCACAAAAATTTGCACAAACCAAAGAAATGTCCACGCTGACGTCATGAAGAAGCACATCAGTATTACTTTGACAAGAACCATGGAGCTATTAATAGCTCCATGCAAGACAAACCAGGTGAAAATTACGACAACGTCATGGTGAATACAAATGAAATTCGATCCAATTGGTCGAAAGTCAAAAAGATCCACTACTAACGTTAACAATTCAAACACGAACTTTGAAATGTGTATATGAACTCAAGAGAGCAATTGATTCTTTCGAAGCAATTGTCACCAGGTAAATTTTGTTTACTGTTAGTATATATGAACTTTACGATATATTTGTCTAAAATAAATTGTCACACTTGACTGAGCTAAATAAGTAGTAGATACAGCCTACAATTATAGGTGTCGCTTACTGCACACACCAATTCAAATTATTTCTGGGATATGATAGACTCATATAATTTATCTACATGCTTAGAGGCTTGTTGGGAGAAAAATCAAAAGCTAGAAAAATATATTTGATTAATAAATAGAAATTTCTTGTAAAAATGAGCCTTATGCAAGAAGCTGAGGTATGGCTTCATCTAATAGGACTGTATAGAAAAATCACAGGTCCCAGAGCTTTTGGTCAAAATTCATAATTCAGGTGAGGATAGAAACAGTGATGTAGCAATGCAGCATTGGGGCCTGGTGCAGACATTCCAATGGGTCCCCATGGAGAGTCCATATTGACACCAGCAAGATCCATGATGTAAGCAATTTGTTGATATTTGATTGGTTGGACTGGAAATGGCAGTTGGGTTTTCCTGGCTGAGAATGTTAATTAGTTCAGCTTCCTATTTTGGGAGGTATCTGCAGATAATTACAATAACCAGGCAATTTGCAAGTAATAAGAAAATAAATATGATGATAGGTCCATCTATCTTTGTTATGTTTACTAATTTTCTATGTTTTAGGGCCCATCTATCTTATAGACTTATGTGCCCGACTTATGACTGAAGGGCCCACAGAAAAAAGGCCAACTCTATGTATTGTTTTTAGTGGGCTCAACATATGATTGAACATAACAATTTAAATATAAAAAAATATATAAAAAAAACCAACAACAACACAAGTATTGTTCTTATTCTTATTTAAAAAAAGTATGGGTCAAGAAAATGCTGTCAAGAAACTGGCTGGTATCCCAAAAGTGACAAAGGATCACCTAAATTAGATGTAGTTTCCCAATTATTGGGTTTGACATCTGGAAACTTTAAATTTGATGTATTTTAACTTCTGTTAGCATGTCCCAAATGATTACAAGATCAATGAAATAGATACAATTCGATTATGAAGTTTGATGACCTTTGTCACTGCACACAGTTATACAAGGCCCCAACTGCATGGGGGGTGGTATAAGCTCATAATACTCATCCAAACATTTGGTCAAATGAGAAAAATTTACCCCAAAATTGTACTTTCCCTGCCTACATGAATGACAGATATTCTCCAATCATTCTCTTGGATCCTAGTAAAAGTACATTTAACAAACTTTCGCAGGAAAAACATTATCTAATGTCATATTAATAATGGCTTGTTATTATATCCCTGCGTTTCCTTGTAGTGGGGCGGATATGTGACTGAGGTGTGCACTTCTGGATAGAAGCGTGAAAATTTGCACAAAGGGTTTTTTGAGTATGCCGATTTAAAAAATTGCGGGAACCACGATGTCACTCCAACCCTTCCCGCCAAAAAATTCAAAATTCAAAATGGCCACCTCAAACACGTTTTTGCCCATAAATCAGCTGTTAGTGCCCCGATTGCCATGATCTTGGTGTCTATACCTATGTTCTTGAGGTCAATGTACCCAATAAAACCCATGCGAAACATCATAAGATCCATCTTCTTGCCAAAAAATTGAAAATGAAAATTCAAAATGGCCGCCACAAACTTATATGAGAATCTCATGAGAAAAGAAAAGTTCTCATGAGAGCATGAAAAACAATTATGAGAATCAGGACAAACAACAGGAGACTTTCACAAAGCCGAGACGATAGCCCTTGATTCCCGCGTCAGACAAATCGCTACGGAGCTCAGAGATACTAAGCTGTTGGCTAAATTATCAGTTGGAGATATGATCGCTATTGATGCTGTATATCACTTGAATTGCTTAGCTTCATTCTATAACAAACATAGATCCCAACAAAGAAGTTCAACTGAGAAGGGTCGCCATATTAACCCACAGTCACTTGCACTTGCTGAGGTGGTGTCATACATTGAGGAATATGGCCAATTGAGTGGAGACCTCAATCATGTTTTCAAACTCTCTGATCTCAAGGAATTGTATTGTGAGTGCCTCCATGAATTAGGTGGTGAGCCAAGTGAACGCATCCATTCCACCAGACTCACGCAGAAACTCCAGCAACATATTCCAGATCTGGAAGCTCACAACAGCAAGTCTGGCACAGTATTGTCATTCGAGGAAGATGTTGGTGATACCTTGCTAGATGCATGCAACTTCGATCCAGATGAAGAAGCTGTAATATTGATGAGAGTGGCAAAGTTGGTCCGCAAAGAAATATTTGAGAAAAAATACCACTTCAATAGTTCCTTATGTGATGAACAATTTGACAATCTACCTCCTTCTCTATCTGCCCTCATCGGGATGATTCTAGGGAGGTCAAATGCAACACAACGTGTAGATGACAACGATGTAAGCACAGCTGCCTTGTCCATCACACAGTTACTTGTCTTCAATGCCGTCAAACGAGGTAGGAGAGATTCTGTAACAGCATGGCACAATTCGGACTGTGAGACGGTTCTCCCATTGTATCTTGGCCTGCTTATTTACAACCGAACGCGTAAACGTGATCTCATTGACAATCTTTTTGAAAAGGGTCTGTCGGTGTCATATGACAGAGTTTTGCAACTGTCTACTGATGAAGCTAATAGAATAATTGACATATATGAGAATGAGGGCATTGTCTGTCCTTCAAACCTCAAAGACCAACTGTTCACCACTAGAAATCTCGATAATATAGATCACAACCCGTCATCCACCTCAAGTCGTGATTCTTTTCATGGCACCGCAATATCAATAACACAGCACATCACAAATGACAATCCTGGTATTGTTAGGGTCCTTCAGGAGATTCCCGAAAACAGGGCCCAACCAAAGTCGAAATCTATAAGTCATTACCAAAGTCATATACTGATGTGCCACCGGTTTCGCTCCCTGATAATGTCATTCCAACAGTAGAGGATGATGAAGCAATTCCAATATCTGCGGAAATGAATGATGATGAAATGCAGAAGTTTTGGTTTAAAAAAGTGAGGACGAAGTTGGCTAATGAAAATCAAATTGATCAGGTGAAGACGGACATATCATGGTCAGCCTACTTTGCCAGCTTACAGGTGTCTCTACCCAAGACATCTGCAATTATCTCTCTCTTACCATTATTTCGAGATCAGGCACATTCACCCGCTATGGTCAAGCATGGGATGAATATCATCAAACAGATCACGGTTCGTGTCAACCCAGGCCAGATACCACTGCTCACTGTCAATTAGCCATTATATGCAATTGCAAAACGAATTCAGTGGAAATGGCCAGAAGAGTATGGTGAAAGACATTACGTTGTACTGATGGGGGGTCTCCATATAGAAATGGCCATGTTGAAAGTAATTGGCGACTGGCTTGATGGTAGTGGTTGGACCTATGTTATGACTTCGGCCAATGTTACAACTGAGGGACGTGCAGCTGGTCTGCAGAAAGGTTCACACACATCCAGAGGTCAGTGGGCACATCAAGTAACCGCAGCGGCTCTGTACATTCTCCTTCACAGGTCATATGCTGAGTATCAAATCAACATATCAGATGATGAACAAATACACTATGATGAGTGGTGTGAACAGATGGCTTCAAAGCATCCTCAGTTCGATTACTGGTACAAAGTCTGGCAGTTGGAACTTCTCTTCCTACAGTTCCTTAGATCACAGCGTGAGCAAAGATATGTTGCCTACGTGCAGTCACTTGGAAAGATTATTCCATGGATGTTCGCTCTTGACCACTACCACTATGCTCGCTGGATGACCGTTCATGTGAGAGACCTACAATCCCTTGAGATTAACTGCCCTACCACACATGCAGAGTTCCTCAAAGGCAACTTTGTGACACAGAAAACTATGCACAAATTCTCAGCACTAGCCCATGATCAAGTTCATGAACAGCTGAATGCAATGGTGAAGGGAGATGGAGGCATAATAGGTATCACTGAAAATGAAGCAGCACTAGCAAGGTGGATGGTGGCAGGTCCAGAAACAGCTAGACTTCTAATGGAGTATGATGACAAACATGCTAGGGGAAAGAAGGACACAGAACGCATACCATGAACAAATACCAAGTGTACAGAAGACTTTCTTATCTCACGTCAAGAGTGTCACTGATGTAATGGATGAACTTGGCAATCCCTTTGCTGATACAAGCACAGACCTCTACGCACTTGACACCAAAGTGATAATGTCTGATAGTGTGGTAAATGCTATAAGGTCCATAGAAGACCTAGGCAAAACACAGTACAAGAAATTTGTTGCCGGCGTATCAATGGCACAATCACTGCATTCAAAGACACCATACATAAGAACAATCTGCCTTTGTTAAATTCTAGTTCACGAAAGAAACCTGCGAAGTCCGCTTCCAAGATTTCCAACCTGCATAGTGATGTTTGTCTCTTTTCACGGATGTATATATCGTGTCAAGATAAAGAAAGCGATATGGATGCCTTCTTCAGCCATGAAA
Source organism: Chiridota heheva (assembly GCA_020152595.1). Classification (NCBI taxonomy): domain Eukaryota; kingdom Metazoa; phylum Echinodermata; class Holothuroidea; order Apodida; family Chiridotidae; genus Chiridota; species Chiridota heheva. The sequence continues at coordinate 1,389,384 of JAIGNY010000733.1, forward strand.
ATCATGCCTGGCCTCCATCATTGGCATCAAATGGTATTATGCATCAAACTTGCAAATCTGACTTGATGGGATGCCTGGAGACAATGGTACCACAACCAGAATCTGTTCCAAAAGTTGACGTCAAAATTGTTGACGGTGCTGCGCTTGTGCACATGCTTGATCCAAAGAAGTCCAAACTTTCTGTCGAAACATTCCAGGATTATTCACAACTGGTGTTCTTGCCTTACATAGAACACATGTTACAAGACGTTGTTCGTGTAGATGTTGTCTGGGATGTCTACAGGGAGGACAGCCTAAAGACACAAACACGACAGAGCCGTGGATCTGGTAATCATCTCCGGGTGGACAACAACACCAATATTCCTGTTAACTGGAAGAACTTCCTTCGCTGTGATGCAAACAAATACAGCCTGTTCCGACTTCTAGCCAATGCAATACAAGACTTTCAACCTCCCCCAGAGAAGCAAGTGATCTCCACACATGGCCAGAATGTTGTATCATCTCCCATGACTGACCTTTCAAGCTTGTCCTGCACTCACGAAGAAGCGGACACTCGGCTTCTTTTTCATGCTTCCCATGCGTTCCATCATGGATTTACCAAGCTGTTGATACACGCAACAGATACTGATGTGGTGGTTATTGCGCTTGCAGTGTCCAGCGTTTTACAGGACTGTGAAATATGGATAGCATTTGGTCATGGTGGTAGACTACGTTACATCCCATGCTACCTAATTGCAGCGGAATTAGGCAATGACGCATCATGGGATTTACTATTCTTGCACGCAATATCAGGATGTGATACTGTCTCTGCCTTTCATGGAATGGAAAGGGAACCGCTTGGGCTGTATGGTGCAGTATGCCTTATCTCAAACCAATTTTTGCTCGGTTATCCCATGCTCCATGCCAGGTTTCCCCCTGCGACTTGGAGCAAATAGAGAGATATGTTGTTCTCTTGTATCAGCGAACATCATCACTCAACCATGTTAATGAAGCCAGGAAGCACTTGTTCACTCAAAACCGTAAGATGGAAAACATTCCTCCAACGTTACATGCCCTGGAACAGCATGTGAAAAGGGCTGTTTATCAGGCAGGGCACATCTGGGGACAGTCACTTATAGGAGACCCTGAAGTTCCATCGCCAGATTTATGGGGCTGGGAGAGAGTAAGAGGTGATTCCCCATGGACTCCATGCTAGACCACTCTTCCAGAGGCAGCCAAAGCTTGTCAGGAACTGCTGAAATGTGGATGCAAAAAGTCTTGTACAAAAAGATGCAAGTGTGTCTGCGCAAATCTCAAGTGTACACAGTTGTGCTTCTGTTCCGGACAGTGTAGCAGAGAATAAAGCAAATCTGAACATATGAGATACTGACAGCGATCATGTAATCATTTTTAACATAATGTATGACACACTATTTGACTGCTTTACCTGAAAAGGGTTAACCATGCTCAATTGTAATATACTTTGATCTGACAAATAAATGCTATTATATGGAATTGTTTTCAACTTTTCACCATAATATTTCATATGTATTCTACCGACTTGGTATAGATAGTAAGATCACGGTGATTGGGGCAGGTTTTTTGGTCAAAAACTTGTTTTGTGAGGGCATTTTGATTGTATCTGTTTTACTATTCACAATATAATGTACGTCATGATATTTCATGTTTTCTATTGGGTTCCTTGACATAAAACAGGTATAGATACCAATAAGTGATGGCTGGATAGCCATTTTATGGCCAACAATGGATTTGCGAAAGCCATTTTGAATTCTAGGTTTTTCGTGGGAAGATGTTATGATAGTTTACGTGGGTTTTATTGGGTACATTGACCTCAAAAACATATGTCTAGAGACCAAGATTATGGCTATTTGGGCACTTAGATCCGTTTTATGGTAAAAAAGCTTTCTTGTGGCGGCCATTTTGAATTTTGAATTTTTTTGGGGGAAGATGTATCTCATGATGTTAAGCATATGTTTTATTGGATTTCTTGACCTCAAGAACATAGGTATAGACACCAAGATCATGTTAATCGGGGAACTAACATCTGATTTATGGGCAAAAACGTGTTTATGGCGGCCATTTTGAAATCCCGCAATTTTTGAAATCAGCATACTCAAAAACCCCTTTGTGCAAATTTTCATGCTTCTATCCAGAAGTGCACACTTTAGGTAAAAATTGTTACATATCCGCCCCACTATTGTGTCCATTGATGGCCAGAAGCTAGTTTGCCTTTGTGCATATCCAAATAGCAACGAAAAGTGAAATTATTTTGTGGCCTTATTAAAAAAGTCTTTTTTTTTTTTAGTACAAGTTGTTGCTGGTCCATATTTATACAAATTCCTTTGTTAACTTCCTGAAGTATAGAAACATATATCCTCCTTGAATGCATACTATAATGTCTTTAATTTTTGTACATATGATCAATCTTCCATCCAAATTGAATGTCTGAATTTTATGAAACCAATGTTTCCCTGGGCCCCTTATCAACACATGAATCTTTTTCTGGTAATGATATATACTCTCATTCTTGTCAAAGTATTACTGATGTGCTTCTTCATGACCTCATCGTGGACATTTCTTTGCAATGTGCAAATTGTCAGGCATTAGACATTTAACGGGGTAGAAAATTCATCGTTTGTACATCTCATCGAAAAAAATGAACAATTACTGGGGAATTCTCCAGCAAATGTAAGTTGAGTAAAAAATTGTAATTAAGATTCGTGAGTGGTCAATATGAGGAATTTCCATATACAGTTCGAAAGTCGCGGTAGGAGGGTGACCACCTTGTTTTATATATATATATATATATATATATATATATATATATATATATATATATATATATATATATATATATATATATATATATATATATATATATATATATATATATATATATATATATATATATATATATATATATATATATATATATATATATATATATATATATATATATATATATATATATATATATATATATATATATATATATATATATATATATACTAATAGTAACAGCTCTAGGTTGCCATAAACACTATTACTATAGCACTAACATTATGCACTTTCTAGTTGTATGACTCACCCCTACTACCGTCTCCCTCTCCCCCTCCCCCGGCAATGCGAGTCAAAGGTGGGTCCTTGACATATGAAACTCAGTGACTCACATGTGCATGTAGCCTTGTGGAAATTTGCCAGCTACCATGTTCTTACACTTTTACACTAGAAGGACTGGACTGGTATATCCCAAGGTCCTTCCTTTCACCATGTCCAATTCTGTATGGATTGTGGTTTCTTTGTTTGTAATGAATGTCCTACAGTGAAGCAAATTCTCTCTAGCATTCACTGTCAGACTAGTTGAAAAAAGGTCTTGTCAAGGTGAGTGACCACAATACTATTCAGGTATAATTTGTTGTAAACAGATTTCCTTCAATCTAAAAGAAATTAATGAGTGTTTTGTGAAATTTAGAGAGTACGGATGTTTTTGATAATTTTACCTAGAAATGAGGTAAATGTGATATTGTTGTGTTTTATATCAAACTAGTTTCTGAAGTATATTCTTGTTCTCAATGAGACTAGTTGTCCAATGTGTGGGTTTAGCTTGACCATCAGTTTAAGTATTTCTTTATACTACGAGGAGACAGTAACACTGCCTCTGACGTTTTCTGGTCTTTGTTAAATTTGCCACAAAATTGACTGGCAGCCTGCAAAATCTGTTCTTGGAAAATAAGAGGTAATTTGTTCATTCCCTATCTGTTGACCAATTGTAGTCCTAATGAATACGAATGATAATCGTCTCTAAGAAGATGGTGACCAATGATATGAGTACAATCATTATGGGATAGCTAGATGGTGTTGCAAAATGTCTTGGTTTAAAAGTAGGTAGAACACATCCAGAAAGATAGTCTAAGTCTTCAATAGTGTATTCTTGGCTCAATTGTAAATAGTGTATCATAAATTCCACCTTGGCTGTCACATCCTAAATTTCTGACTTTTTGATTTAAAACAACTCCAAATTGTAATTCATTTTGACTTACTGCAAATAACAAAATTGAATCTGAAATTTTGCAATTATGTCACTGCTGTTCTAATGGTGAAAGGCACTATTTTTTGTTAAAGTAGAATTGTTATTGATTGGAAATTTCCAATCAATCCCTGTTATTTCTGTATTGCCTGAAGTTGTTTGAAACAACTTAAATTGTTCAAATGTTATATTAGGTACATTATTCCAGAAGGACATATAGCGCTTGCAAAACTGTCTGAAAGAAATGTAGTTCCTGCAAAGCTGTTAAACTAAAGAAATGTTCCTGTGAAAATAAACTGTTGTTGACTTTGCCAGTAAATACTGAAGATTATTCTCTCGCATGCAAGTTCGAGAGAGAATTATAAAAAAGCTGTAAACTATGAACAATAATGAACTGTTCCTGATATCCAAACTGAATTTGAGCCATCCAGCATATTTAATTGTCTTCGTTTGAATCTTCAAAAAAGTTGTTAGAGCACTTATTTTGCTGTAGACAATTGTGTATAATCTTTCGCCTGAGAGTTCCAGCACATTTGTGAGACTGTTTATATTTCTTAATTTTGATTTGGATTGTGTAAATAACCAGTCAACTAGCCGTAAGTCTTCATCCAAAATCACATTTCCAATACCAACCGCGCTGACTGTAAGCAACTCTTTTTCAACTTTAAATTGCCAGAGACACTTGACAGATTCTGAAAAAGTGACTCTTCCAACTTGAAAAAAGACTGAACTTTTGAGATGAACAGCAAAAGTCATCTGACAGAACATTATTAATATTACCTGGCCAAAGTAGAAGGGCACATTTTTTTTTGTAACTAAAGTTTGCAATTTGTTTGTATTGTGTGAACAAAGTTTGCAATAACTTTGAGAGTATTCCTGAACTACAGTATTTGCATACTTTATCTAAAGTGTATTCTCTATTTTGTTGTTTGTTTGGTAATCAAATTTATCCCTAATTCATAACTTCTTAAAATGTGATGACCAAAACAGCTGATTTTTGTCTACGTATTATTCATTAAAAGTTTAATGTTACTTAGATTTGTTTACATTTTTTTAATGCTCCAGAAGGTCACATTAGATTATTTTGTTGGGATTTACCATGGCTCTTGGTTACTTGTCATGGTAACAAATCTTTTTCATGGCCTTATGAGTATTGTTGGATTGCTATAGTATTTGTGTGTAGGAATGTTCATATATATATATATATATGTATAACTATATGTTCATAGTATAAGAGATTTCATTTCTCTTGATGTTGATCGAATAAAATATGTTTATGCAACCATACATATTTGTTTATTGTCATTATTTTCTACAGAGCCTGTGCAAGCTGCTTTGTATGTATTTTTGTGAATTATTATCAGACCTGGATCTGCATATCCTGTCTTTTGATTATCTTGGCCCATTCTTATTAATTTATTTTGTATTCTGACACCAGTTGAATATTGCTCTCACGAGCAGCTAGGCTACATGTACATTATCAATGTACAGTACCAAACTGTCAGTCACCTGAGTGACTCTGGGGGGAGTCAATTTACTTCAGACCCATTGAAATTGTAAAGAGATGAGTGAATTTGGGTAAGTCAATTGCACAAGAAATTTCAGTATCCCAAGTGACTGAGGGGTGCACCAATGTACATGTTTTGACCACCCAACTTGGTGCAATGACTCACCTTGTCTGGGGGTGTAGGGGTGAGTCACACAAGTGCATTAGGAAAGTCTGTGAATAGGCCTATGCGGTCTCTACTGAATAGCAAGCTTTGTATCATTCAACAATCCAAAATAAATGGAACGAAATTGAGAAACATAAAGGATGCCAGAAAATTAAAATAAAGTTTGGAAAACAAGAAATGTGGTCAAAAACGGTAAAAAGGTTGAGAAATAAATAAAACTATTCAGTGAGAAAATGATGGAATATTCAATTCGACGATTTAATTATTCCAGAAGTATGAAATAGGACATCTTCTAAAATCATTAAACTAATCCAGCTTAAGTTCCAATTCTAAACATATCATAAGCTTAATTCTAAACATTTGATCAAATATTTACCGTTTACGTGAATCCGGTACACAAGCGCAAGAAGGTTGTATGCAAAATGGCTGAGTAACAGTAAAAAACATACGACTTCGATTAGGTTTGACCAATTTGTTGTTAGATATTTGCGTTAATCCATAGTCTACTATTCCTAAGCTTAGCGTAGAATATAAATAAAATATACTCACTCTAAAAATAAAAACGTAGAAATTGTCTATTCGTTTCGTTTTCCGATTAGGATTACCAGCTGCTGTACAGTTAACGTTGGTTCAGTAACGTTACAGCCATTTTCTCAGTTTCTTGACACAGTTCCGGGCCGATTACACCAAAGGTCATTTTACACTTCCTAGTTGGGCGTTTCTAATAAATTAGCATAATTAATTGATGTATCATAGCAACAAAAACTGTAAACAGCTTGCTTACTTCCGGGTCAAGCCATGATACAGAAATACAATTTGCAGACACAGACAGACAGATAGATCATGTGTATAGTATTTACTCTAGTGTTGAATTGAAATAGGGAAATTCTTTAAAATGTCTACTAAATCGCGATTGTACAGTGACTTTCCAGGTTTGATGGACAATGGGGAACCAATTGCAGCAAAATCTGCTTTTAGCTACGTCCCAACAGTGCAAAACCATCCACCTGAGATGACAGCCTTCAACAGTGTTAAAACAAATGTGAGTTTCAGCCTCTTGTCTTGTTAAAAAACAGTACATGTTTTTACTTTTACTTTCAAGACTTCTGCATGGGCCCTACTTTTCTTCTTTAACAATTGTTAAAGATTTAGAAACTTCTTTTGCTTTTCTAACTTCTTTCTCTCTTCTTTTCCAATTTCCATTGTTACTGCCTAGAGTAGAGGGCCAGAGTTTTCATGTATGTACATGTACTTGCTTTTGTATTCTGACTCTGCAGTCTATGTGTTTGTTTTTAATTGCATAAGTTGGAAATAAATGGTTATGAGATGAAACATTGATAATTACTTCTTTACTAACTCTGGGCATCATACTATTTTGCTTGGTTTTTCTTTTATGGTGGTGCACTGATAGTACTTTGGGCTATTAAGATTTGTAGGTAAGTAAAATTTGAGGTTAGTAAGTCTATAGACTTGTTGCCTTCCTTCTACAGATCATGGCTTACAGTCTTGCAGACAGATTTTTTGAACACTTCAAACATTTAGTGGGTAAGAGCCAGCAGTTACAGGCAGTAAACTTTAATGAGTGATCATTCCAAAACACATTTAGTAAATTTTTGTGAGAATGTTAGTGTCAATATGTTCCTAATAGAGAAAAGATTTGAATTTTGTATATTTATGTGGTGAAAAATATTATGCATTAATTTTCAGCAAGATACCAACAACAATAATTTCCTATTGTGGCACTCCCTTTAGTCTTAACGCTTTGAAGGTCCCTAATGAAAAAAAGTAACAGTACAACATGTTTTGGAATGATTTATACATGTATGTAATTAGATTACGTTAACTTATGCACCTAGATTTTATATTTTCATGTTCATTGATTTTTGCCTTTTGTGTGGATTGTCCCCCAAGAATATTTAAGTCATATAAGGAACATGGGAAAAATTTGCCTCCATTAGCCCAATAATGTTATTGACAACATTCCCTATATGACAGCTGTCCCTCTTGTACTATTTTGGTGTCGATAAAACAAAGATTGAATAACACTTCACTAGTATCAGTATGCACATGACAGCAAAATATTTTTTTATTGTTTTTCCATTTCCCTTTTTTCAGTCTGCTCCTAATTCTACCTACGATAGACTCTTCAACAAAACAGAAGGATATGATAATAAATTGCATCGAGATGACAGAGAACATGCAAAGCTGAAAGGTCTAAACGTTAACGATGAGGTAATTATTTTGAGTCTTCTTTCTTCTAAGAAGGATTTCTATAATTTCCTCACATCTTATTATTTTTGACACACTCTGATGCATTCAGCTTAATATTGCAATTCAGTGCTTAGAAATGTGTGTCTTGTTTTTTGTGAAAGTCATGATTGCTATTGGCCGTTAGGTTGGTGAAGCTTCTTAAAAATGGTGTCCTTTACAGGATTGTACATGTCACTTAAAGGTCATTGGTGAAATAATTATTTTCATACTTACTGGTAAATTTTGTGTTGTTTAGTGGGGAAACCATATACTGTACAGGTCTTTGTAAGCATATCGACGCTGATTTTGAGTCGGCCAAGACATCGGTCTGATGTCCCACACAAGTCTGTTTGCAAATCAGTTTAACGTCAAATAGACGTCGGTTGAATGTTGATATCAGACGTCAGTTAGCCATCAAAATCAGGTGTCCCATTGACGTCGGTCAAACTTCGAAATTTGACGTCTTTCTGACATCAGAAAGACGTCTGTGGTTGGCCTAAAGGGCCATAAGGTACTGCTTCAATGCATTGTCAAAATCTCTACAACGCGTTGCCGAAACTTTAACAACGATATCAGAGTTCCGACAAAGTGTTGAAGCAAAATGTTATGGCCCTTTTGGCCAACCATAGACGTCGGGTAAACAGTCATATCGACGTGGGACGGTGTCAGTTCAAGTCGTTAAATTCTGACACCTTTCTGACATTTCTAGTACGTTTGAAGTGAACAATAAAGAAATGAACAATCAACCAATATAATTTATTAATTTCTGATGATTTCTATCAAACAATTTTAATTGATTCAAACAGGTTAGATTTAATTGTAATATAGGCCTAATAACAAAATTGTTGAAGATACAAAAACAAGTCATTACGGGAAAAAAAAAAAAAAAAATACAATTTCACTTGGTCTGTTGGTCAGGGTAATGTCATATATTTGAATACTGGTATATGAAGCTATAAATGAAAAAAATGAAGGGAAAAAAATGTTTTATGACAAAACATCCATTATTCATAGGAAAAAATTAGGTTTTGAAGAAACAAAAAAAAAAACAGAAGAAAAACTAATAACTTTTAAGCGCTTTTCTTTCCCCTGGGCTCTTTCCCTCTTGCAATGAAAGACTCCAGTTTTCCCCTGTAATATGTAGGGCGGTGGTAGGGCGTTGGTCAGAAATATACTGTTCAAGATCAGCCAGAGGCATATGAAGTGGGGGGCAGGGGAAAATTTTTCGAGAGGATTTCACCTCCCCGATTGCTTGCCATTCTTGCCCGGTTGGGAGATAATATTGGAAAATTATAAAATGAAAATTGGTCAAATATTACATAAAGGGAAATTTTGGTAAAATTATTGGGAGTTTTGGTCAAATTTGGCAACATTTCCCAAAAGTTGATGAAATTCCGAAACACTTTTCGAAAATGAATTAAATGAATTGAATCTTAATAGGTTAAAGTAAAGGTAATAGCTCACATTACTTTATGGACATTCAATGGTGCTTTGCAAACTTGCAGGTTAAGTCATGATAAAGGTTATTTTACGATCAGTTTTGTACAATGTGCAGTTTAATCTTTATGACATAACTGTTGACTAATATCTGCATACCCTTAAAATACATATTCTTGTGAAGCTCTATAGGACCAATTTTGTGGCCTAAAATGTACAATTTTGGAGGATTCCAGGAACTTTACCCTATGGACCCCTACAAGGGCTTCACCCCATGGGCCCCCTACCAGCTTCGCCCCATGGACCTCTACCAGGGTCCTTTAGCGGACGCCTGGACCCCATGCCGCAAAACTCTCACTTTATGATTAATCGATCATCCCCCACCCTGATCACCCCCTCCCCCTCCCACTTTTTTATATGAATGGCTTGAAGTTTAACCTTAAGATTTCTGATCAAAAAAAGTGAATTTCACTTTCATACCCTTCTGTTACTTCGTTGATTTACTTGTTCCACTTGTAAACCATTAATTAAGAAGGACCCCTCCAACTCCCACCACCTCCACAAACTAGACTATAAACGAGAGTCGGTATGGTCTATCAGTAGATTAATTTGAAAGTCAATGAGACGCAGGGTTCGCGTTAACGACAAATTTGTCGTATATTATGCTATGGATAGAAGTTCTTACGACACATGTTGTACCTGCATCCAGACCCTTGGCTTGATTTAAAAAGGGGCAGGGTGCTAGACTTATTGAGGGGCACATTAATGCTTCTTTTCGGCGTGGAGTCCAGGGGTACCCTTAAGGCTCAATCCCCTAGTGAAGAAGCTTTGGGATTTTAGCTATAATCATACATATTAGAATAAAGCTATTCTGATTGATAAGGAACAGTCTATCATTCTGGGCTCTGTATCCATGTAGAGTATTTCATTTATGAGGCTTATACAGATTATTAGGTAAAAAGAAAATTAATTCAAAAAAAAAAATATATGTATATATATATATATATATATATATATATATATATATATATATTTTTTCTTTCTCATGAGGGGCAGGGTAGACCCCCAGGGGGAAGGGTGGATCCCCAGGGGGGTAGGGCAGGTCTCCTTTGTAAAACAGCAAAGCTAGGGATCTGCTACATTGTAAAATTTATATATAACTTGTAAAATTTTACGCCAAAGTTTTTCATTAGAATGAAAATCTTACATCTCTGATGCGATTGAAAGTTTTATTTCACACAAAAATGATTTTGAATTACTCAGAAATAAAAGAAAAATGACACAACTACAAGACTAACGAATGATTCAGCATGTCCATACAAGTACGGTACATAACACATATAGGCTAGTATATATAGTGAGTATATACATGTACACTGTACGTGAGAGTTTTGAGGTTGTCAATTGTCAATGATATCATTAGCTAGGTTTCTTCTTTCCTCCTGTATTGTGTTGTATGTGTAAAAGCAAGCCTGGAGCGTGGCAAATAATGCAAGCTTTGCTAGCACATAGTGCCCTGTACATTATGCAGTGCCCTGTACATATGATGGCAAATTGACAAAATACGCCAAAAATTAAGGGCTTGTCGTAACCGAATACGGCAGACAAAAATTATAACGCAACCTCTGATGAGACGTTGTAAATGCCGTCTCTTTTGATGTATTCTTTCGACATCAGATCAACGTCTGCTTTTAGAAGTCATTTGGATGTCGAAAATGAGACGTCACTTTTGAGATATTCTTTCGACATTGGATCAATTTCTGTATTAGTACAGTTGTATGGTCTTTTAAGAGGAGTCATGTGGACATTGGTTGGACGTCTGATATGCTACGCCTTTTGGAGGCGTCTACCCAATGTTGAGCTGACATCAGTATATTGATATTGCCACTTCTCGACTTCCAACCGACGTCGGACTGACAATTCGATATATACATAGTTGTAGTGACGTCCATAGGACATCGGATCGTCGCCGATGGCAATCCGACGTTGTGGACCGTAAACCGACGTCCACCTGACAGTTTTAATGTTTACTGGGGTATGTGGTACAGTAATGGGTTGAAAGTTAATGGAATGGCAGAGGATGACATTAAGTTGTGCCTACAGGCCTTCCTGCATGGTAGTCACTTCAAGAGGTTAAAGGGCGTAGGTAAAAGTATTGCTTATTTATTTCAGAAAGCTTTGTGAGCTGGTACTAATCAGGAAATCCATGGATTGCTGTGGTTTTGTCCACTATATAGTAGGCTTGTAAACCAATAGTGGTCTTGTAAGTAAGAAATAGTGGTGCAGATAATAGTGTTGGTTGATTTACAAAAGGTTTCCTTGAAAATTCTGCATTTCATAATACGATACAGGATTTCTCAAGTGTTTGAAAGTCAGGGGAAATTCAAGCATTGCCATTTCAAACAATAGTACTTTCCGGACTATTGTTATCCGGGCCCCTATGTAATGGACATCTATTTTTGACTTTGGTACCATTTCCGTGAATTAGTGGTGTTGCGAATGTCCCTCAAATTAGGCACTGATGAATTGCCATTTTGTTGTGAAGTTTTGTCCGAATTTTGCTATTTTGACTAGTCATAGGCAGGATTTGCCTACTGAAAGTGTGGGGGATGGAAGGGGAGGGGGTGGGGTAAGTTATAAGCACCAACTTCTACAATAGCTCATGACCAACAGGAGAACAAATACAATGGAGCCATTGGTAAAGGAAATTTAATCCTAATTACTTGTGGTTTTCAGAATGAAGAAAATAAAGAGGAAAAGTCTTTACTCATTTGCAATAGGTGTACGGGGCAAAGAGGGGGGGGGGTGGAAGGGGGAGAAGGGGCGGGGGAGGGCAGACTGCCCCCCAAAATTTTGAGCACCCAAGATTCGGGAAAAATGGGTATCAAAATTGGGGTAAAACTTAAAAAATAACTGTCTTAAATATTTTCTGAATGAAAGAAATTTTTCTTAAGAAATAAGTAACCAAATTCTTAACTGAATATTTTTGAACGAAAAGTCAGAAACTTAAAAGATGGAATCTGGAAATTTATCATGTGCCACACATTTATGTGTCAAATTGTGTGACAGTGTGAACATATTTTAGTCATAAACTCAAATATTTTCTGATTTTAAGTAGTTAATTAATTAAATTCGGGCAAAACTGATTTACCACTTTAATTTACCATTTTGTTTAGATACATATATGATCTTTAAAAGCTTTGTTCAGTTTTTTCTTGTTTAAAAGCAGATGATTTGGCCTTGTGGCAACATGAAATGTGGATTTTATGAGTATATTCATGAACTGTGTTAAATCAGGGCAAGATTGGAGGATTCAGGCAAAAATTGTTCTGCCCCCTAAAAATGAAACTGTCCCATACGCCTATGTCATTTGCTTATTTATCAGGTGGGTCTGACTGTTTGAAATTTTAAGGAGTAGAGCAACTAATGTTGATATTTTCTTGTGATGTATTTATATTTTTATTAGAAGAAAATAATGGTTTGGTTTGTAATGTTTAATTTCTAAAGATCATCACATTTTCCCATCTTTTAATTTTTCAGGAGAAAATCAAAGTGGTGCCTACACTATCATCGGGAGTATACGGCCACACATTGGATCGATTTGCAGATCCTCCAGACAGACAACACGTCCGAATTGGTCATGTCAACTCAGAATTCTACAGTCGGAATGGTGTAAACATAGATGGAGAAGTCCATTAGATATAGCACTCTACATTAGATGATCATGCACAAGAATCCATCCAGTGTAGTCCATCTTCTGCAAATAAGTTTGGCATAATTAGTTGACTACTGAGGATGTAGATGGTGTGTGTAGCTAACAGGCTTGTCATGGGGGAGTGGGACGGTCGGTTCAACTCCCTTTTTATGCAGAAATGGTGAGTCATGATCATGCTAAAAAATGATGTGACTGAGTTGATTCCTCTCTTAATTCCAGTGAGCTGATTGAGCAAAATAGAAGTTATTGCCTTTGCACTGACCAGGAGAAATTTTATATTGTAGATTACATTAAAGAATTGCAAATGGTATTACATCGTTTGCAGATGAAACTGTAATGCTGCCATCTAATGATAACATCAATAAGTCTTTTTTTTCTGGATGGGCGTGGAGGTGGGCACGCATGGGTTGCATAAGAGGTGTGATTTGAGGGGGCACCCTTTAATTGACTGAGTTTGATAAGTTCTTCACATATCCAAACAAGTTGGAAGTGCAAGCTTATCGACAGGGCAATAGGACTACCATAATTGTTTCAATGGAGGCAGGGTTACAGCACTGACCTGCAGGAGCATTTATAGGCTGATATGTTTTTTCAGAATGTATAAAGAAAAAAAAGCCAATTGAAATTTCAATGAGGGGTGCAGCCAGGGGGAATGGGAAAGGGAAACTTTTCAAAAACAACCTTTTATCAAGGTCCCTTGGGACCCCTTCCCCTTCCACACAAAACAATCACCAGACAAAAGACACAAATTAGGCAACTGGTGGGGAAAGTTCCTCCTTTGCCCATCCTCCCCTCCCCCCAAAATCCTGCCGATATAGGTGAAACCCACCACTGCTTTTGACAATTGAAGGGAAAACAGATGCTCTGGTTCCTTAAAGCCATCTGAAGAAAAGCAAAGCACTTATGAAAGAAATTTGTGGGCTTCGTTTAGTAAATTAATCGCAAATCAACAGCACTACTCACAAAACATTTTTTTGTCCGCGAAAAGATACCCTTCAATGGACTATTAGAAATCGGGTTATGTTTTTGATCATGTCATGTTCGTGATGTTAGAAATGGTGGGAGGGTGGAGTAGATTTCTAGGGAGTACATAACCCTCATTGGGGAAAGCCTTGCTCATACTATTAATAACATTGAGGATTTATTTTTGGAAATAACCCAAACAAATCCATGATGTATAAGAGCTGAAAATGAAGTTAAAAGATTGTTGAAGTAGACATGCATCAGGTGTGAAGATAGCTAGCTTCAGACAGGAACTTTCCACTTTGTACATTTTCAAGTAAAATATTAATAAATCATAAGAAATATTTGTTTATAATTTTCTGTTACGTGTATGTTTGTTCTTGTACAAAATGTCTTAAATTGCAATAAAATTTCATGAAAAATAAAGAAGTGAAGTATGTTGTTTTTGTGTTTCTGAAGGGTAAGAGAATTATGATTAGCCATGTCTAAACTGTGTGTGTGTCGGAGCGGGACTAAAAACTCTTTACCCTCTCAAAAAACAAACAAAATTCTGTCGAATCCATAAATTTAAATAACTGAAGTATCAAAGGAACCATAGAATGCAGAGATGTAGGCAGTTTGTATTAGTATTGACGGACTTATTAATTTAAGTTCCAGTGAGCACAAAAATCTTCAATTTCGGACCAAAATCACCAGCTGTCAATTTTGCAAAACCTATTTACAATTTAGGACTAAAATCTACAACTGGGACCAAAAACCTTTAATTTTAGACTGAGTTAGAAAGGTGAACGTCTCTATAAGAAGTTTTTAAGCCCCCAAGTGAACGAAAAGCTAGACCAGCCGCTGTTTAACTGGAAAATGCTGTCAAATCAATGTCCATAAATATTTTATAGTTCAGAGAACCACATTCAAGTGTGACATCTGATTGCTCAAATGGTTTTGTAATTAAAATGCAACTTTTTATCAAATTGAGCAAGTCCTATTAAGAATGAATATTAAATGTCTACGTGTAGCTGTTTTCGAAGTTTGTCAAATACAAAGCTTGTTGGGTTATGGCTAACCACGGTTATTGATGGAATCTTCAAGCTTTGTCCTCTAGACCCTACTAGGGCTTCTTTCCCAGACCCTTATTAGGGGTTTCCCTTGACTCCACCAGGGGGAATGGGCCCCTGGACCACACACTGCTGATTTTGTGAGCTTTCTGGGACCAGAGATCTGTTACTTAAGAGGAAACAAATCTCTGCTGGGACTTGTATGTGAAGGTACTTATGTCTTATCTGTGCTGGGACTTGTATGTGAAGGTACTTATGTCTACATTCTCAGATTTTAGCCACTATCTGGAACATTAAGATTTGCACAAGTGATGCTTACTGTCAGGCACTGTCATGATGCTTCTAAATGGATGATTGTTTGTTTGTTTGATAAAAGTTTAACTGCACCACAACAGCAAAGGTCAAATTGTGCCTGAGAGATTAGATCATTCCAGAGGTAGGAAGGAGAGTAAACAGGGGGAGAATGAGAGAAACACGAGAACTAAAAGCCAGAAAGCTGGGATCGAGAGAAGAGGTGTATGGGTGAAAAAATAATGTAGAGAGGGGGTGGGGAAGGAGGACTAAATATGGTTGTATAAGGGAAGTATGATGAAGGAAAGAGATAATTTTATCCAGGTTTTTTTTTGGAAGAGCTCGGCTATTGAGTTGTGGGCAGTGAGGGAAGCTCTGGGAAGGTTGAAAAGGGGGCAAGAAAGGAGAATGTGATGGACTGTTAGGGTGCAGTGGCAATTGTTGCAGAGGATGACAATAAATGGATGACGATGAAATTATTTAAATTAAAAAAACATGACAAATGTAGGATACTCTTCTATAAATTTATTTACAAATTCTGCAGTTTCACGGGACAAACAGATCAGCAAAAAAAAAAACCTTAAACAAAAAGAAAGTAATAAAACTTAATTCAAGGCAACTTGCAGGTAGGTAAATATATAAATATATGAGATCTTTCTAATCTCCTGGTGGAGTCTACCTTCCAAGTTCTTGTTGCTCTCTGACAAGAAATCATTTTTGTACACAACTGAGAAAGATTCATCATTTCTACCGTTTTATATACATATTAGATTGTCTACAGTTTTACACAAGTATGGTTTACATGGTGAAGGAACATGACGGCTTTGAATTACAGCTATCATATCTGATATTTACGAAAATACACACTTAGTATGTGTCATTAAATAAACAGCCTTGAAATACAATTGTTTACAAAAAAAAGACTGGTGCAAATGAAATCCCGTTTATTTATGTGCATCATTCATCAAAATCGAAACCCATAATATTTTAACAGAAAACTGAAAACCGAAAATAAAAAATCTAGCAGAAATGAATAAATAAATATATGGGGATGACATTCTCCCAATCGGTCCGACTTAGGGGCAAGTCGAGGAAGTTTCTGATATTTTAGCAATCACTGTGAGGTGGAAATTTTTGTTTCTTCGAATTTTTTTGAAAAGAAATGTATTTTCTTATATTGCTGGGCACATCCCAAATTTTTATTCTACCAGTCCCTTGTTATTTTTCTCAAACACTATACTTCTATAATTTACATTCATGAAAATCAAATTTACTAAATAATTAATCGGTTCATTATCAGTACAATTAATTTTATAACCCACATCTTACTACAATATATTGACTCCCCCCCCCCCCACCCCACACAACCCTAATCTCCTTCTCCATAATTAATTAATTATTATAAACAGAGTTCCATAGCAACGATACATCCAACAAAGCGAGCTCTTCCAGAAAAACCCTCCGGATAAAATTATCTCCTTCATCATGCTTCCCTCTACCATATTTAGTCCTCCTCCCCTAACCCCGCTCTACATTAGCCCCCATGCACTTCCTCTCTCAATCCCAGCTTCCTGGTTTTTAGTCCCCATGTTTCTCTCAGTCTCTCCCTTATTCCATTTTCTTTCTACCTCTAAAATGATCTAACCTCTCAGGCACAATTTGACCCTCACTGTTGTGGTGTCATTAAGCCCTCATCAAACTAACAAACAAACGACAAAGAGAAAATATTTACTATCTGAATTCTATTTGTTCTCTGAAATGACTCCCATAAGTATATTTTCACAGTAATTTATGACATGAAAGAAGTTGAATTCATTCAGAAAAGAACATATTTTTCTTTAAAAATAAACAAATTGAGCGAAAAATATATTCTGGAAGAACATTTTGTACAAATAAGTACGACTACTTGTGTGCAAAACAAATGCACCACCACCACTGAAAAAAAAAAAAAAAAAATCAGTGAGATAAAATCTGATGTTTCAAAGTCATTTCATGAGAATTTCAATCAATATGATGAAATATCTTCCTTATTCCTCATATCTCAAAATATTTTGTATTTTGAAAAATTCAGTAGATACATTAATCTTATAGATGAAAGAGTGATTGAAAAAATGAAATTTAGCAATACCTATTAATGACTACATATGGTTAGTATTAAAACCTACTAAATTATCCATTTCAATTGATTTTTACAATGCTGACCATTACATTTCTAGCAGTCCAAGCCCCCTTTCCCATCCACAACTTTCTTCTTTGAGCCCAGGTGGATCCTGTGCATGCCTGGCACTGACTCCCACCAAAATATTACAGGAGAACGTTTTGTAGGCTGATTTTTTAACACATGCAAAACTAAGAATGAAATTCATGCAAAATTACATTTAGGTGCAGACCGTTTTGTTTTAAAATCTTTGCAGCCCAGTCTGGAAAGTATTTAAGTGCTTCACAAAATTTGGCATACTTTTCTATAAAATTAATGAAAGAAACACGTTAAATTAAAGTGATATGAACAAAACTGGTGTAAATAGCTGTTTTCAAAAATTCTGATGTAAACCATTGGCACGGAAAAAAACACTGTGGCCTTCAGCTATCTGGACCACAACAAATGTCCCTTTTTTGTCAGGTTCACTGGTGTACTGTAAATTATTAATTACTTTCAGTTCAACCTAAGTAGACAGCAAGAGGTTTAACAACTGATCAATGCTACCAACAACTTGTTCACAAACTATTGAAAGCTTTAGGGGACTAGTGACCCCTAGAGTCAAAAATCAAAATACCATCTTGGGCCAAACTTGTTGGAGCAGAACAGTCATCCATTCTGCTACAATATCTGTTCCAATTGCAAACAATTTTTCTTCGTATTCCTGCAGCAAAATGAAAATCAATGATTTAATTTCCAGTGACAGTTTGCAGTGACTGTTTGCATAAAACAAAAAGTAACACCCCATTCTACAAACTTTAAAATTATCTTGACCCGCCACTCTCCTCACCCCCCAGTCAATGTTTACCTGCCCCAGTCAATGTTGACCCATGTTGAGACAAGTTTAAATTTGATTATTTACATGAATATTGAATAGTGGGTATAACATTTATTCAAGAAACTAGTGACTGCATGCTTCAGATACCTACATACATAGCGTGAAACGTTTGTGCTGACAGTTTTGTCCAAGATTGTTTTCAAACCTAGAAAAATATCATGAAGAAACAATAGATCCCACACAAAATAAGTCTATTTCCTTAAAAACATCTAAATTTGTGATATGTCATCAGTTATGTGTAAAAGAAAAGAGTTTGCCATTTTTTTCAATATTGACCACACGCACCAATCAATGGTTAACTGGATAAGTCATCAGTGGCGGAATTGAAGAGTGTCTTCTGTCCATAAAGGCTGTCATCCACTGTATAAGCAGTTTTGCTAATATTGTATGTTTTAGCTCGGAAAGTAAATAAGCTTTTGATAAACTTCAACAGTAGATCTACTTGAAATCTAATTCATTTCTTTGAATGAGATAAACTAACAATTAAACAGAAATTAAGAGAGAGTTGTCACTTGTGTGAAATTGGCCGCTTTCTGCACAAGTTATTTTCCAAAAAAACTTGATATCTTTAAAATTCAATACCTGCTAAACGAAAAAAGAGTTACCATTGTAGCTTTTTCATTGTTCGGTTTGTCTTCTCTCAAAGAAGATCAACAAGTCTGGACCATTGAATTGATCCTTTAAAATCCATTCTAAACAAAAAACTTGGTGATATCTCTGAAACCTGATATCTATTGAATGAAGGAAGATATTAAAATAGTTTCTGGAAAATTATGTTCCCCCCATTAAATAAGAGACAATTCATCCCCTTTTCCGCAAAGTGATGAATGTAGGAAAAGATGCTGATGAGCAAAATACTAAATACTAATATGTTGAATAGGGGAACACGGTGAGCTTTTCTTTAATGTTTAATTTAGTCACAAAGATATTCACCAGTATGCGGAAATGGTATAGTCGTTATTGTTTTTAAAAATTCGTCACTACACGAAAAGAGGGAAGAATTATAGCCAAATAAGAAATCATTTATAGGGTAACCCCAATCAAACAGATATTTATGGGCATCTCGAGGAAACATTTGCTAACCATAAACCGAGTAACACCAAACTGCTATATCCAACAGAATTAATGTAACACTGGTAATTACAGTACCTGCTAAATTGTTTGAAATGCCTAAAGTTTAACGGCAGAGTCAAATGTGCCAAGGCCAAGAGGGTATTAAAAAATCATGACGATAGAACAATCCCAAAATAAGACCAGCAATTTTGCCCAAAACAGACTGAAATTGGGTATTTCACAGTTAATAATGTATTTTTTAATTCTTACAACAAATATGAATATTAGTGATGTATTTGATGGGATAATTACACACTTTCTGAAGTAAAATCTTACTTTAATCTTAATGGATAAATTTAGCGGTTAAACGAGATCCTTTTATAAGGCAACAGCAAAAGGAAGATTGGTAAAGAAAGCATTCAAAGAAATTGTTGTCCTTAGATAACCACACTTTTGTCAAAATCATCCAACTAAAGTAACATCACAGCTTCCTGCGTAACCCTTTGGATATTAGATTGAGAAAGCTTTTCACTATTTTTCGGCTTACAACCATTAAGTACGGTGTAACAACATCTTAGAGGTGCAGTGGTCATGGAGTCATGCTCGTATGCGAAAGGTACCAGTTTTGATTCCCATCGCGAGCGCTGCATTGTGTCGTTGGGCAAGACACTTTACATTCTCCAGTCCACCCAGCTGTAAAATGAGTACCAGCATTGCTGGGGACTTAAGCTGCGATGGACTGGTGTCCCGTCCAGGGGGAGTCATGTGCTCTCATCCACTTCCACCATAGAAAACGGGGATAAGCACCCGCCATATGGGCCTGATGGCTCGTATGGATTCAATTTTACTAGCAGCATACTAACCAAACAGAATCTAGAAAAGAACCTGTGACTATCCGAGGATATTTTGAGAAAAAAATTCAATCAGAAATGACGAATAATTGCTTTTCAATATACTACTTTAACCAATTGCAAAGAATGTGAATGACTCCACTCTTCTATAAAAGTAACTTTCAATATTTGCCATTTTCAAAAAAAATTTATTGGCATATTTTCTTCATGGTTTTTTTTTGTCTTCTTGTACTATATTAAACATGAAGATCTAACAGGAGACTAAAGCCTGGCTTTTTCTTCATTTAATATGACATAAATAATAATTTTAAGTCGTCTGGAGAAATTTCATATCCAACAAAACAATTTAGCATATATTTTCTAATTTCTAATTCATTCATTCATTCTGTCAATATTAACTTACATGGGAGTGGCCATTTTGTTCATACGGCATCTACAAAACCAGAACATCAATGATGTTGAAGCTCAACTTTATCACAAAAATGTTCAAAAGAGTAGTAAAGATGATATCAAAGGAAGATGAAATGGGGAGTTGCCATTTTCAAGACAAGTTATGTATTAAAAAAATATATATTTATGGTTTACCATCATTTAATAATATTTCATAAGCAACTAATTATTTGCAATATTCCCATTGAATATACTCTTGACATTGTAAATCCTTACTTTCAATCAGTTTGTCTGAAAATGCGCCAATCATATGATGTGAAACCAAGGATGTACGAACACATCCTTGGTGGAACTAAACATTAAGCAAAGCTTCCACACATGTCTGCTTTATGAGGCCATACCCCAATCCAAAAGACTCAAGTTATTTTCCATTAAATGTGTAAATTCAGCTGGAGGCAGCTAATGTCAAAACCAAAGCTGTTTGGAGATTCAATTGACTCTGTCTACACATGTGTTACCTAAAAATAATAAATTCCCTTCAGAAAAGGTGAAATTGAGGGATTTCCCCCCTAGATTTCACCCCCTTCCCCCCCCCCCTTTCCTCTCAAAACATATTTTTAGAGAAAACAATATTTAAATCTTTCATATTGACAATACCTGTCTTACTATTTAACTGGCAATTTTCTTATTTTTGTTGGCTAAAAGCAGTTTACTTTCCTTAAGAAAGGGAAAAATCTATAGAATGCCAGAGGACTTTCCCAATGGAATCTAAGGAAGTACACTTTAGGCCCTCAAGCAATAATTTTTATAAATAAAATTATTTTCATCATTCATAAGATAATTAAGAAGATATCTCTTACTAAGGTTGCATCATCTTCAATTTTGTTGTTAAATTTCCTTAAATGAAAGATAATTCCATGTTGTTGTTTGGTTTTTTATTGATTTTATTATTATCATTATTAATTATTATCATCTTTATTCTTTTGGGGGAGGGGGGGGGAGGGGTCTCCTTTCTCCAAATTACCAACAGAAAGAAGCTTGAATCCTCCACTTTTTCAGATATTTCAGTCGTTAATTTGAAATTTCAACCTAAAAAGGAAAAAAAGTTTTATAAAACAATGTTTTTTGGTCATTTGCTATACCTTAGGTTGAAGAAACTCCAGAGCTGAAAAAAACTTTAAAAGTTTTGCAAAATTTACTTTAAACTGCCAACAATGAAGACAAGTCACTCAGGCAAAGATAAGGAGGGCAATTAACAAGGGATAGTATTCTATGCTGTCCATGTAACAAAGGATATTGTGCACTGTAGTGTGAACAAAGTGATACCTCCAGAGTGTTTCCCTGGTGTGAATAGTCAGCTGTAGGCAATTATTTACACATCAGTACTTATTTCCAGATTTGACTGCAGATTTTCATGAAAATAAAAATTGTTCTATTTCAGGCATGCAAACAGAACATGAAAAACTGAGTATAACCCGTGTGAAAATTTCCACACTCTTCAAGACTGCCAAATTTCAGAAAGTCTTTGGTCAAAAACCTCTGGACTAGATACATTTAAAAAAAGGGAGACAAAAGTTAATAGAAAATTCCCATTTTATAACCTTCAACTTTGTTGAGCTAATGTCATACACCCAGTACAGATTAGAATACTAGTGTATTTCTTTATAATCTACATCAAAGTTTCTAACTTCTAAGAAATAAGTTTTCTTTTGCATGGGTCTGTCAATTTGTATTTGTATATGACATTAATGATCCATGACCTTTGAACTTCATGTCAAAGCATTTTGGAACAAAAATTTCCAAGAAAATTCTAAAGAAATACATTATGTGTGCTTGCTCATAGGGCAAATTATGCCATCAATTTTGACACAAAATGAGACAAAATGGCAGTGTCCATGTTACAACTTCAAACTTGAGAATGGAATAAGTTTTTATGATGGATTTTGGTACTTGCTTTATTTTTTGATTCTCTAAAATATTTCAAACTCAAATATTTAAATCATCTCCTTGAACTAATACATTTGAAAAAGGGACTAATTCTCCATTTATATCCAATCGTTCACCCTTGACCATCAACTCAAGCATTATTCTACAACAGCTCATTAACCCAATAGGAAAATGAACTTGTACAAGTTTTTGAAAAAAAGAGAATATTTTTTCAATTTCACAAATTTTTGGCTGTGATTATTTGGAAAGAAAAGACAACACTACAGCAAATAAATATAATAATGTTGCTACAAAGCATTTAACTTACTCTCTTAAAAACTGACATCAAGAGTAATGTCTGTTCCACGACAACTGAGTAACTATTTGGAAAACAAAATTGACTCTTTGGTCTGTTCTATAAAATTGTGGACAATATTAATATAATCTGTTCCGATTGAAGTTTTGAATTTTGTAATAATGATTTGTAAGTGATCTATGATGATTCGTAAGAGAAGAAATATTATTTACTCCTTCATGTCAATGACAAAATAAGTTCTTTACAAATTAATTTGTAATAACAAATCACCATGACCAACTTATGACCTTAAATGCTATGTGCCATGTCACGAGACTTCCCCAACAAGGTTTGTCAGATCCGGGCTGTCAGCAGACTTTATTTGGTCTTCAGCTTTCTTTGCAGCTTTTAATCCCTCACAGTCCAGTTCTGGCTTGTCTGTATCAGAAAACTTTCGTTTTAAATTCTTTGAAGAGTTTTTTCCACTATCTGCCTCTAAGTTTTGGTTTGTTACACGACTGGGGAAAGTGTCTTTTGCATGTTTCGTCTTTGAGGATTGCTCAAAATCATTGACATTGGAGACTTCAAGCAGAGGATTCTTAACTAAGCTTACTGTTAACTTCTTCAAAGGCGGTCGATTTTCCATTGTGATGCCTGCAGTCTCATATTCTACAAGTTTTCTTTTCTTCTGCAGCACATTCTGCGATGTTTTATCTTTTGAAAGATCTGTTTAAAAATAGAGACAAAATGAGTGATTAAAAGTGGAACTGATGAATGACAATGCTACAAAACTGCTAACCACTAACATTCTGTCATGCACAGCCTTTACTACAAACAGACCATCCTTCCTTCCACAGTTCACTAGTAAGTACACATCCTCGATACCATCCACACTTTTAAGCTAAGAACCCACCCTTCCAATTTTCACCCATCATTCATTCATTTCCTACTCCAAATTCAAAACTAAAGGTCATTGCCGGAGTTCCCACTCGCCAAACGTTTATTACAAACAAATTGAATGGATTAGTTCAGTGGTCAAGCAAGTCCATCTTATATGAAAGAGGACTTCAGGAAACAAAATAGTGAAGAAAGCATTCAACAATCTTATTCCATCAAGGAGATATTCAAGTTTAAATTTTGGTATTATTTCTGTAGAAACAACTGAAATCAGACTAGTTGTGATGTCACAGCCTCAGATTCCTCTAAATCTTATGTATTTAAAAGAAAGTGTATTTAATTTTTTCACTATAAAAATCATTTTCCCTCAAACTTTCTTCAGGAGGTATATTCTAAATACCATTCCTAGATTCAGTTGTACTATTTTTTTGATAAATCCCATGGTTTTAAGCCACAAAATCACAGGACAAATATGATAAATATAAAAAAGACTGGGAATCTGAGGCTATGACATCACAACTAGTCTGATTTCAGTCGTTTCAACACAAATGATACCAAACTTTAAACTTAAATATCTCCTTAACGGAATAAGATTTTTGAATGCTTTCTTCGCCATTTTGTTTCTTTTGAAGTCCTCTTTCATAAAAGATAAACATGCTTGACCACTAAACTAATCCTTTAGAATTCAATTCCAATGTCGCCTTATGCTGCTTCCTGTATATTCCTCTGAAACATTTCTCCTCCATCAAACAAGATCCATTCCATACTTTACCCTTCCTGCACTCCCCTTCCAGGCCTCCCCCACCTACCCATATACCTCCAGTTACCCATCTACCATCTATTAAACCACTTACCTGTTCATTCAATCGCCCTCCATTCACAAACCCACCATCCACTCACATTCCTTCTCTCCCATCCCAACGTTCCTGGCTTTATCTCATTTGGGTATCAATTTTACTTGGACACTTTAAAAAGGATGAAATTACCAATAACCCTTCCTCCATAATTTTTAGAGATCAACCACCGTCATTTCTTTATAATACATCTCATTCTTAAATACTCATTTAATATTTAAAACCTCCGATTCAGCTAGGTGTACAAACACCAACTGTTTTTGAAAAGTTTTTGCAGACATTTTTTTTATATGGACAGGTAGCAACCACTTTGTATAAATTGATACAAATTCCCTTTCCTAAACAATCACTACAAACACTTTCTTACAAAATCAATCCCAAAATGTAAAAAATCTGGCTTATTTTTAGGTCTCCAAATATGCTCATTTCGTATTAGTTTTTTCGTGATGTAAAGAAAGAACAATACAACACTAAAGTTATGTGAAAGTTAAGTGTACCATACAGTAAAGTAAAGTTACAGTAATACTTACAGCCTAACGTAACAAGTGGAGTTTGACAATCATAAAAAATAATGGATCGGAACTTAGTCGATATTTCCTCTTTATCCACAAATGTCCAAAAATAGTTAGCATATCGCTAATTAAGCGATATTCTGATGTCTGATTCAAAAACTGATGTTTTGAAGTAGCCTAGGTCAAAGTGACACTGTGGAAGTTATGCATTAAGGTCTCCCTGTGTCCTCATCTTAATTCACACATCTTTTTTCAATATTAGAGTCCAGCCATTTTTTGGGGCTTAATTTTTTTAAATTTTCGCAAATATCTCAGAAATGAGTTGAAATTTTTGATAGATGTTTGTTAATGAATGTTCAGAATATTAAAAGGAACATATTTATGGTAAAATCTGTCCATATATCTTTAAGAACATTCTATCCATAGCTGAATGAATGGTGAGATTTATAATTACAGACTGCCCTGAAGCTACAGAGACCATGCATATTTTGACACATCATAAACTTTCATACAAGACATGTTTTAATTTTGTTGGAAATGCCATATCATCTCTCAAAAATACATTATATCTTTGGTATCAAGATATGTGATCATGCTTAAAAGATCAAGGGACAAGTCAAGGCAATTTTTCCTAATTTGGCAAAATAACTCTAATTAAAGATCATGCAAAGAGCACAACTTCCATTCAAAATTGTTTCATTTGCATTCAAAATTGATTCATTTGCATTTTCTTGAATTTTATGACCTTGGGATTCAAATTGTGATGTATGAATGACCAGATATCTCTTTTTTTCTTTATACACCCATTATGTTTGTTTTTCAAACGTCTACAAAACGTTTTTAAGGTTATTTTAAGTAAAAACCACATTCCTATCATTTTTAATAATTTCCCATTTAACATCATTAATTTGGAATACACTGAAAGTCCAAACTATGAGTCATTAGTAAAAACCAAATATGGTAATTTGGAAATTTAAAGATCTTTTTATTCTAAAATTCACTGTTCTATTCAATATGAAATAAAACAATTGGTATCAGATATTTGAATAACTCACCATCATAAATGGTTTATCAGCCTCTCTGTCCTTCGCTTCAATTTTCTCTTGTCCATCTGGCTCTCCTTCCTCCTTGTTTTTGATTACCGCTGCCTCCTCCTGCTCCCTAGGTTGATCTTCTTTGTTGATTTCCCCGACGCTGTCTTTTTCGTCTCCTTGTTCATCCTGATCCTTTGACTTGGTCTGAACCACTCCGTCTACGCTTTCACTTTCTTTGCTACTACTCTGTACATTTTCTTGTCCAGACTGACCACTTTCTTTGCTACTACTCTGTACATCTTCTTGTCCAGACTGACCACTTTCTTTGTTACTACTCTGTACATCTTCTTGTCCAGACTGACCACTTTCTTTGTTACTACTCTGTACATCTTCTTGTCCAGACAGACTTTGACCACATTTTTTGTCCAGACTGAACACTTTCTTTGCTACTATCTTACATCTTCTTGTCCAGACTGACCACTTTCTTTGCTACTACTCTGTACATCTTCTTGTCCAGACTGACCACTTTCTTTGTTACTACTCTGTACATCTTCTTGTCCAGACTGACGACCTTCTTTGTTACTACTCTGTACATTTTCTTGCCCAGACTGAACACTTTCTTTGCTACTACTCTGTACATCTTTTGTCCAGACTGACCACTTTCTTTGTTACTACTCTGTACATCTTCTTGTCCAGACTGACCACTTTCTTTGCTACTACTCTGTACATCTTCTTGTCCAGACTGACCACTTTCTTTGCTACTACTCTGTACATCTTCTTGTCCAGACTGACCACTTTCTTTGTTACTACTCTGTACATCTTCTTGTCCAGACTGACCACTTTCTTTGCTACTACTCTGTACATCTTCTTGTCCAGACTGACCACTTTCTTTGTCTGCATCAACTTCCTCTTCATTACTATTTTGTTCTTTCTCCTTGAGGTCACTATTTCTTTCACTTTCTGTAGAACCTGTTTTATTGTCATCATCCCCATTATTCCCTTTTGGACAGTGTCATCAGATGCTTGCTTGTCCACCGTTTTTGTTATTTCTGTCTCACTGTCATTTTATCAGCTATATCTTTCTTGGCCTCTGACCCCTTCTGTAAAAGGTTATCTCCCTTTTTGACTTTTCCATTCTTGGACAAGTTAGTAGCTGTGGCATCCTCACTTCCTTCTATACCATCTTTGACTTCTCCACCCTCTTTGGCCTCTTTCACTGGTTTAGGAGGACAGAGATCCATTGTGAGTTTTTGTAGTAAATTGCCTAAAGGTGTACCTTGATTATAATTACCCTTTTGCTGACTATCATCATCCACAGATGACCCCTCACCTCCTTTTGTACCAGATGAGACATTAAGGCAGCTGGGGGAGTCCAAAAGACTTTGCAAAGCACTGTTTCTATCTTTTATCGTTTCTGTAACCAACTTTGTCCCTGAGCCAGAGGTCACAACCTGAGCGGAAGACAATTTCAACGGCTTGCTATTTTGTCTGATCTTTTCATACTCCACTTGATCAATGACAGTAAAAGTTACATGACGGTACAGGTGAGTGACCATACCTTTCTTGAACGTTCTTGAACGAGAGCAATTTCTCCACTGGCAAACATATGTCATTTGCACCTCACCCCCATGCAGAGACGCCTCTTCCCGTTCTGAAATCTTGAAATGAGCAGCAACTTGATTTAGCGTCAATGGGAGTGATTTGCATGTTCTTCTATGATTTAAGACTGCACCTGATTGGCTGAACTCTCCCGCAATTCTCACCCTAAAGTGCTGGCTCAAATGCGCCAACATGACTAATGTGTTGTTTGGAATTACGGCATCACACGATGCAAAAGCACACTTGAACTTGAGCCCACCCGAGTTGAGTGTTCGGGAAAAGTACATCGGTGCTTGGCTCTGCTCGATCACCAATGGCTCACTGAGCAGGCTAGATTCCGCTGTGTCCCCAAAATAATCAGCCAAAGTAACATCAGTTATATTAGCCACATCAGGAGGGGGCGCAAATGGGGCAAGTTGGTCCACAGCAATCTCCTCACTTGCACTAATAATCTTCAAATAGTCCATTATATCATCCTCCGTCAGAGGATTTATTGGCGATTCCGGTTTGGGTGGTTCAAGGATGATATCTTCTTCTTCTTCACTTAGCTCTTTTGAGGGATCTTCGTAATCATCTTCCATTGGTTCTCCACCCTCTGGATATTCCAGAGAATCTATGACATCATCATCGTCACTTATCACTTCATTTTGTTCTGCATTCTGTGAATTATCTTCAGGTTTATCATCACTTTGAGCTGATTGAGATGTATTTCTTATTTTTTCAACAACTTTTCTCAATAGTCCTGAAGTCGTGCTTTGGGAGGTACATTGAATTGATGTTTGGACATCTGTTACTACTGATGTGCTGCACGACACAGGAAGAAGACCCATACCAGGCATTTGTCTGGACAAAACAACAGCATTTTCATACAAAACAGGTAACTTTGTAGGTGTGGAGCTCCCCGACCCCGAGGTATCTGAATTACTAGCCTCAGCCTCCCTCATCTTCGTCGCATGCCGCTCTCTCTTCTCTAGAAGACGTGCACTTCTGTACGTACCTTGGCGGAACATTTTCCTTCTTCCTCTTGGTTTGTTGTCAAGCTCGGCTACTTTGTGTTTTGTCTTGAATGGAATTGATGCTGTCAAAGTGGACTTTTTATGTTTGTTTGGAGAAGGCATACTCTTCATGCTCAGTAGAAGATTGGAATTTCCTAACTGCCTCGAACCTGCTGCATCAACATGATGTTCTACAATTTCTGTATCAATTTTCACAGGTTTGAGAGAAGACTTATAGCAATTGCCTGCCTTATTACGCAACTTTGGAGCCTCCATATTTGAAAAATGCTGCCTTTTCCTTCTTGGAAACAAGGATTCCAAATGAAGAATACCACTTGTTTTCACGTACCTATCCAGATTGCTCCTTTTTTCCGATATAGGAGGGAAATCCATAGTAAAAGGGGGAACAATATAATCAACCCATGTATATGCTTTCTTGCTTAAGAAATGACTATCGTTTTTGGATGAGGACTTATCTAACGGAAGATGGCAGAGAATCTCCCCTGAAGACTCCAGGTGTTTATTCAAGTGCTGACATAATGGGGTAGAATCTTGCCACAACCTAAACACAAGTTCATTACAGATGTCACATTTCACCACAGCAACCTTAGCGAGTGATAGCACGCTAAAAGTTACATTACCACCCTTCCCTGCTTGAGAATTCTTTTGGTGCTCTACCGCGTGTGCATGAAGTGGTATAAGATCTTTGTCGTTTGATCTAGCAATTATCTTCTGGCAAAATGTGCAGGAG
This sequence comes from Chiridota heheva, assembly GCA_020152595.1. Lineage (NCBI taxonomy): Eukaryota > Metazoa > Echinodermata > Holothuroidea > Apodida > Chiridotidae > Chiridota > Chiridota heheva. Next base: position 1,418,984 of record JAIGNY010000733.1, read on the forward strand.
ACGACTCCCCCTGGGCGAGGCGCACTCGAAAAGTACTTCTGCAGGAGCATAAATGGCAATTTAATTTTGTAAGTCTCTGTTGAGATAGGGGGCTTGCTAAAGCATTCTGTCTGATGAGCTTTTAACAAGAGACTTGAAGGAAGCCCCAAATAACATCGCCCACATTCAAATACAACGTTGCATCCTACTTTAAAATCCGATGGCTCTATCTTCTTCTTGGCGAGAGCAACAGCAACTGCTTCATGGAGATGATCTTTATCTAAGTTCTCTTCCCGAGTTGTCTTACTGACTTCTGTCTCGGAATTGTTAGGAAAAGATACTTGCTCCACTTCAGAATGTGAGTGCTTTTTTTTATAAAATGATCCAAGCTGAGAATTACTCGAAATGTCTGTTGCCTGGCAAATAAAGCCATCCTTCTTTTTACGTAAAGTGTCTGTGGTGATGGACTCGTCTGTCAATCTTATCCCTTGCTCTGATACTTTGTTCTGTGAACTTTTCTGAACTGTACTTTTGGAATTAGCCATAGCGATTTTCCTTTCCGCACTGGTTGAAATACGACTGCTGACAGCTGGTGAAGTAGTGGGCAATTTCACGTAAGTGGTCGAGGTTACTGTAGTGCGATATTGACTTGGCATGGCAGATGATCTTGGCATGGTAGCATTTGTCATTTTCAGCTGTGGTCTATTCAATAAAGTTGGTATTGTCTTTTGCAAAGTACTGGCAGACTGTGTGTGTGCAATAACTGCAGGACGAGTATTGATGCTAGAGTTTGGAATCTGGAATGTCATGCCTTGCATCCTGGCCGGGCCAGTGGAACCCTTATTCAGGATTTGCCCCAAACTACTTGAGGTGATGGCACCAATTTGTTGTGATCCTGTGTTTAGTATAAGATGATTTTGTGGAGCAGGACTGACAACAACAGGCTGAGGGATGTTGCTATTGTTCGTAAAAACTAAAACCTGTTGACCCTGAGGTGTCGTCATCAACTGGCAGTTCGCCTGAGTAGAAATAGTCCTCGGAGTTTGAAGCTGTAGCAAATTGACTTGAGATGGCAAGACTGATATGTTCCCTGAGACTGAAGGCTGCACCAAAGACAACTGACCCTGGTTAAAGATCAGTTGACCTTGCTGGATTCCTGAAGTTTGCACCACAGGGCGGTTTGGGATGACAGTTGTATTCTGCTGAACCACATTAGAATTTGCAATGGTCATATTTCCCGATACCAGTTTGACTTGTTTGCCACCTACTGTCATTGCTACGTTACCAGATGTCCCGCCTTGGATTGGACTAACCTGTGAGGATTTAAGCACATAGGACGTATTGGCATTGGTATAGGTTACAGGTCTACTAATCGGCGCATGAGTCTGGATCGGCTTACTCACTGCAGCCAAAAATGTTGCTGGAGTTGAGGTAACAACTTCATTGTAACTTTCATTGGCACTAGCACTTTCTTCCCATTGATTAACTTGACACAGTACTGTTCAATAGATGGGAGTGTGGTATCAGGTACCTTTGGGGATTGGGTTGATGATGGAGCAGTTTTACGCTTGTCATTAACTTCATTATCATCATCATCACCTGGTTTGTATTCCGATGGCGGAGGCATCTTTCTCCAATCTGATATTTCATTTTCAACAACATTCTTTATCTTTAATTTTGCAGCTGTCTTGGCCCTCCTTGAGCTTCTACGAGGTCCTCCTGAATCTTCAGACGCATGTTTCAACTCCTCACTGGACATCCCCTTTTGAAGTTCAAGAAGAAGATTGAATTTCCGCGGCGTTTTCTTGGGCGATGTTGCTTCAGAATCACTTTTCTCCGGGGAACTTTCATCTGGTCCATCTGGGGACTTCACAGGTTTAGGGGATTCTAAATTTGGTTTTTGCATTATCGGTATCTTCTGTTGATTTCTTCTCTTGGGCAGACTTGTCGGTCGGCATTAAAAGTGTTTTTGTGGCATTTTCTTCAGCACCAGACGCCTTGTTAGAAAGATTCACAACACTTGGTGGTAACACTTGTAAGTTCTGTCTTGGAGGCGCTTGGTTCCCTGGAGCAGTTTGTGGTGGTGGCACCGGCAGTGCCGGTGAATTGGCCTGTTTGTTCTTAGCCTCTTTTTCTCTCTGCATCATAATCATTTCAGTTACTCCTTTTACAAGACCGGCTATATCCTCCAAGGGTCCTTTGACCGCTATAGTGTGGACATTGTGCTTTACAATAGCATGATGCACTGGAATGGACAGTGTTCTATCTTTACCCTGATGAGCTAACTTCACCATAGCGCAACCTTTTGCATTGATATTCTGCATAGGCCCAGCACCACCTCTAAAAAAGTAATGACTTGTTCTTCTGGGGCAGGCTTTGGCGGCGCTTTAGACTTAACTGGTGCAATTCGAAATGGGATTGTATGTGGACTTCTAACTGTTTGCACAGTCGGCTGACTCTTTTGTACTGGTGCCGGGGGTTGCACTGGAAGTTTTGCTAGTTTATGTTTCTGATGATGATGGATATACACCTCATAAAATTTCAGCTCCATGTGACACAAAGCACAAGTCAGAAAACTTGAAGTTGTAATACCACTTGGCAGTTCCTCTTCTGACCCGTCAGCATTTGGGGAGGGGGTTATAGCACTATCAATTGCATTCTGAATGGTTTTGGCATCCATTTTGTGTTTTTGATCAAAATGTGTGGCTGCATTTTTTGCATTTAACTTTTCTTTGCACCATACACATGACATACGAATAATTGATGGATCCACAGCGGGTACCAAGACCGGCTTGGGTCTTTTTACGTTGTTCTTAACAATGCTCCATTTGTGTGTTTTATGTGCATGGTCCACAAAATCATTCCAATCAAACTTCACACGACATGCTTTGCATTCTATATTTGAGTCGCCTTTAACAATAAGTTTGCTGTGTTTAGTGTTCACATGGAACCCCAGAGTGTTCAGGGGGACTCTGTCGCCACAAAGAATACAAATACAGGTCCTAGTTTGTTTCTTTGCAATTGTAGGTCTTTGTGCTGACTGCTTTTTTGGGGAATCATCGTCATCTAAAATAATGACTTCTTGGTCATGGTCATCTTTCGTTGGACTTGGTAAAATAATGATATCGTCATCCTCATTTGACACATTTTTCTTACTGCTTGTACCACCAGTACCGCTATGCGATCGTGTACGACGAGCAATGTCAGAAATCACCTGTGAGGTTTTATCGCTACTGTTTGTTTCTTGGACTTGCACTGCTGCCTGATGACTTTCTGCAATGTCTCCCTCTGTATTGACCTCTGAATTCCCAATACCAGTATTAAACGCAGATCCCTGAATAACTGAACTAGATGTCCCGCTTGGATCATCCTGGGCTGGTCCATCAACGCCGGGTGCGCCAGTACCATCAGAGATAGCTGCACCATTGCCATTATTGATGGCAACAACACCATCATGACTAGGTCCATTACCAGTGTCCTGAGAATGTTTTACAATATCTTGTGAATCCGCATCCTCCCGAGCAGATACCTCCATCTGAACATCCTCCCCTGAATCTTTAGAACCTTTTGCCACTGTAATTTCTGAGATTTCCTTAGAGTCAATTAACTTACTCGTGTCCTTTTGGCTATCTACTGCACTAGAGTCTTGATTTGTGAGTTGTGCACTACTCACAGTCCCATTAACATGCTCATTATCCATATCCCCAAAACCTAATCCAGAATCAGAACTGAAACTCGTTGAAAACTGGTATCTTAATTTTTTATTCAATTTTAAACACTTTTCTCCTGAATTGATAGTACTAATATCATGTGGCTTTATTTCGATTCCACCTTCTCCTAAACCAAATTCTAAACGGTTACCCCATAGCTGAGTAGACTGTTCTGTCATTGTAACTCATAACAGATAACATCCATACTGATTCGTAAAATGTTGCCACTCTTGAAGAATTGGACGCTGTCATTCATATGTTTGTTCCATTTTGTTGTATTTTTCAGGAAGGCAATCTTCTTTCCGTCCAAAGGCAGAGGTTAGTTTCTTGCAACTTGTTTTATCTGTAGGGTGAAAAAGATTACACAGGAGAACTCATTAAAGTTATATTCCTTTGTCTGTGTATGAATATACATCTGTGGTAATGTACCAGCTACAATAATTTTTTTTAGGATACTGTAAAAGCAAGTCGACTAGAGCTTACATGCAATCAATGCAAATATTGATATTTTGTTAATGTCAAAGAATACATGTATATGTTACATGTATATGTTGTGGTCTAGTATGTTTTCTTACATGATAGAAGGCAACCAAAGGAACACAATGGTAAAGAAAGAATCTGATTTATTTCAAGATGAGCTTGAACAGTTTGACATAAAATTGACTGGAATCACACATCATGGCCACATATTTAGTGTGGAGTGTCCTGTATTTATTTATTTGTTGGGATTTTACAACCAGCAGGACGACCCCAGGGCGGACCCCAGGAAGGCAGGGCGGACCCCCAGGGAGGCAGGGAGACCCCAGGGAGGCAAGGCGAACCCCAGGGAGACAGGGTAGACCCCATGGAGGCAGGGTGGACCCCCAGGGAGGCAGGGCGGATCCCCAGGGAGGCAAGGAGGACCTCCAGGGAGGCAGGGCGGACCCCAGGGATGCATGGCGAACCCCAGGGAGGCATGGCGGACCCCAGGGAGGCAGGGTGTACCCCAGGAGGCAGGGCGGACCCCAGGGAGGCAGGGAAGACCCCAGGGAGGCAGGGGAAGACCCCAGGGAGGCAGGGCAGACCCCAGGAGGCAAGGCGACCCCCAGGAGGCAGGGCGACCCCCAGGGAGGCAGGGCGACCCCCAGGGAGGCAGGGTAGACCCCAGGGAGGCAGGGCGGACCCCAGAGAGGCAGGACGGACCCCCCGGGAGGCAGGGCAGACCCCCCAGGAAGGCAGGGCGGATCCCCAGGGAAGCAGGGCGGACCCCAAGAAGCCAGGGCGGACCCCCAGGGAGGCAGGGCAGACCCCCATGGAGGCGGGCTTCTCCTGTGAAACAGCAAAGCTAGGCGTCTGTTACAACCTCCAGACATACTTAATTGAGGTACTGTCACACAATTCAAGCCCAGCAACTGTAGGACCTGTCACCTGCTGATATTTTGCAAATCAGTGATTTGCTGTGCCTTACTCCGTTCTAATCACAGGCCTCCCAGGGCTTTTTAACAAATTAAAGGGGTTTTTTCAAGGCTAGTAATTTTAAAATAAACGTTTTAAAGGCTTCCATTGGTAAAATAAAGATAAATAAAGGTCAAGTTAATTCATCACATATTTACCACAAAAGCTGACTTGAGAGCAAAACATGCAAACAGTTGTACATTTATCCCTGATATTAAGAATTTTACGTAAAGCCCCACCTACATGACATCATTACCAAAACCAATAGGTCACATATACGGACCATAACTCATCTGTGTACCACATGTGACGTGTGTGATGTGCTTACAAGATTTTTGGAGCACTTTGTACTTTAAGGCACGCACATTAGCGATAGAACCTGTTGACAACATAAGCAAGTATACAAAAACTAACAAATGACATGCACATATGATGCAAACAGACATATGGTTGCTATTAATTTATCACTTTCTAAAGATAAGTTTATTTTATATTAAGCCACCCGCTCCCCCATATGCATGATATCACCACCAAAAAACAAAGGCACACAAACAAACAATGGGTTGTACCACATATGACCTGTATCCAATGTATTGTTCTTGAATTTTTACCATGTTTACTTAAATGTTTACAGCAAAACCATATTTAGTATAATGATATTCAACAATTGTTAACTAACAACATAAATTTACAAGGTATGAATCAAAACAGACATGTAGTTGTTAAAATATGAGCATTTAAACATTTTTTATGTGCATGACATCACCACCAAAAACAATAGGGCACATCTACAAACCATGGGCTATCTGTGTACCAAATATTCACATGAAAGCAGTGTATCATTCTTGAGATACTGTGTTAACGAGCTCTTTTCAGACAAATTATATTAAGCCCCACCACTACGCATATTGATAAATTTCAACGTTTTTATACCAACAACATGTACACACTAGCTAACATCATAATTACACCAAATATGAAATAACAGATACACGAATGTTAAAATGAGCATTTAAAGATTTTACATTAAGCCCTGCCTACTCATCAATATGCATAATATCACCATCAAAGACAATAGGGCAAATCTACAGACCATAGGCTATCTGTACACCAAATATGACATACATGTAGTGTATCACTCTTTTCAACAAAATCATATTAAGCCCCGCCCACTATGCATATTGATGAATTTCATTATGTTTATACCATAAACTAAGCTCCAACGATGCACCGGATCCAAATTTTTGGATCCGGATTTGGCAGGATCATAGATGAAATCTGGCCGGCCGGACCGGATTTTTCCATTACAAAAAAGAAATCAAAGACAAAATTATGAAAAGGGAGCAAAAATATCTTATTTTTAGGTGAAACTTGTAGATCTTGGAGTGGTGTATAACTATGATTTTTAATCAAGATAAGTAATAACTGCAATAATTTGATTGAATAATTGATTGATTGATTGAAACATGTAAATGTGTTTGTTGGAAAAAGTTTGGAATAAAGCTTGAAAGCCACATTTAAAAATACTCAAATATTGAGAAAAATGCAAATTGATGGGTTGTGAATAAACTATTTTTCTTCCTATAGCTTTCTTTCAATTTATTTAATTACCGTATTCGACGTATTAAGCACCCCTGCTCTAATAAGCACTCACCCAACATTGCTTGACTGATTACATAAGTCATTTGATTAATTTGAAGACTCAAAGTACTTAAGTTTTGTTACATTCTTTGCTTATTTTACGTGTGACGCTCACAATATTTTTTGTTGGTCATAATTACTTCAATTTTGGATCATTAAAATACTTTGTAATTGTACTTGTCAGCTCTAGGGATGTACCGGATATCCGGTCCGGCCGGATTATCCGGCCGGATTTGGGAAAAAATCTGGTTCCGGTTCGCCGGATTTTTTTCCAAATCCGCCGAACCGATTTTTGGCAATTTTAACAATTGAAGATTTACATTATGAGACTGGTACATTACAACTATATGAAATATAAAACAAACATGAATATCTGGATTTTTCTCGGTATAGATAATGTATTTTCTTCTTGAAAACACTGAACAAATTGGCTTATGTTACGTGTATGATCATTTAAAACGGAATAAAGACATGTAGCTGTTTGAAATCAATAGAAATTTTGAAACAGATTGGGCTGTAACAGATAATAAATAAAACCACACCAGTTGTTAACAATTTTACAGTTAGAGACATTAATGAAATTTGTAGATAAAAGTACATGTACATGTAGGTTGACTGAATTTGTTTTCCACAATTTTTCATTGCTTAGATTCTCCTGCTATTGAAAAAGAGAAAAATGTTTTTTCCCCGCACTTATCTAAGCGAACTGTTTTACAAGTAATTCAGAGTACCAAGGTGTTTTAATGAAATAACACAAAAATAATTCAGAGAATAATTACTTTCCAAATGTAAAACATGAAAGAATTCATATCCATTTCTATTACCTTGTTACTGTCCTTAATTAATTTAGTTTAATTTTTACACAATTTGCACATACATGCACTTCAAATACATGTTAAGGTTGGAAAAATGACCCTTTCCTCCCTCCATAGTGTCATTTGACTTTTTGACTTCCTCAGTAAGAACACATGTATGACAGTCTCAAGTTTTATCATATTAAAGATGTTAGGATTAATCCAGAACTTTCACTAATTTTGATTTGATTTCATCACAATATGCCCAATAATTATTATTTTCCAAACTTTTTGGGTTGCTAGCCATTAGTAGCCAACTTGACAATTCCCTGCCCCCACCCCTTTCCCTTTGTTTCTTAAGATTATGAGAATTGTTGTAAGCAATGAAAAATCCGGTTCGGCCGGATTTTATCCGGCCGATTTCAACCTGGATCCGCAAAATCAGTTCGGCCGGATCAAAAATTTGGATCCGGTACATCCCTAGTCAGCTCCAGACCCCTAGCTTTGCTGTTTTACAGGGGCGGCTATCCCCACCCCTCTGTGGGCCCACCCTGCCCCCTGGAGGTCCGCCCTGCTCCCTAGGGGTCCAGCCTGCCCCATATGAGAAAAAAGTAAAAAAGTTAGATTAACTTATAATTTTTAACTTAATAATCTTAATAAGCCTTATAAAATGAAATATCTTACAAGGATACAGAACACAGAATGATAGCATAGTAATCAATTGTCCTGTTTGGCTCATGAATGGTCCTTATCAGACAGAATATTCATTCTGAGATGTACGATAGCTAAAATCCTAGAGCTTTTTCACCAGGAGATTAAGCCTTAAAGGCGCCCCTGGACTCCATGCCGAAAAAAAACGCAGTGCTTCGCGCATGCATTAATGTGCCCCTCAACAAGTCTAGCACCCTGCCCCTTTTTAAATCAGGCTTAATCAATGCAGCTCCAGGTATTTTATGTGCATTTAAGTTATTCTGAAATATAAGATAAAATTATTTCAGCTGCCAGCAACACTCTAAGTAAAATGGACACTTACCTAACCTACAATATATTAATCAATCTCTCCTATGGATTAATCATATCCAATTTATACATGTATTTTATGTAAGAAGTTGCATAATAAAGTTTAAATGTTTAACGATACAAGAAGCACCTGGTTAGACGCAGACACAAATGAAGAAACCTACCAAAAAGGGTCAAGTAAGTGGTAAGAACAATGATAAAATTACCTACATAAATTTGATTAAACTAATAAAGGCAGCCAGAGACTTTTCATCTTATACTGTAAAAAGCTTCATAAGCCTTTATTTCATTACAATATAGCTGTATCATTTTGGTTGGTTTGGTTTGTTGATGTTTAACGGCACCGTGACAGTCAGAGTCAAATGTGCCAAGAGGGTGTTAATAAATTATTTTTTAGAGGAGATGAAAGGTTTGTAAGGGAGATGAGGGGGTAAAGCAGAAAAAAAAAGGGTAAGGTTAGGGTTAGAAAGGGAGGGGAGGGGTTGTTGTTTTTGGAAAGGTCCGAGATTCAGATTTGTGAGGAGAGAAACGATCTGAAGTTCTGGTATAGAGGAAAGGTTACGAAGATAGGCTTGATGGAGAGATCGGTGTTACAAGTGGGGCAGAGAGGGGTAGGGGAGCCGGATAAGAGTAAGTGAGAGAGGGGTGGCCGAGGCGGAGGCGGATGCGGGTGACAATCATGTCTTCTGTGCGGTTGTGACTTTGGGTTTGATGGTGTGGAGTTTGTTACTGGTTTCGTGATTCTTGGAGTTTTGCCAGGTTTTTTTTATGTAGTTGAGAGATGGAGAGACTGAGGTCTGAGTATAGAATAGGAAAAGGATAGGCGATGTTTAACTCGAGCTTTGTTGGCGGTTCTGAAGGCTCTCTCATTGCCAGGGATGCCCACATGGCTGGAATCATTTTGGTGTATTATTTTGAACAGTAGATCAAAATTTTCAGAATAATAAATAAAATTTCATGTTAAAATATTTCTTTTACTGTGATAGCTTTTATTCATTTTAGTTTGTTTGTTTGATGAGGGCTTAACGGCACCACGACAAGGGTAGAATGGAAAGAAAATAGGGGTGAATGAGAGAAATACAAGAACTAAAAGTCAGAAAGCTGGGATAGAGAGAAGAGGTGCATGAGTGAAGAAAAAAAACTAAGTAGAGACAGGGGTGGGGGGTGGAAGTGGAGGACTAAATATGCTTGTGGAGGGAAGCATGATGAAGGAAGAAGAAAATTTTATCTAGGGTTTTTTTCTGAAAGAACTCAGCAATTGAGTTGTGGGGAGCGAGGAAAGCTCTGGGAAGATTGTACAGGGGACAAGCAAGGAGAACGTAATGGACTTAATTTAGAAAGATATTACTTTTAACTTAAACTATAACCAACATCCTCTTAAGAGATAATTCTGCCCAGATTTTTATAATAATTCGGCTGGATTTCTTTGTAAATCTGGCCAGAACCATATTTTTGTTCCCTATCTGGTCGATAGTCTGGGTTAAAGGGTTAGTTCAGTGGTCAAGCATGTCCCATCTTATGAAAAAGGACTTCAAAAGAAACAAAATGGTGAAGCATTCAAAAATCTTTTTCCGTTAAGGAGATATTCAAGTTGAAAGTTTGGTATCATTTTAAAGAAACGACTGAATTTAGACTACTTGTGATGTCACAGCCTCAGATTCCTGTCTTTATGTATTTTAAAGAAAGTTTTATAAATTTTTCACCACTTGAATTAATTATTGTCAAACTTTCTTCAGATGATATAAATATCCTTCCTAGATTCAGTTGTACTACTTTTTTGACATATCCCATGGTTTGTAAAGCCACAGAATCACAGGACAAAATATGATAGAATACATAAAGACTTTGAGGAATCTGAGGCTATGACATCACAACTAGTCTGATTTCAGTCGTTTCTACACAAATGATGTCAAACTTTAAATTTAAAGATCTCCCTAACGGAATAAGATTTTTGAATGCTTTCTTCACCATTTTGTGTCTTTTGAAGTCTACTTTCATATACAAAAGTTTGACCCCGGAACTAATCCTTTTAAAAGTAATTGATCTGAAATTTGTTGGCCGTGTTTGTGTGTTGTTTGATTGGTATTGGTTTTCAATGACAAGGCTGAACAACAAAAAGGTTTAATCACAAGTAGCTTTTTTTGTAAACGTTTATTTCACATGCGATCATTTAGGCATTAATCGTTAAAAGTTCACAACACTATTTTGAATGCAAATTAATTGTTTATAATACAAATTCAGTATCTAACCCTTACTACCAGGGCTTTGAAAAAAGCGAGCCCAATTTTGTAACTTTTTTTTTCATATGCCTTTTTGACAACTTTCCTTTCATTACAAGTTTGGTTGGAATAGAGGTTAAGATATTTGTCTTTTGAGTAATGAAAGCCAATTTAGGAAATATTGAACAAAAATATGCAAATTAAGCAATTTTTGGCTAAATTTGGTCAACAAATGGTCAATCATTGCAGAAGTATAACTTCTTGTCAGTATTGAAAACAGAAAATTGTGTTACACATTTAGATTCTTTATGAAATTTTCTTTCCAATGATACTAATCCATAATTTTTAAGGAAAGAAAAAACACATCAAAAATGATTATAGTCAAAAGACCCCTCAAAGCTGCAGCAGAAAATAGTTACCCAGTGGTAATGGTGAGACTTGAACCTGGAGCGCTTGCGTGCTAGCTGCGTATATTTCCTCCACACCAGTCTTTCAAATTGGAGAGGTGAAATATAATTCTTATAGGAAAGGTTCTAAATAGAGGGGGTATGCCTTTATTTATATATCAAATGAAAGGAAATTTCAAGCACTTTCGAACAGCGTTTCAACGAAGCATGTGCGATGTACAGTTTGGGTACACGATTTTATGAAGGAAAAAATGGGTTAAAAATGGCAGAAATTCTTTTGTAATTTTCTTAGCAATTTTTGAGTTTTACCCCTTTTCAATTTACTTTTTCTCAGAATTCTGTAATATGACCTCTATAAAAAAGTTACATTTTGTAAAAGAAATATCTGTGTATTCAAAATGATACCCAGATTACTCCTATAGGACTTTGGTTCAGTCCTGATTTTTTTTATAGAAAAAGGTGGTTTGAAAACGGTGATACTATCACCGTGTGGTTAATTATAAGAAATTATTGGATGATTTTGGAATTTGGGGGTAAATAGTGATTGCAGGAAATTCCATCATCAACTGTTTATACAGTACATTGTATGTTAAAGGTTACAGATTAGAAATAATACCTCTTTATTGAGTATGAAGGTAAACAAAAGATAGGGACCCATGTAGAAAAACCTAGTGAATATAAATCTCTAATTCTTAATCCTATGCAAAAAAAATGAGCAGGAGGAGAGCAGCTGTAGTAATTCTGACAATAGTGGTTCATAAACATAATCATCCCCATTAAAAGCATATGCAAAAATTAAAAAAACATTCCCAATAATTTTATTTTCAACAAATTTGAATTTAAAAAATAAATAAAAATCTTAATATTTTACTAAAATAAATTTTAAATAAATATTACACAAAATTCTCAAATTTTAGATATGACTTGGAAAAAATAACATGATATATTTGAAACATAAAGACTCTTTTACTTTAAATTTTACACTTAAAAGAAAGTTCGATTCAACAAAAAACTTAACAAAGTGTTTATTAAACACTTTGAAATTTGATAAAAATCTACAGCGTAGATATTAATATACTAATATTACAAAATATCCTGCATATCAAAAGCACGGTAATAGTCATTTATTCCATATGCACTTCACCAAAATGATATCTTCTTTAAAGGAATATTCCCATGAATTTTCATTTTTTTCATATATGATAGAGAATGTTTTAGAAACTGAGTGGTGAAAAAACTATGTTAATATTTTATTCTGTTTAGAAGTTACTAAATTAGGGTGGAGGAGAGGGTGGAGGGAGAGGGGTGGAGGGAGGGGTGGAGGGAGGGTGGAGGGAGGGTGGAGGGAGGGTGGAGGGGAGGGGGGAGAGAGGTGGAGGGAGAGGGGTGGAGGTGGAGAGGGTGGAGGGAGGGGTGGAGGGGAGGTGGAGGGAGAGGGTGGAGGGAGAGGGGTGGGGGGAGGGTGGAGGGGAGAGGGTGGAGGGAGAGGGTGGAGGGAGAGGGGTGGAGGGTGGAGGGAGAGGGGTGGAGGGAGAGGGGTGGAGGGGAGAGGGTGGAGGGGGAGAGGGTGGAGGAGGGGTGGAGGGGAGAGGGTGGAGGAGAGGGTGGAGGGGAGAGGGTGGAGGAGAGGGTGGAGGGGAGAGGTGGAGGGAGAGGGTGGAGGGGAGAGGGTGGAGGGAGGGGTGGAGGGAGAGGGTGGAGGAGGGGTGGAGGGAGAGGGTGGAGGGAGGGGTGGAGGGAGGAGGTGGAGGGGAGAGGGGTGGAGGAGAGGTGGAGGGAGAGGGTGGAGGGAGGTGGAGGGAGGTGGAGGAGGGTGGAGGAGAGGGGTGGAGGGGAGAGGGTGGAGGGGAGAGGGGTGGAGGGGAGAGGGGTGGAGGGGAGAGGGTGGAGGGGAGGGTGGAGGAGGGTGGAGGAGGTGGAGGGTGGAGGAGGGTGGAGGAGGTGGAGGAGGGGTGGAGGGGAGGGGTGGAGGAGGGTGGAGGTGGAGGGGAGGTGGAGGAGGGTGGAGGGGAGGGGTGGAGGGGAGGTGGAGGAGGTGGAGGGGAGGGGAGGGAGGGAGGGGGGAGGGGTGGAGGGGAGAGGGAGGGTGGAGGAGGGGAGGAAGGGTGGAGGAGGGTGAATGGGGAGGGTGGGGAGAATGGAGGCGGTAGGGGTGGAATGGGGAGGGTGGAGGAGGGTGGAAGCGGTAGGGTGAAGCGGGAGGGTAAAGGGAGAGGGTGGAGGATGGGGGTAGGGGGAAGGGGAGGGGAGAGTGGAGCAGGAGGTGAAGGGAGATTTTTGAATTTGGACAAAAGTGACTGATTGACAACATCTGTGATGTCATAGAAACAATTTCTACAAAGAAATTAAAATTGGTTCTTCCCGTTTTTCTGTTTGTTCAAACTTAAGAAACACTTGAAATATTATATTTAACATTCATCCTATCATGATAATCATCGGGATTGCGTAATTCCCTTTGATGTCGCTACTACTCGAGAAAAATCTGAGTCACTGCCAAAACTGCGTTTAGAGCAGTGATGCGATCTAATTTGCTGCACCGTATAATTTAGTGCACTTGGAATAGCTTTTTTGAATGATTTAGCCAATGTATTTTCACCCAAATCAGCACTAATGGGGCTGTTATATAGCAATAAATATTCAAGTGTTTGTTTTTTCCCAAAACCGAGAATGATTGTTTGTTGTCGTAACTACTCATGTTGAGAGGCGCTATAAGCGACCACGTGTGACTTCGCAACTGGGGATGACAAATCACGGGCGTGAGAATATTACCAAGTTTTGAGCATGAGCAGGCTATTACGCATTAATTTATGTCAACACATACTGATTTTGTAATTAGTAATCTTTTGTATTTCTTTAAAAATGATTTGGATTTTTTCTCATTGAAAATGTGATGTACATTAAGAAAAAAATTGTTCTCATGTAAATTATATATTCCACCCTATCTCTTTAATAAACCAAAAATGCTGTTCAAAATGTAAAAAAAAGTGTGATTAAATTAATAAAAATACATAATAACTGTGCTGGATTTGCCTTGACGACATCACCAAGCTGAAAGACATATACTGTACGAGGTGATTTTTAGAACATTTTTCTACTCTTTAAATTGTTATGTCTAAACGGAATAAGATATTAACATAGTTTTTTCACCACTTTGTTTCTACAAATTTTCTCTATCATAAATGAAAAACTCAAAATCCATAAGAATATTCCTTTAATATATACAGTACAATACTATGTACAGTATGTGTTTTATCTACAGCTCACTGATCATGCATACACCACACAATGTGGAGTCCCCACAATGTGGATTGAGCATACTCACAAGCAGCAATGGTAATTGCTTGTGCCTGTGACCAATGGCAAGCTTTGATCATGCAAGTTCTACTGCAGATCAGCAAACTTCTACACAAATATATATTTAAGTTGTTGTGAGTTTGATATGCTCTTGGCTACCTATGTGAAGTTTTGTGATTTATATTCCATTTGATTGATTGAATGATTAATTGAAGGATTGTCAAAACTATAAATAGAACTATGAATAGCTATACTACACACTACTACACTAGCAACCATAAATATTTCATCCTAAAGATTTCTAAAAGTTTCAAAAAGGCAGAAATAAACAACATGAACTTATGGAGAGCTGTGACCTTGTAGTATTTCAGAGTTGGAATAAATCAATCGTAAAAATTTCCCAAAATTCGGAATAAATGCGTTGAATATCTTCCCGCAAAAAATCGTGACAGAAATAATATTAATGCAGTGAATACATCTTTAAACTCTTCTCTCTTTCGCAATTAACTTTTTCTTTCATCGCACAATTACATGGGGGACGTTTTTAGAGCACATATTTACCACATATACTATTGTTTACTCAAGAAATCTAAAAACATTTTCTTTAATTCTTCCCGTGAATTCCTGATTTTCCCATGGTCATAACCACCAGAATCATAGCTTTGTTCCAACTCCGTAGTATTTTAACTGAAATGAATGCATTCCCCAATAAGACCATGAAAATAAATTGAACAAAGAACACTTGTGATTTTATAATACAGTAGGCCTATGTGTAAAGTGAGTGTGAACTACAATATCAAAAATAGTGCTCTACTTTGATTCAAGAATATTTTCACTATTCTAAATTCCATGGTTCTTACAAGCTAATGAGTGTAGAATTGATTTGTTACGCACTCGAGTACGTAGAATAATCAAATATTGCTCTTGTTAGCAACAGTACCCCAAATCTTACACATGTATGACAAAGTCTCTCACATCACAAATCAGAATCTATTCTTCAATGACATAAACTAATGTAGTGCTTTTTACAGAGTTTGTGGCAGCAGTTGAACATAACCATTTCATTTGATTTGATTTTATCAAACTTTTGTTTCAATCCTTTCACAGTATTGTTTTATTTTGTTTTGTTGCTATGAACATGATTAAAGTATATAAGATCATCTCCAACATCTATGATCCAGCTGTGACCAACTTTGTTTTCAGGTATAATACCATAACTAGAGCCTCAAAATCCAAAAAGATTCTACGACCACACTGTCGCACAAGTGTTTATCACAATTTATTTTCTAACCGTGTTTGTAAACTTTGGAACTCTCTACCAGTTGTCGTGATGGATGCTAATAACCTGAACATTTTCAAAAACAGACTGGATAAGCATTGGTAGAAGCAAGCTTTCCGCTTTCATTACGATAGTGACACAAATGAGCTCTTAAGCTCAGATTTACTATGATCTAGGCCTTCAGGCAGCAAGCCATTCATCTAGAATTCATCATAGGTATCTATAGGTAACTCATTCTGTATGTACATAAACGATGAGCAATAACATAATACTAGAGAAAATCACATCATGAAACAGCATACTGTTAAATAATGTTTTAACGTTTCTTGGATAGCTTATCTTAAGTTAAAACATAGTGTTGAAAAGATAGAAGAGAACTTTTAAGTACTTGAAGCTTGAGTACAAAGGTTTTCACAACTTGGACTATTTAAGCATGCCTCTATGATAATGCTAACACTGTAATGCTAAACAAACATGTCTTAATTTGTAATATTTTTTTCTCCAAAAGATTGGATTTAACTTAGTACAGCAGGCAGGAAAAAATTATACTTTGGGACAACATTTTTAGTCCACTTTTCTTATTTTACAAAATGCTCGCTTGCAGAGTGAGAGAGTATAAATGAAAGGTGAATTAGTACACAACTGATTATTTAACTCTAATCACATCTGCACTGTCAAGGTGAAAAAAACAATTCTTTTTAAACGGCTATATAATATTTAAAGTCACCTATCAGCACTTTAATAGCATAGCAAGGTTTAAAGTCCCAAAAGCATCAACTGCTGGACATTATATCAAGACGGCCACGGCCTTTGATAACCAGTTGTGAACTCACTGGTTGCAGACCCACGAGATACGAAACTGGGACATGCAGATGAGAAGACAAAGCACTAACCACTACACCACAGAGGTCTATTTGACCATCAATTAGAAATGGAAACCTACTTAAATTGGTCTCATTACCTTTAGTGAAAATTAACATACTATACCTTTGAAAACTAGAACAACTTTACTTTTTACTGCTGTAAACTCATGTGGCATTGTTAATTGTTGAAGAAATGAAATGTTGTAAATCACATAAACCAAAAATCAAAATGCAAATGCATCCAAGGTACAGCTGGTAGCCTGACATTACATTGTTGTTTTTGGTTGCCCTTAACAGTTTTACACAGCTATACAAAATTCTGCTCATTTCATGAACATATTAAATAGCGCTTGCAAGTCAGTTTTGAGTAAAACGCATAGTATTAAGTACGATACAACTTTTTCACCATAACCAAAATTTGTGATTACAAAACAGCTCAAAATCTTAACATAATTAATTTTTCAAAATCCTTGCTAATCAATATATTGTGAAGACCTAAAACACTCTTTGTCAAAATTAATTGCTGGCTCATTAACAAAGAACTTTGACAGAAAATTTAAATACAATGGGTTTACATTTAAAACATACATCTAGAATCACAAATTTACATTACAATTTGCATATTGAGAGACCTGAAAATACAAAAAGTTTCAAGATGGTCCATTAAATTTCAAAGCAGGTTTTATTATTTAGACCCCACATGTTTTTCATTTTTGATCAATCTAGAGTTTCAAACAATTGAGCTGAACTTTGTGAGGTTCAAAAAGCACATACCTTTAAAAGTGAAAACTCAATTTTAAATACTTCTTACATCCCCAAGTTGATAATCAAAAATACATGGCTTCCTTTATTTGACCATAGATAAAGAAGGAAGCAATGTGTATATGGGACAAAAGGTCTTTTTTTTGGGGGTTGTTTCTAGTCTACAGTATGTCCACAGACATTCAAACTCTGCATGCCGTCTTAATCCACCCTTTTCCCCACTATGATAATCATGGGTTGAATTTCCCACTGTTCTGAGAACGGTGTTTTTTTTATACAGGAACAGCGAGTTCCAAAAGTCACTGTTCCTGAACTACCCATGAAACATAGTTCTTTCACAAGAATATGGCATCGTTGATCAATAAATTGATTTCTGCTCAAAAACAAATGCATGTTTTCAAACAAGATTGTTTGAAAAATATATTTTTTATTTCTTTACAAAGTTTCAGTAAAAAAAAAGCTTTTCCCTACCTTGCCTGCAATTGTCAGCACAACTATGGCTGAGTGCATGTGTACCAATGTATGCAACTGGATGCTACATCATGTAAATACTAATAACTGACACTGTGTTACATGTTTCCAAATTACACATATTACCAACCAATAAAGTTCCTTTATGAGCAGTTGCAATTTATGCCCAATTTGAAGAAAGAAATTTGTACCATTATCGGCAAAATGTTGGAAGTGAAATCTGATTTAGGACAGTATTATTTGAGAAAGTACTGTTCCGTGGAATATTAGCAACAAGAAAAAAATGTCCTAGTTGCAGTTCACTGACCCCACCGCACTGTTACCATGACAATACATACTAATCAAAACATATCTTCGAAACCCTATGTTCTTAGTTGAAATAGAAATGTAGCTTTTATTTTTAAACCAGGTAGCCCACATTATCATCGGAAAATTAAATCAGAACTCATACTACATTAGGAATGATCAGTGTTTTGGACATTCATGTCAAAGGTCATCAGTGCCATCAAATGTAAGCAAAGTGTATTCGATTATTCTAGAGACTCCAGAATAAATACACCATCACGAGTCACATTTCTGCGGAGAGCTCCTTTAATTTTTTTTTTTTTAAAGGGCAAAGTTCAATTCTCACTTTGCCTACATATTTGTGTGATCTTGAAAGAATGATCATTTAACTGTAGCTTAAGATTCCTTGAAAATCTGGTGATCTCATAACATTTTCTGAACATGGATTTATAGAGTACAATTTAATCTTAGGTGGAGCCCAAGTCCTTGTTGATGTAGTATTCCGTGAATGTAAATTAACCTTTCCTTTCAATTCATTGGTGTAATATAGATCATGTGATAAAAACGTCATCATGATCGGCAACTTAACAATGGCTTCCTGTGTGTTAGGTATTTTTGGTTGGCTTTGTCTGTATTTGTGTGTACAACAGAAACTACTAAATATGGACAGATAGCAATAATAATTACATAATCTATTTTTTGATAGAGACAGAATATGAATCGGGTTGAATTCGGAGTTATTTTGCTTACGTTTAGTGCTCGATTACGGTACACTCACCAGTGGAGTGTCGACGTCGTACAGTATACGGCATGTGTACAGTCTCCCGCTAGTGCCAGCACAGTGTACGTGATAAAGACTGGGGGAACAAAAAAGCGCAACTGCTATGACGTGAACGCGCAGCGTACACCCTCAGTCGCAACAAAATTGCGCTACTTCACTTTAAGAAATAATTTAGAGATCACCAAAAAAGTATTAACTTACATTTCATCCAAGTGACAATACAAGGAACCACAAATTTCTGCCCGAAATGTCTCAGTAACGATCAAGCACTCGCCACCCCTTCTGCTTAACCAAGATGGCGACGAATAAATGGCGATATAATGGGCGGGGTTTAAGGGAAATTTGTGACGTCATAAATTTGCATTTTAAATTGCCAATGAATTCGCGCAACTTCTACACAAATGACCTGATCTGGCGGGAGACTAACTCGTTGGTTTATCGTTGCGCGCATGAATTTATTGTTAGTCATGTTATGCTGACTCGATCAAATTTTTCGGTCATATTCTAGCCGGTCATAATTTAACTTGTCATATAATAATTGCCCAAGTCTCTTCGCCCCACCCACCCCTTACCAGATAAAATTGAGGTGGGGGAGCACTAAGTTGGGATGACACTAAGTTTCATCAGTCTTTAGATTTCAACGGAATTTTGCCATAGACAGGGAAAAGGAGGGAGAACACACACTTGTGTGGCGGGTGGTGAGGGGACGATTTTTTCTCACCAACAATTATGACAATTTTCCTTACTCGTATGCGAAATGAAAGAAATTAACAATATACGCTTGGGTTCCTATACTCACAGGTTGCCCCACCCCCACCAAATTTCGCCCCTGGATGGTATGGAGGGACGTGAAGTGCATTATATCAAGTGAAGTAATCAATATGAAGGTACAGTGGTGGGCAACAGACATTTATTTTATAAGCGCATCCACCAGTGGTGGATCTAAGTATGTGTGGAAGGGAGGGGACCAAAATCCCCAACCCCAAGTGGTGCCAGAATGCACTGAATTGAAAAAAAATAAAAAAAAATTGGCTATTCTTATCATCTTTGTTTCAGTCCGATATAGGCCTATGGTAGTTTTACTATTTCAATGGAATTATACAAGGGTCTATTACCGTTGAAATGCCAAAGCTTTGATAACTCAAGCTGTTAGTGACAGATACTTGTAAAATGCATTTGTACTATTTACAAAACTTTGAATGAATGAGCATACAGTACATATATATTTTTCTCGGAAAATCATTTACTATTCTTCCCACTCCCCCGACACTGAGTCCTCCTCACTTCCATTTATGAAAAAGGATTGAGTGGGAAACATTGGTCTATATACGCCTAATATTAACTATATCACGCCTTAAATTTAGAAGCACCAGAAGCATATATATATATATATATATATATATATATATATATATATATATATATATATATATATATATATATATATATATATATATATATATATATATATATATATATATATATATATATATATATATATATATATATATATATATATATATATATATATATATATATATATATATATATATATATATATATATATATATATATATATATATATATATATATATATATATATATATATATATATATATATATATATATATATATATATATATATATATATATATATATATATATATATATATATATATATATATATATATATATATATATATATATATATATATATATATATATATATATATATATATATATTCATCATGTAATAGCGGCCACACATTTTCAGGTCATGGTTACACAATATAATGTTTCCGCATACGGGACACATCTCCCCCTCTCTTGCCCCAATATTAATACCGACGCCAATCTGACGGTCATCTCAAGATTGACTGAGAGTCTCAGTCAATCTTTATTGAAACTGGCATATGTTGCTTGACATGTACATTTCAGCCTAACTGTTAATAAACAGAAAGAAAAACCATGGTAACGCGAAAAGGAGTAGAAAAAAATCTACGATTAAGTCATCTTGGTTACTAGGACTATACCACAAAATTGGATGGCACTGAAAAGCTGTTTCAGTGTTTTAGCGACCAAAAATCAAGGAACATGAACTGGGAACAAGTTCGGCAGCATGTAAATATTAATATCCTAACCACGCCCACTTACTTTTTACCCAGCATGCAACATATAAATTTGAATATTCAAATAGAAAATGAACCGTGGATCCTATTTGGGGGTCACATCCGAAGATACAAAAAGTATGACTCATTGTAAGATAGCAAAGGCTATATCAGGGAGGTGCCACTTGTATCTCCCTGATTATGGATTTTAGTGGGGATGGAAAGGGGAGGGGCTGTGTCTCACTGTAGGAAAAGCCAGGTTATAATCTATGGAGTTGGCACAGATTTTGTAGATTAACATTTGGGTGTCACATTGATTATCATCTGAAGAGAAGGGTGCATTCAGTCATACACCCCACTTTACACAACCTTATTCATTTCCTATCGCACCCATGGGCGTATTAAATCTTGTGGAATGGGAGTATATATCCTCCACTTTTTTGATGAACATCTAATACGATTTTGTATTTTTCTCACTCAGTAAAATCTGCAATGATTTCAATTACTTCCCCGCCCCCCCCCCCCCCCTTCCCCCTCCTTCCCACACACACACTTTTGAGGATGAGTAAAGGCCTACTCTACAGGTTCCCGGGCCATCCTCAATATCATCCCATCAATCCCCATACGCATCAGGCTCAGTCCCAACTCAGTCTCCCCGCTGGATATTCACACTGCATGATTTAATACACGAGTCTGGCAGTGGCGTAGCCAAGTTCCCCAAATGGGGCAACTTAGCCATTTATACTTTATACTTCACAAAATAGATGGATCTACGAGGTTAATCTAATCCTATTTTATGAAGGAAAAATTCAAGTTGTGGGACCGTTTGGGGTTTCACTAAAACAACTATACGCCACTGACCTAAAGTCAATCGGTGAGAACAAATGCCATTTAAAATGTATAACTATGCATGATTTCCCCATGATTTATTATCACTTGAAAGCCTGCTTCCGTGACACGTCCCCGGTTCCAACACTGAAACAGGGCCCTGGTTAAGTTGAAACTGTTGCGTAATCTAATTCCCGATTTCTACGTACAAGTACAGTACATGTACACTGTAAAGAGATAATATACAGTTGGTTGATACTGTAAGTAAATGTAAGCAGTGCACTAAAAACCTTATGTTAAGGATATGGTGGTAGCGTAGGGTTATCGTTGTAGTCTTGAGGATTCGAAACTTCGGAATAGTGTAAAATTTGGGACATTTTGATCGTTTCTTTTGAGTAAAAGGTATTCAGTTTTAGTCAACAATAACAGTCTATAACTTTAGCCCAGTGCTTGTGCAACTGAACAACAACATGCCAACAACGATCCACTCACTTCCACCTGAAATACATGTTAAAATTTTGACGTGGCTTTCGGCAAAGGACATAAAGAATGCTGCCCAGGTTTGTAAAAAGTTCTACGAAGCTTCTAAAGTCGAAACACTTTGGCAGATCAGATTGATGAAAGGTGAGTTAAGCCTTTTTCGTATTTAAAAAAATTAAGTGCTGAATTATAATTTTTGTAATGCTGAGTGAGAGTCAGACTATTTGGGCAATCGAATGCGGACTGAGGACCAAGCATCAATGGGACCCAGAAATATTGATCATCAAATACATACTAATATTTCTCCCACGTTTATAATTTTCTTGCGAGAAAATACTGTTTCCTTTCACTATATATATAATAGATCTATGATTTATGATTATTTACATAATCGTCTGGTATTTATCACACATAATCATAGGCATCACCAAGGTCGGAGGGGGTGGGGACGGGGTGGGGGGAGGGGTGGGGGGGGGGGGTTTGAATGACCCCCTTTTTTCATTCAACAAAATATTAATGTTTATGTTTTTAAAGGTGCTTTAATAGCTGTGCTATAATATCAGCCTACATCTGGCTACAATATATTATATTTAGAGATATAAGAGTTAATTCACGGCACTAGAAACATTATTTATTTCTTAAAATGATACAATCCGTAGAATGCCAGTGTAGGACCATTCCCAGGAACGTTCACTTACTTCAGATGTAAAGATAAGTTCACAAAAGCATGCACGGATACCTAAAAAAATGTACAATTTGATTCAATTTAAAATTATTAAAACGTTTTTATATATGCTTCTTTTCCAAATTTCTAAATTCTTGTACCCGTGCTAAGCATGCACAGCCTGGTACTATACCTTAAAAATATGTCAAATTTCATCTACTTTTAGGCCCACAAAATGACTAACCACAGAGCTTCCGGTGGCTTTGCCCCTTGGTCCTCCACCCCCCAAAGCCCTTACTCCTCGACTCACAAAGCGAGTCCCTGGACTATCTGCCCCTGAACCCATATGTTACCTATATGTTAGTAACCAAGGCTATGAATATGCCCTGGTATATAGATCTAGTTCCGGCCTAGCAGCAATTACACTTTATTCACAGAAAGCATAGAAATTATATGTGTGGCACTAAAAATTTCCTGAAATATGCAATCCTTTTACCAGTTACACATATCCCAAGATGTGTAGAAAAAAGCATGCAAGGATACATAAGGATACATAAAAACGTGTCAAATTCCATCCACTTTTAGGCCTTCATAATGACTAAAATCGCAGATCATCCGGGGGCTATGCCCCTGGACCCCACTAGGGGCCCTTAAGCAGGCCCCTGGATTCACACCGATTATCTCATAAGTGCAGTTATTTAAATTAAGACGCCATCATTTTGTGATTCGACCCCCCCTTTTATATTGTTTGGTGACACCTATGATAATCTCCTCAAAGTTCTGTCTCACACGTTTGGCTTCTTTGCATCATTATTTTCATCATAAGTTGGTTTATATATATATATATATATATATATATATATATATATATATATATATATATATATATATATATATATATATATATATATATATATATATATTATATATATATATATATATATATATATATATATATATATATATATATATATATATATATATATTTATATATATATATCATAAGGCGTAAAGGCCGTTAGGCTCTGTGCTGAAAATATTTATACAACATCACTGCATCAATTACATATCCTAAAGGTAGACATGCATCCCACTCCAGACAAATTCATTAACTCTAAATGTCAATAAACAGCCAACTACTGTTGCTCTGTAAGCTTTTTGCTCCACTGTCCTGAACTAATATGGCAATCAAATACACTGCACTTGTGTGATGAAGCTGGTACCCATAGAACCTTTCATTGAATCAGCGAAGCGGAAAGTTTAGACAGGGCTGGCTGATATCTCAGAAATGGTTGTGGTTTTTGACCTGCAGCGCAGGAAGATTAAGGTTTCTGAAATCCGCTGACGGCGGATATTTTGATCAATTGTAGTAACAGTATTTACACAGCATGTATATATATCTGTATATATAGATATATATATATAGATATAGATATATATTTATATATATATATAGATATATATAGATATATATAGATATATATAAACAAGTATTTTAATTGATATGAAAATATGCTAATTTAAGTGAACACGGAACTCGTGAATATACATGTAGAGCATTCCTTACTTAGTAATGAGCAGAGGTCTAACATTCTGCATGGCCCAGTGGAATCTATTATAAACAAAAATAACCTACTTTTCTTAATATGCAAACAATGCAAACATCACCTTACCATTCATTAAACAACCCTAACTTAAGATAATATCTGAGCATATATTTTCAATGTTATGCAAATAGGCTAATTAGGTGCGACAACTCCCCCCCCCTCCCTCCCCCACAAAAAAATTTATGCTCATCTATTCATTACAGAACTCGCTCCTTGAACAGAACTCCATCCTGATATTCTGTGCCTGTAGCATTCCAGGAACCGCATGTGGTGGTTTGCAATTTCAATTTATTTCCAAATTATTTCACTTTGCGTTTTAACAAAATTTGTCCTCTAAAGGTGTGAAATATGTGAAATTTGTTTTAATTGGACAAATTTTTAGAAAATTCAACTTTTGAACCTCGAAATTGATGCTATATTTCATATTTTCACGTAAATTCATTTAAAAGTTAAAAAATATCAAGAACAGCATTCCAACAATAAAACTTCCTCCCTATATAACGGCAACACGAGGGGAGTTTTTATTAGAATAACATCACTATGTGTTATGTCTTTGGAGTTTTTAGCATAAAGAAACTTGTAAAGTGTATTTCTTGTATATTCATAAGTAACCAATGTATAATTTCATTGAGTCATACTCTAAGAAGCATGAGTTTATGTGTAAGTAAACTTACATATGGCGATCGCTTTCTGCAAATATTTGGCTCAAAACTTTGGAATGACTTACCTCTTTCAATCAAATCTGCTCAGTCCCTTAAACAATTCCACACCTTGCTTAAAACTCACTTATTTAATTGTGCTTTCAAATCCTCTTCATAATTTTTTTGTTCTTTGTTTTCTTTATATTTCATGTTTATCTTATTTACACATTTGTATTTATTTCTTTATATGCATGTTTTGTAAAGCGCATTAGAATAAGTTATTTAGATAATGCGCCATATAAGTGTAATAAACTTAAACTTATGCTTATCTCGTAATTGCTATTGCCTACCATTATCTTTGGAAAATACTTTTCGCACTCCACGTGTTTGGTTTACGTAAGTATGCTCGATGGTGCATAAATCCTGACCTCTAGACACAGAGTCCCTATGCATATATTGCACTGATGAACAGAAATGGCGTGAACCGCAGGATTGTTAATCAAAATAATGTCAGGGGAGGAGGTTAAACTAATGGGTCGGCAAGATTTTGAAAGTCACTTAGAATTACGCTGCTGAAAATGGTGCTATTTTTACGATTTCTGCTCCAAATGAAATAATTAAACCAGTTTTCAGGGTATAAATGATCAAGTAAGAACTCCTTGATGTTCAGATATTAAGTTTTTATAAAATTACAGCATTTTTTGTCAAGTTATCTTAACTACCTGTGTGGCCGAATAATTGCATAATACATTTTCAAGTCGTGTCCTTCGAACGGGATGAAAATGACACTGGCAGTTTCATCCCGTCCGTGTTTCAAGGGGCACTTTCTTCAAATGTCTTCTACCCCAGGGTCACTTTGCGTGAATGACTGAATGTACACCATTCATAATTTCAAGTTGATTGCATAAAAGTCTATTGCTATGCAAATTATCAATTGATATACACACTACACCTAACCATGACCCTCACCATAAAGTGTGAACAATGCTCTTCACATAACTTATCATTTGTGTAAGTAAAATCACTATGCCCAACGACGCAGGAACGTTTTTTTAATATATCTCAGCATGGGGTCCAGGGGCCTGCTTAAGGGCCCTGGTGGGTCGGGGCAAAGCCTTGGTGGGGGACCATAGGGTGAAACCCCTGGAAGCTCTGCAGTTTTATTGCATTTGGGGCAAAAAATGGGCCAAAAAACTTAATTTTGCATATTGCAACTCTTACAGAGAAGATTTCACCTTCCCTGTTGCATGCTTCCTGTTCAGATGGGTAGTAAAATTGAGAAATTATTAAAGTCAAATTGCAAAAATTAAAGGGAAATTTGGTAGAATTATTGGAAATTTGGGTAAAATTTGGCAACATTTCTCCCAAATTGAAGAAAATTTGCAACGAGCAATATTAAAATTTACTGATAATTAAAGAAAATTTCCCAAAAATCCCAAATAAAAATTTCCCAAAAGTGAAAAATGTAGGAAATTCTCGAAAATTAGCAGCAACTTAAACATTGATAGGAATTAATTTTTCCCGCTTGTAACTGGGAAATTTTTGGGATCTTTTCCCAACTCCCGCCCTCCCTGTCTGAGATGGGACCCTTACGCCTTTCAATAATTTGGTAGCTGTACTTGCAGTACTTGTGGCGGGATAGTAAGTTACAGTACCTCCCTTGGCTGCTGTAATAATCCAGCGATATCTACCATCTTCAATATCGTTTTAAGGTCTCTTGGTTGAAGCTTTGATCCAACTCAGCAAGAAGTAGATCCAAAGCATGGACAGATGGAAGTACAGACGTTATTGCTGCCTGAAGTATTCAAGTTCTTCGACAGACGAAACTTGGAAGTGATTTTTTGCATCAATTAGATTGATGGTTTTCTTACTAAAACTTGTTTGATTTGCATCATGTATGTTTGTAGGTCTATGGTCATCTGAATGAGAATTAATTAATTTGTTTCAGTGATTTTATCTTTTTATTCAAAGAAAAAATTGTGTCTAAATGATACATTTGTAAGTCCAAAGTTGAGGCCAAACACCCACTTCTGAAATGTTGGAGAGGCCATGCTCCCTCCCCCCTTCCCCGCTCTTCCGGTACCTATGACCACGCCCACCTTAATTTAGGAGATATCATAGATACAAATATGTTCATTGTTATGTATTCTAGTAGGCTGATTTGAATTTAAAGATAGCAGTCTTTGAAATTTCACCAAGAAAATTGAACCAGATTTCCTAAAAATTGAACCAGATTTCCAGAAAATTCAACCAGATTTCCTGAAAATTGAAGCAGATTTCCTGAAAGTTGAACCAACCTTTCCCGAAAGTTGAACCAGATTTCCCGAAAGGTAAACCAGATTTCCCCAAAATTGTACCAGATTTTCCGATTAGCAGCAACGTTTGATGGGAACTTAATTTACCAGTGCAATTTTCTTACTTGTAACCAGGAAATTTTGGGGGTTCTTTCCCCCTGAGAGGTGACCCTTTCTACGCCCCTGGGATACCGCAAATGAATATATTTTTTTGGTTGAAAATTTCTGCCTTTATAGCTTTGTTCCCCTAGGGAGTATTGTTTTTCTCTCTACCCCCCCCCCCCACCCCAACAATGTAATTCTGACTATACCACTGCTTCATAAATCAATGCAAAGCAAAAATTATGTCTTAGAAGTTAGAAAATTTGTATATTATTTGATATATTATTTAACATATTATAAAGAAATACCTCCATATTCTATTCTCTGCTGGGTGTATGACATCATTTTTTAGGGGGCATATGAATAAAATGGCCACTCCCATGTAAGTTTCAAGTGAGAGAATTAGTGTTGTAATAAATTAAAAAATATGTTCTAAATTGCTTCGTGCGATGTGAAATTTCTTCAGATGACTTATAATTATTATTTCTATCATACTAAACGAAGAAATTTTTGACTCAAACTTTTCTGATTTCTCCAAAAAGAAAATCCAAAATTTTCTGAATCTGCATGATTGAACCCAAACTTACACAAATTTTTAATTATACATTTCTTTAATTTTTATTTCAATAGTTCCAGTGGAGGGGAGGGGGGATGGTGCTTAATATGCCAATTTAAATTTGAAGATAACAGCCTGTTGAAAATTTGACCAAACTTGCACAAATTCTAGTTTGCAAATTAGAAACTATATCAAAATATTTGTTGGTAATCATGATGAAAGCAATCAGTAAGTTGGTCGATTCAGTTGTACGTACCAGCCATGGGATCATAAAAGTTGCAAAAACTGAATTTCTAAATTACAGTACAGTACAGGTCTAGAGTTACCAAATTTCAGACTTTTTCCTCAAAAAATTGGACTTTTCATCAACTTCAACTGACTGAAGTTTTTGCTTAAAATTCCTGACTTTTTCATCAAACTCAATTTAATTTTTGCTCAATGTGTCGACATATTTCTCAAATTTCTGAAATATTTGCTCAATATATCTGACATTTTACTCAAAATAACGGATTGTTTCTTCAAAATGTCTGAAATTTTGTTTAAAATATCCAAATTTGTTCATACATTTTTGAGGTATTTGCTCCAAATATCTGATATTTTGCTCAAACTATTTGACTTTTCCTCAAAATTTCAGCAACAGGGAGGGGAGGGGTAGCATGGGTTCGGATATTGTAAAGGTTTTTCCCCCCCTGGAAAAAAGTTACCAACACCACTACTTGCAGATTGCAACAGAAAATCATAAGTACTTTATTTGCCATTTTGGGTTAAATTGTTGTATCAACAATGACCCTTATAAGGCCAGTCTACAAATCTTGATAAAAAACAAGATTATTCTTTTGATTAAAGTCCCTTCATAAAGCAAGGAATATTATTTATTTTTTTCAGTAGCATTAATTAAAAGGTTGTGTGGATGATGTCAACATTAAAACTGTGTAAGGAATATGTTCCCAAATATTTGTATAGTTAGTAAATATATCTGCTCAGGAGAGTCCAGAGCATCTCATGGAAGCAGCACTACACTCTGCAACAAATATATGGCAAGCTCTCCCTATATCCATCCGTCTCACACAACAAAGAGCTCAGTTTGCTGGCCACTACACCGCACTAAAGCAGAACTACTATCTGATCTCCTCTAGTCCTCACACAGCAAGAAACTGACGTACCAGCACATAATCTCAAGAGACACTGGAATCAAGAAAGTGACGTACCCGCTCGTGATCTAAAGAGACACTGACATCAAGGTAGAAGAACTCCCTGTTGCTATGGCCGATCATAAAGTTTAGAAACAAGTTGTCAAAAACATCTCGGCCATGGCCGCAAGATGATGATGATAATGGTGATGATGATGATAATGATGATGATGATGATGATAATTTGATCTTAAAGGAGAAGTGAGATTACCTAGATTTTTGGTGAATTTTTTAAATATTATTATTCATTAATGTCTATGAATATTAGTAGGTCTCCACATGGATCAGATAGCTATGGTGAATACTTTAGAGTCTCTAGCAAATAATGCCCTCAATTTCGGTCTAGTGCCACTAAAGCAGTTTAATTTCTTTTCCCATTTCTTTTCTTTCAGATTTTCAACTTACAGGAAGCTGCATAAAGGATAATTCTTTTTATGATTTCTACACCAAATGTAAGCTTTGTCATTCATACAAAAAAATTTTTAAAGGGTGTTTTGTTAGCTAGGAATGTGACCATTTACCAGTTTATTAGTCATTACCAAGAAAAATTCCAGAACTTGTCAATTAAATGCAGATATATTTTGAAATTATTATCTTAAAAGGGGTACTTCCTTAAATGCTCTGGGTTCTTACATAGGCCAAGGAGTGTGGGCTTAACCCCACTGTCTACAAAATTGTACACCTCCAGAATGCTGTGTTTTGCACCTGTGACCTTGACACTCGTCTATTCCTTAACGGAATGATATTCAAATTAAATTCAGGTTGGTTTATCTTACATGAAATGACTTAAAAGCTCATAATAACACAAGCATCAAAATGTATAAGTGAAGACATTGAAAAGTTTAGACTAGACATCACCCAACAGCAATCTCTTTGGATTAACAGTTTGCAGATTAAGGACATTGTAAATATGTGAGGAATAAGGTAGGGTATACATGCAGAGGGTTATTGTAGCTATAAATATATTGCAGGAGGCCCAGTAAAAAATGTGAAAATCTGATCATTCTGCATTTGTTTTTATTTGTTAGTGCTGCACCCCTACGGCTATTTGCTTGGTTCTGGCAGCTTTCAAGGGATCCTTACGGTGGTCTGGCTAGAGTGCAGGTAATGACATGTATTTCTTTTTTATTCAGTCAAACACTAGATAGCAGAGGTTCAGGCAGGGGAACTTCTCTTGGTGAGAAGATTTTCCCTCTCTTCCCCAGTCTAATGCTTTCTTCCCAGTTGGGTGGTAAAATCAGTATTATGAAAAATGAAATTGAAAACTTTGTAAAATTTGGTTGTAATTTGGCAACATTTCCCGAAAATTGAAAAAAAAGTGCAGGATATATTTTGGAAAATTAAATGACATTTGTCGAAAATTGATGGAGACTTCCCGATTGGCAGCAGTGTTTGATGGAAAACTTGATATGTAATTATTCTGCTTGTGACAGGAAATTTGGAGGGTTCTTGCCCACTTGAGAGGTGACCCTGCTATGTAGCATTTTATCTGTACAGTGTTTATTTAATAGTGCTTATAAGATTGGGTAGTCTTCAACATGATTAGAGCAGGGCGCTATTTAGAATTACACCTTAAAGATTCAACTTGCAGATTTGCATGGATATGTGGGCATTTATATGTGTAAGTAGACCCCAGAAGGTGTAATTATTATCAGATTTCTACTCTAGTGCTTGAGAATGATTAATTTGAAAGAAACTGAAAACAAATGGAAAAATTGAAAGGTAAATTGAAAGAAAATGTGGGCATTTATATGTGGAAGCAGACCGAAAAGGTGTAAATTCCAGCTGTATGCAATAACCATCAAATTCACATCCTACACAATATGCTTGGGATTAATTGTGTTGAAAGAAACTCACAAAATGGGAACAATTCTAAATTACTCCAAAGTAAAGTTGATTTTCTGTGTTCTTGTTGTAGGTTAAGGATGGAGAAATCATTGCACACGAATACCTACCACCAGAAGACAGCAAGGTGTGGGATCCGGTGGATACAAAGGAGCTGTTCAAAATCGCTATTGACAGCGACAGACGAGCCTACATACTTTGTCTAACGGGTGCTAATGAGCCCCATGAGATGAAAATAAAGGTAAAATACATATGTTTGAAGGAGACTGAATAAAGCCTGGGGATAAGAACCCAAGACAGATGTGTATGCATCTCTTTAAAAATTGATTACTTCTTACTAAATAATCAGAAACACTTTTTATATTTTAAGAATTACCAAAATTTATTTAATTATTGTGATGGGGTATAACATGTAATTTATAAGAACATGCTTTGCCCATCTGCTCATGAACCTTACACTCTAAATGAAAGCAAAATACAATTTTATGTGATAGAAATACATAAAGTAGTAAATTGAATCTGTAATTATTCACACTGACATCACTTTTCAAAACTGTGAAACACAATAAGTCCTAAACGGAAAAATATATCAGCCTGTTTTTTCACCCATTTGTTTCATGATTGTCCTCTATCATATAAATGAAAATGAAAATTCACGGAAATATTCCTTTCAAGAATAACTTTTTTTTTTTACTTTTTTTTGGATTTCATTATCATGTCTCTTTTGGAAGTGCCATGGTACTTTGGTGAATTAAGTGCTTTAAAAAAATTAAAACAAAAAAATTTCTTTCAGATTTAGGATATTAAACATTATCAACATCATGAAAGCGTGTCTTATATGTGTTTTCTCTCTTTTGGCAGGAAAATGGTGATGGACAGTTTTCTATAAAGTGTTCCAAATCTGATATGCACACTCATAATAACAGGGTTCTTAGGATTGATGTGAGTTTGTCTTATTTGTTTTTATTTCAGTTATAGAAAATGAGTGAGAATGTTTTCCCATTAATTGTTAATTGGGTGTGGTTAAGTTCCCAATTCTCCTTGTCAGAATCAGCAGTTTTTTTTTTTTGGAATTCTGATAGAAGATAAAAACCTAGCTAACATAAAATAGAGTGAGCTACCTTGCTTAAATTTTCAAGACCTGAAAAAGCCATGGGTAAACAGGTTAAAGTTTCATAAAGAGAGCTTTAAAGGCCATCTATCATGATTAAAATGTGGCTGTGTACAATTTATTCCAAAACCATACTGATTGGCGTATCTATGTAAGTGCACATTGTACCATTGTGTTTCAACCAATCAAAACATAGGATTTAAATTTTATTTACCTCGCACATTAGAGAAGACAACTGGCCTTTAAATTCTGAACAGAATAGTCTTTTATTAAAGACAAGTTTTCAAGTTAAGGCAAATCAAAGTTTTCAAAGAATTTTTTTATATATGCAAATCTTGTGATGTATGAAATAAAAGACATCTCAAAATTATTTAAATTTCTATACTACATTTCAGACTACTAATTTTTTTGACTGTTAATTTTGTTATTATGGAATGATATGACAGAGATTCAAAATATCTTTGTGACATTCAACTGCTCCCATTCTAAAAACATTTGTAAAGGATAGCAAAACATTATTATAAAGTCTTAAAATTCAAAACTCTGTAAAATAGGAAAATTTAAACTGATTTTGATGAATTTTAAGATTATTTTATGGTTTATAGCATATTTTCTTAAGCTCAAACTGTTTGTTTTCCATAGATCTTTATATAAACCAGATGTGTAGGAGGCCAAGGTAGGGGAAAGGGGAAATAGTTCCCCTCTGAGAGGATTTTATCTCCATTAGAGAATTATTCAACTAAAAATTTCTTGAAAACTGAAGGAAATTTGCCAAAAATTCAAGTATTTTTAAGATGAGCAGCAATTTGTGATAGAAACTTAATTTACCAGTGTAATTTTTTGGCATGTAACTGGGAATTATTTTTGATTCTTGCTAACCCTAAGATGTGACCCTTCCTACACTCTGAAAGAAACCAGTAAAGTGTTCCAAATACCAAATATTTTAGCTAATTTTCCCTCTTCTTATCTTCAGAGTTTTAAAAACTTACTGCAATTATATTCTTTCAGCAAAGGTTGGAGCCCTTTCGAAATTTTCTCTTTGTGGATTATGGCTTGCATCTAGCAAAACAGCGCATAGTGGAGCAATTTGAGTAAGGCTTTATTTTATGTTCTCTGAAGCACAGAAAATAAATTTTAAGTTTACAAGCTGATGAATAGAGCTTTAAGTTTATATATTGATCATTCCATCAAGTCTCTCCTGCCGTTAGTAATTTCTTAGCCTGGCTCTCCCAAAAAAGGAAAATATAATAATGGTCCTTTCATACAATTAGGACCAATAGTGCGGATAGAAATGCACTTTTTAGTAAACCAATTATCATTAAAAAAAGACTGGGTTATCATTGTCTGTTTGATTTTCAAATAAACTACGCAACTACAAGGGTGTAGCCAGCCTTTTGGATTGGGAGGCATAATTTTTTCTCTCCAAAATTGTGTCAAAATATAAGGGGTCTTTAAACTGGAAGGAAGCTAAATTTTACTGAAGAGCAAAACAATAATCATTGCCTCAAATTCTGGACCTTTTAGCAAAATTCTGGACCTTTCAGCAAAATTTCTGGACCTTTTAACCTATTGGGGAGATCAAACGACCCCCTTTGCTACACCCATGAACAACATGATTTATTGATACGATTTATGATTTATTGATCTCTGGCCAGATCAAATACAATTAAAATGAGATGTTTATATTCTATTTTCTTTCGAGGACTAAATGTGTCTTTCATCAGTTGACCCTTCAGCCAAACTTGACCAATGTTCCTATCCAGCCAGGGCTCTTCCGAGGATCATATGGTAGTCATGGCACTGAGATCATCAATATACAGTTTGAGAACAACAGACTGCATGGCATGAAAGTTACGGTATGTTTAAGTTCAAAGTGATGTGGAAGACAATGCCTTAAAGGCAGTGGTGAGGGTATGGGGAGTTGGAAGAGGGCACCTTCTAACTAACTAAATTTGAAAGCCTTTTTTGCAAATTTTAAACTGAAGGACTAGGGTTGGTAGAGAGAAGTGAAGATTTCTGAAGGTCCAATGGCAAGACTTGGACAAATCTTAAGAAAGTGCAGGATGTTTTGTTGTAACTTTCTTTCATAAAAAGATTGTAAACCCATTATATATTCTTTGAAAGGGAAGAGGGAAGGGGGGGGGGGGGATTTGTTTGATTTAAATGGGCTATTTTTATTGCTGAAAGGGTATTTTTTTCTCCACTTTTGCAAAATATTTTATTCAGAGCCTTGGTGGGGTGTTTAGGTCCAGTTATCTTTAGATTACCATAGGCTGCCGTACTTACCTGGTGTCGGTGTTTCAGCATGCATATTCATATGTTACGTCTCTTGCTGGTTGCCATGGAGGGCCTGATGTCACTTTGCCAAGGCTCCCCTGCAAAGGTTTTTTATCATTTAACATAGCTTTGCCTATGCAGGACATTCTAGTTTCATCCAACCTTAGGGTTTTTGTTGCGTATTCAATCAGTTTTCATCCTAACTGGTCCACTTTTTATTATAGTCATATTCTAGATGTGTTATTTTATTAGCTGGTGCTGTCTGTAATGTGTTCCTTAGGCTACCGTTATCTTTTTCTTTTGGTAATTCTTATCCTTCCAACTAGACTTGGTCTTGCCTCATTAGCCTTCTTAGCCTGGGGTTGCTATATTGCCAGTTATG
Source organism: Chiridota heheva (assembly GCA_020152595.1). NCBI lineage: Eukaryota > Metazoa > Echinodermata > Holothuroidea > Apodida > Chiridotidae > Chiridota > Chiridota heheva. The sequence goes on from JAIGNY010000733.1 coordinate 1,454,008, forward strand.
TCTGCAAATTATGTATATAAACTAGCCCCGCCTCTGACAGGTCATTTGGTCACAGCCTTTTGTTATGTTCAGTCTTGTTTATTTTGACCCACCCACTCATCCACCCTTGTTAGGCATAGCTTTGTTTTTTGACTTTGTTTCTCAAAATTGTGGCCTTATTTTACCTATTATTAATGCTATGTGTGATATATTATATGCTTGCCGCGATTTAGCATCAGGGAGCAATTGTTTCTCATATTTATATCTCATGGGCCCGGCCAGGGGTTTTAGCCCGGTGGGCATTTTCACCTTATTTTGGCCAATTTCACCATCATTTTAACATGTAATTTGGGCCATCATTTTAACCGGTAAGTTATATTGCAGCAGGTTCTGCCAAAGTGATATTTGTATTTTGTAGCAGGTGTTACCAATGAACGTGTATTCCTTTGCTTTTTGTCATTTCTTCCAAGTGTCTGAATAATACTTCTTAGTTTGTCTTTCCAATGTTTAGTCAAATACCCATCTGCATGCTTTTTGGTGTTTCAACTTTGAAAGAAGTGTAAAAACAAAATATTTTTCAAATAGCAGACATATTTCAATATATTAAAATAACAATATCGAGTGCTGCTGTTTACAAATTGACTTTTTACTTTCAGGGTGATCCAAACGTACCGGCTGGCAAGCTAAGCTTATTGGTTCATCTTGACGAACCAATGGTGCTCAGGAAGGATCATCAGGAGACCTTGCAAATCATTGCAGCACTCAACAAAGATGAAGTCTTGTATCAAGGGGAAGAAGATCCCCCAGTCCAACCCTTTGTGATGCCTGATGGGGTGCATGATCGAGAACTGGCAAGTTTGATGTCACACCATTCGTTACGATTAGATGTATGTAAAAGAAGGTGAGTGATGTCATTGGAAAACAAAAAATTCAACTAGTATTTGAAAATTATTTCTATTCAAAAAGATCTACTAGAGGGAAATTTCAGTTGGAGTTGCATACCTTTAAGCATATGTGGCAAAAAGTTAAAAACCAATGGATCTACAATAGAAAAAAAAATGGAAAGCTTGTCAATTAATGACATCACAATTGGGCCTATTTTCATGAATCATTAGGACTTGAATATGAAAAGGTTATAAATTGGATGCCAGCCCACTGGTCTGAAGGCCCAATATCCCAAAGGCCCAATAGTCCGAAGGCTTAATAGTCTTAAAGAAACGGACCATTAGTCTGATAGTCCGAAGGCCCAATGTCCAAAGGTTTGATAGTTTGAAGGCCCAATTGTTCAAGGTCCCCGATAGTCCGAAGGCCCAATGTCCAAAGGTTCGAATAGTCCGAAGGCCCAATGTCCAAAGGTTTGATAGTCCGAAGGCCCAATGTCCAAAGGTTGAATAGTCCGAAGGTCCAATGTCCCGAAAGGCCCAATGTCCAAAGGTTCGAATAGTCCGAAGGCCCAATGTCCAAAGGTTCGATAGTCCGAAGGCCCAATGTCCAAAGGTTCGATAGTCCGAGGGCCCAATGTCCAAAGGTTCGAATAGTCCGAAGGCCCAATGTCCAAAGGTTCGATAGTCCGAAGGCCCAATGTCCAAAGGAATAGTCCGAAGGCCTAATGTCCAAAGTTCAAGGCCCAATGTCCAAAGGTTAAAGCCCAATGTCCAAAGGTTCGATAGTCCGAAGGCCCAATGTCCAAAGGTTTGATAGTTTGAAGGCCCAATGTCCAAAGGTTCGATAGACCGAAGGTCCAATGTCCAAAGGTTCGATAGTCCGAAGGCCCAATGTCCAAAGGTTCGAATAGTCCGAAGGCCCAATGTCCAAAGGTTTGATAGTCCGAAGGCCCAATGTCCAAAGGTTCGATAGTCTGAAGGCCCAATGTCTAAAGGTTCGATAGTCTGAAGGCCCAATGTTGAAAGGTTCAATAGTCTGAAGGCCCAATGTGGAAAGGTTTGATAGTCTGAAGGCCCAATGTCCAAAGGTTTGATAGTCTGAAGGCCCAATAATCCAAAGGTTCATTAGTTCGAAGACATACCCTAAACCAATCTTTGGCTATCATACCTTTGGACTGTTGGGCCTTTTCTTTCGAACTGTTAAACCTCAGCTTTTGCGCCTTTATTTTGAACTATTGAATCTTTGGACTACTGGACCTTCAGACCAGTTGGCAGACACCTTAAATTTTTTATTTAAATTAATTTTGATGTGATTGTTGCCATTTTATGATTTTTAAACAATCCATCTACTTGCCTCTTTTTCTTTAAGTTTAAATTGATTTACTTTTTTGTAATTTTGATTTTTTTTTAAAGTTAAATTTGATTTAATCGATAAATGTATTTTTCTCATCACTTTAGATATTATGGTAGTGGACTCATTGCAATGCACGGATTCAAAAGTTCTTCTCGTACACTGGGCCATTTCATCATATTCAACGAAGACCTCTGTGCCTTTCTGTGGATGGAGTTGCAATCGATAAGTGTTTATGTAAGGGCAACTGAGATAACATAGTGTAAAGAACCGTCATATCAGATTGTTTGAACTTCGAAGGGGTCATGAAATTCTCAGGTACAGCCATAGGAATTCAGGGACTCAACATTGAAGAGCAATGGTGTTATGTCAAGACCACAGTAGTGTGCCATTGGGGGACTGGGGAGGACTTTTCCCTCAACTTCTCACAAATATCGCTTTGTCCAAAACAGAAGAAAGATATGGATGGGGTAGCTGTAGGTCCACCAATGTTCCCTGAATAACGACGCTATGGGAGGGCAAAGGGACTTGACCCCACAATTCGCCAAGATCCCATGATTGATTTCCCCTTTTTTTATATTTTTATAACAAAAAGCTTGATTAAAATAGATTAAAAAGTTACCATTTCAGTGTTTTTATTTTTGACCCCATAGTTAATTGTGCAAATCAAATCTTCATGTAGATTTGTGACATTGGAAAGAAAAAACCTACATATTTCCTTATGTTAAAGGAAATGTATCATCCCACAAATAAATTCAGAAGTGAACGCCGCTGAACTGGTAACGTCACTTCCAGTTTTTAATTTTTATTATTGATTATGAGAAATCTGTGATGTTATCAATAACATATATAGGCCCTAGGCTACTGAGAATTTCACTCGGGCAAATGAAATGGCGTACTCAGAAGCCCAATGGGCTACGTAAACACTTTAAACATGTCTTATGTATATACACAGTAATAACTTGGGCTTCCAACTAGCCTTGTCGGGCTTCCAACTAGCCTTGTCGGGCTTCCAACTAGCCTTGTCGGGCTTCCAACTAGCCTTGTTGGGCTCCAACTAGCCTTGTCGCACTTCCAACTAACCTTGTCGGGCTTTCAATATGAACATGTTGGTAGCACACTTGGCACCTGGTCTCCATAAAAACAAATTTGAACACTAATACTACAGGTGTTTCCGTCATAATTGAAAGACTTTTCTGTTCAGTTTTTACAGTTCCTTTTGATTATTATCAAATCTATACCTGTCCATATAGTGACAATAAAAGAAACAAATTATGAAGAAATTCTTTAAATATTGTATTTCAGGTTTGAAGGAGATTTAAGAAGAAAAACCTGGTATCTTAATTAAAGTCACATCATACACTCATTCTCTTCAAAATTCTGTTCATAGTTATTTTGTTATTTATTTACTTAAGGATGTTTTGCAAATTAAACGATTAGTTTAGTGGTCAAGCAAGTCTATCATATATGATATAGGATTTTAAAAGAAACAAAATAGTAAAGACAGCATTCAAAAATCTTATTCTCTTCAAGAGATATCTAAGTTTAAAGTTTGGAATTGTGTAAAAACGACTGAAATCAGACTAGTTGTGATGTCATAGCCTCAGATTCCTCAAAGTCTTTATGTATTCTGTCATTTTTATTTTGTGATTTTGTGGCTTGAAAACCATGGTATATGTCAAAAAGTAGTAAAACTGAATCTTGGCAGGGTATTTATAATATACGATCTAAAGAAAATTTTGAGGAAAAATAATTATCCCCTCATCAATGAAGTTGGTGAAGAGGGGATATAGCATCTTTGCCGTTCGTCTGTCCGTTCATCGGTCCATCTACATCTATTGTCTGTCCTCATCTATTGTCCGTCCACATCTATTGTCCATCCTGCTTCATACAACAGAAGATTGCTACCCTAGGAAAGGAATTCTAACTATTTTTATGTAAAGAAATTTATATAAATTGATATACAAATGCATTCCAGACTTGAATTGCAGCAATTAAAGGTTTTGTTCCAGGATGAAAAAAAGTTGAATAATAGATGTGACGGCTGAATGGAATGGAATAAAATGAATTGTCTCGTGAATGAATAGCAAAAAAGCAAAGTTGAATAATAAATCTGACGACTGAATGGAGTTTATAATGAACTGTCTCGGAATGAATAGCATAAAACAAAGTTGAATAATAGATCTGATGACTGAATGGAATTTAGAATGAAGTGTCTTGCAAATGAATAGCAAAAAAACGAAAGGTCTTTGCTTGAATAGAGTGGACACATAATAGACTTATGGTAATCTGCAAATTTGTTCTGAATTTTCATTCTAATCCGGTACATAGAACAGGGAAGTTATAGTTATTGTTGGAATGATGAGTTGGTTAAAAGTATATTGGTAGATGAGTTGATGGCAAAAGGTGGGTTGGGATGTAGTAGGTGAATGGGGGATGTTAGGTGAATGAGGGATGGTAGGTGAATGGGCCATGTTGGGGAATAGAGGATGGTAGGTGAATGGAGGATGGTAGGTGAAGGGGGGTGGTAGGTAAATGGGGCATGTTGAGTTAATAGAAGTGAGAGGATGGGAGTTAGAGGAAAGAATATTGGGTGGAAGATGGTAGAATGATTGGTATACAGTATATAGGAATTAGGATGAAGGTGGGATAGCATGGGAGACAGGATGGGATGAAATGTGGGACAGGGTGGGATGGCATGTTGGGACAGGGTGGCATGGCATGTGGGACAGGGTGGCATGGCATGTGGGACAGGGTGGCATGACATGTGGGACAGGGTGGCATGGCATGTGGGACAGGGTGGCATGGCATGTGGGACAGGGTGGCATGGCATGTGGGGCAGGGTGGCATGGCATGTGGGACAGGGTGGCATGGCATGTGGGACAAGGTGGCATGGCATGTTGGACAGGGTGGCATGTAATGAAAGTCATCTGGATTTCAGGTGAGACAGGGTGGGATAGCATGGAATGGCCTGTGGAACAGGGTGGAATGGCACTTGGTACAAGGAGGGATGGCATGTGGGACAGGGTTGGATGGTGCATGGTTAAGCATATGGTACAGGGAGGGATGGCATGTGGGACAGGGTGACAAGTCATATGGTGGGATGTCATCATTGACTTATGGGTCATGTGGTTGAGTGGCATCTGGATTTTCATGTATGATTTCCTGTAGGGAGGGAAGTGGCACGGTATGACATATGAAACAGAGAGTGGGTTGGCAGGTGTGATAGAGGCTGGAAAGCATGTTATTTGTGGTGAGGGGATTTGTATCGTTTGCGATGTCTGGTTTAAATATTTATTGGCATTTTTTGTGAACCTTAAAATTTGACGATCTCTTGGTAGGTATAACATTTCAAGATGATTTTTTACTAAAATGTTTCTAAGATATTTCTCTTTCTTATGAAAGGTTACGAAAAAACATGGGAATATTCCTTTAATGGAATGAACAGTGTATCTATAAACATTTCTCATATCCACTTATTTTATTCTCTTTGCCATTGTTTCTATAAGTGACACCTTTACCACTTTATCGGAATTAAGTGATATGATATTTTGTTTGCACAGTTGACCCACACAACAGTTTTCTAAGCACAGTAGTGTCATAAGTCTACTGTGTAGTTTTGGAAATGTTCTTATTCTTTTGATGACCCTGCAGTTAAAATCTAATCAATGAATTTATAGATATTCATATGTATTTATATATAGTATTATATATTTCGTGTATTTATTTTTTCAGATCTACAAAAGTCCATTTAGGTCATGAGAAAAAAATTGTAATTAAAAATTGATAATTTGTAATAACAAATGATTTAGTTAATTATCAATCGGATCAAATATAAATAGTTAATTTATTCTCTTACAAAGGAATTAGAATTGTTTAGAATGAATGAGGATGGATGTTCTAGTATGCCATGTTAGAAATATCCTCTTTACAGCCAGATAAAATTATCTCCTTCCTCCATCATGCTTCCCTCTACAACCATATTTAGTCCTCCATCCCCACCCCCTCTCTCTCTCTACATTATTTTTCCACCCATACACCTCCTCTCTCAATCCCAGCTTTCTGGCCTGTAGTTCTCGTGTTTCTTTTAATCTCCCCCTGTTTACTCTCCTTCCTACCTCTGGAATGATTTAACCTCTCAGGCACAATTTGACCCTTGCTGTTGTGATGCCGTTAAACTCTCATCAAACAAACAATTAAACTCAGTGAGATAGTTTTAAAATAGATTGATATATGATGGCATACATTGTGATCTGCCACTTGTTCGACAATTATGATTTTTTTAAATGTGAATTTTTGGAGAATACTTATTTTAAATGTCAAAGATGATGAGCTCATGTTAATCAGTAACAAAACTGGAAGAATGTAGTGGTTCTACAGTTTGTACTGTTGGAAAATTGCAATTTTAGAGGAATAAAATTGTTTCAAACGAAAATCAAATTAAAAGATACAGCTCGAATGACAAAGTTTCGTGGGACGTTTTATATGCTTTTAAGTGCTTGATTTTGGAATATGGTGATGGTTGTCATTTGTCAAGCTTGGAAGTATTGCTTTAAGAGTCAGATATAATCAAAGTTGTAATTATCCTTTAGAAAGTAAGGGGGGAGGGGTGAACGTAGAGTCGTATTTTCCACCTCTAAAATGGGACAATGTTTTTCAAAAATATGTTGTTGTTTTTATTTTATTTTCAATAAGACAAGTTCTCCTGTCCCTCCCCAGAATAATAGCCCTGAGATAAGCAATACAACATGTGTATTACGTTATTACCTTTGGATAGAGAAATTATTTTGTATAGAAAGTAGTTCTAGTTGTGTGTATCAATGCAGATTGTAATATGCTCAGCAGAATGGGTTGTGCAATAAAACTGACGGAATAAACGTGAACCATTCTTACTGTTCTGTCTTGAGGGTACATACATGGATAAGCATATGCTGATAAGAAGCTCTGATTGGTTGTATGCACCGCACCAGTTAGCTCCTCCTTCTCACTCATAAAATGGAGGTGTATAGAGTGATGCCCACCCTCCTTTGGATGAAAATTTTAGTCATGTCCCCAGGAACAAGTTTGAATATTCTCATGGTTCTTGAAAAACTTTTCAAAGGAGAAGGGCATGGTCCTAGTTAGGTTTTTTCAGAAAGGTGCTCTGCCCTGCACCTAATTTTTTACACCCTCAGGCTTCCTATTTTCCTACTCTGCCTCTTTTTCATAAATAATACATAATTTTTCAAGAAAATTTTACTTTGATAATTGCTTTTTTTACTGATTCTCTTAAATTTATGTTTGAAGTGCCCCCAAATTCATGTTGCATGAGCCTTGCTACTTTCTAAATGCCCCTTTCTGTCCTTGCCACACTGCCCCTTTCTGTTCTTACCACACTGCCCTTTCTGTCCTTGCCACACTGCCCCTTTCTGTCCTTACAACACTGCCCATTTCTGTCCTTACCACACTGCCCCTTTCTGTCCTTACCACACTGCCCCTTTCTGTCCTTGCCACACTGCCCCTTTCTGTCCTTGCCACACTGTCCCTTTCTGTTCTTGCCACACTGCCCCTTTCTGTCCTTGCCACACTGCCCCTTTCTGTCCTTACCACACTGCCCCTTTCTGTCCTTACCACACTGCCCCTTTCTGTCCTTGCCATACTGCCCCTTTCTGTCCTTGCCATACTGCCCCTTTCTGTCCTTACCACACTGCCCCTTTCTGTCCTTACCACACTGCCCCTTTCTGTCCTTGCCATACTGCCCCTTTCTGTCCTTGCCATACTGCCCCTTTCTGTCCTTGCCATACTGCCACTTTCTGTCCTTACCACACTGCCACTTTCTGTCCTTACCACACTTCCCCTCGCTGTCCTTGCCACACTGCCCCTTTCTGGTTCAAGCTAGGGGTTCGGAAGGGTGAAAACCTGGCACTCACCCCTTATCTGCTTATGTGAGCATTTTATCACCCAGTGTTAGCATTTCATTGTTGTCAAAATAATCATATGATGTTATTTTAAGTTCAAAGATATTTGTAAATTTATATACCCCCAAAAAAAACTGTCAGCCTGTTAGTCTTTTGAAGAGTAGCATTCTTGCACACAAAAGTTTGCTCATTTGTACTAATACTATATGAAGCCTTATCTAGAGCGGCAGACATCAAAATCTCTCAGTGAACAACTTGGATAAAACCTACAAGCTCATTGCCTGTGGCTAAGGAGGATAAGAGATGATTTTCCCTCCGAATCTTACTTTGGTGTTCAGTATATGGGAGAAGGGTCACCTCTCAGGAGGAAAGAACCTAAACAATTCCCCACTTACAAGCAAAAAAGTTGTACTGGTAATTAAAGTCTCCATAAACGTTGCTTCTAATCAGAGGAAAATCTCCTTCAATTTCTAGGAAATCTCCAAATATTGATAAATTTCCTTCACTTTTGAGAAATTTATGCATAATTTCTTTAGATCTTCAGGAAATGTTGCCAAAATGACCATCAATTTGACCAAATTTTGAAAATAATTTCTCAATTTTACCTCCCAACCGGGAAAAAAGCATGCAATCGGGAAGGTGAAATACTTTCGGGGGAGAGTGGGCACTCTCAGGGTGAAAAGTTTCCCCAAATTTTCTACACCTGTATATGACAGCACAGCAGGCATACAGGATGGGAGGCAGGGGTGAGCTTTCCCCTCGTACTGAAAAAATGGGATATATTGATGGATACTTTCAGGCAAAATAGGCAGAAGCTGGAAAAAACATCAACATAAATTGCTGGTAAGTTGTTATACCAAAATGAATATAAAAATTGGGCAAAAGAAACTTGAACATAATTAAATAAAACACTCAACCCTAGAAAATGTTGGGCCAATATGCATGTAACAGTAGGAAACTGATAATTGTTAAGTTTAACAAATGCAGTGCCAATTACTGTACGGTTGAGTATAGACCCCAGGACTTGCAACAAAATTTTTGTTTGGTGTTAAGGTGTTAACACCAAGGTGTTAAGTGTTGGAGTATTATTACAGTCATAGTTAAGTATGAACGTAATCAATTGTAAAAATATGCAAACATCGTTAAATTATATATCTTCTCAACTATATTTTATTTTCTTCTAAAGAAAGTGTTGCAAACAGAAATTAACACTAAATTATAACACTAAAATTTAAATAACATTTATTCACACAAAAGGTCAGAATTATAAATTTGTATCTTATCTTGTGCAATTAACTAAGGCCAACAAAGGCTGCAAAATGGCAATTTTTGTTAAACCAATTTTCAGTACATTTTGCACTTTCGTGATTTTTTGTTTTCTTCAAAGCAATCTTGTAAATCCTTCCTGCAGATTTTCCTAGACAAGTTTAAATCACGGTTATTAAATAAACCTTCTTATTTTCAGTAAACAGAAAAGCATTTCTTTAAAAGAAATTTCTGGAACCAAACAAAGTTTAAAACAAAGGAAATCAATCAAAATGTGAGACATAACAAATAATTATATTTTCTGATATAATTAGGTCAGGTCAAATAAATCTGTATAATGGCTATCAAACCAATTTGTGACATTGTTCTTTGATTTTTGGCTTTGTTCAAATCTATCTCATCAATCATTAAAGGAATATTCCCATGGTTTTTTGTAAAATTTTGTTTGAAAGAGAGCATACTTTTAGAGCTAATTTGGTACAAAAGTCAGGTTGATATCATATTCTGTCAAGGAGATATAGATTTTTAAAGATTTCCCAATTGCATTTAAAATTTTGTACAGTATGATGAATTCGTGTTTGATGATGTCATTGAGGCAATCCCATTGCAAATGTTTATGTATTTCTTTGAACGTTATTTGGTTATTTCTGTATGATTAGAAACAATTTTCCAAAAGTTATTGAAGTAGGGTATATTTGGCAATGTATACAAATACCTAACTTTCATCAATTTATTTTTCTAGCAGTTTTTACTAATAAAAAAGGATGACAGATTTTAATGAGATACATCACCTTTGTGGGAGAATGTGTTGCTGTGATGTCATACTGAGCCTTTTCCTATTCGTTTATTGGCATTTTTTGTGAACCTCAAAATATGAATATCTCCTGGTAGGAATAACATATCAAAATGATTTTTGTACTTAATTTCTTATAAATGGTTATGAAAAAACATAGGAATATTCCTTTGATGCAGTTGTCCAAATCCACACTACCAAACAATTCCTAAATAAGAGCAAACAGACAGTAATTTCTTCAAAAGAAACTTCCGGAACCAAACAAAAGTTTTAAATACAAACACAAAGAAAATCAGCTCAAACAATATGATGCAGGTAAACCACTCTCATTTCTCTGTATGTTATTGAAATCATAATCTGCAACCATAATCAGTAATTCATGAAAATTTCAAATGTAGCCCACCAAGAGAAGAGGCAATATCATAAGAAGTCTATATGCAGAGGTGGTACCAAGGGGTCTACATCCCTCGACCCCTAGTACCACCTAAGGAACAATGTTTTAATCTATCAGACACTGATTGGAAAATTGTGTGTGTAAGGTAAAGTATTAGTTACTACCTGATGACTTATCACATATTATGATGGTTTGGTTTGGTTTGTTGATGTTTAACAGCACCACGACTGTCAGAGTCAAATGTGCCAAGAAGGTGCTGATAAATAATGGTGTAAGAGTTAGGATAGTGAGGAGATGGAAGGTTTGTAAGGGAGATAAATGGGAAAGGCTGAATGTGGGAGAAAAATTTAGGTGTAAAGAAAGGGGTGTGTAAGGTTAGGTGTAGAAAGCGACAAGGGGAGGAGATTATATGTGGTGAAAGAGGTTGTTGTTGCGGAGGAAGTTGATAATGTTTGAGGAAGAATTGTTTTCAAATATGTTCGAGAGTGAGGAGAGAAGAGATCTGGAGTTTTGGTATAGGGAAGAGGTTAAAAAAAAAAAAATATGCTTGACATATTATGAACTTTATTATTACATTTGGTGAAGAACATTCAGTCTTTGTAAAAATTTGCCCTTTAGTTCCATCCTTAAAGAAGAAATCAAGTTAATACCTTATTCTTACAAGAAGTTATTACAGTTTAAAGGTTTTTCTTGTCCGTGTAAAAGAGATTGTTGGTCTGAGTGCAAGTCATCATTATGATGTCATCACAGCACGTTTGTACTATTCTTTATGTATTTCTTTGAAAATTAATTTTGTGTTTCTAAATGATTAGGAACATTTTTTTTCTTTCAAGAATGATTCAAAATGTATTTATTTATATCTCCACGAAATAACATACAATATCAACATGAATGAATAAGTTGCAACGTTAACAGTTGAAGAAGGTGAAAAAATATAAGCATAATTACATATTTAGTGCGAATGTTGAATAGGGGAAGTGTTAAACTTTTGCTAGCCAGTTCACCATCAATAGAAAAATACCATACAGTATAAGGAAATAAGCAGTATCTACCCACACACCTTCCCTTCCTAGCGACCCACCATTCGCATCCGACACACCTTCCACTATCTACCTGACTCCACTTTACCCATCCCTTGACTTTTCCCATGATAACCGTCAAATGTCAATAATGCTCTATCACCCCGCCCAGTCATATGAGTAGGCGGATAACCTTCAGGATTCAAATGTCAATAACGCTCTCCGTCAAGTCTCTGGACTTTTTGTCTCAGATACATAAAAATGAAATTCCATGGGAATATTCCTTTAATTCTTTGATGATAATGAAACTGATAAGCTAATAAGGAATTACATGTAGTCATGCTGGCATGTGTATGTATGTGTGTATGTATGTATGTGTGTATGCGTGTATGTGTGTATGTATGTATGTGTGTGTGACAGAAGCTTATAAACATGATATCTCAAGAACCATGTTGTGGATTTGTCATACTCTGTATATGGATGTGTTGTGGTGTGTAGATGATCCCTATTGTTTTTGGTGCTGATGTCATGAATATTAATTAGTAGACAGGACTAAATGTAAAATTCTGTTAACAAGCTTGTAGACACAATATTTCAAGATCAGCAGTGGATTTACATCATACTTGGAATATGGATGTGTTGTGGTCTGTAGATGATCCCTATTAATTTTGGTGCTAATGTCATGAATATAAATTAGTAGGCTGGGCTAAATATAAAATTTTGTTAACTAGCTTGTAGACACGATATCTGAAGATCATTAAGGTGGATTATGTCATACTTGGTATACGGGTGTGTTGCAGCTTATTCCTATTGCTTTTGGTGCTGATGTCATAATTATTAATGAGAAGGCGGGACTAACTGTGAATTTCTGTTTATGTTTATATTTCCACAAACCTATGTCAGATTCAAATCAAACTTGGTGATGCTGTTGATAAAACCAAGGATGATACAGGATCCCATAGAATGTTGAGTTGTTGACTTCATCATTATTCATGTCAGGCGGAGCTAAACACAATTTTTCATTGGTTGTTGTGATTGTGGATTATAGCTTAAGGCAAAAACTTAAACACTTAAAACAAGCACAAATTACATGTTCCAGTATGATAAATAAACTAAACATGTAAGAACACAACATTTAAAGATAAAACAAAAAAGAACAAAAATTGCTTTTAATCCAAAGTTAGCATCGGAATCAAGTAGGATTTCTCCCTCTGGTCACAATTTGGGGATCAAAACCAGCTGGCTACACCCATGTAATCAGAGACCACACCTGGTGAGAAGTGACTATCAACCAGATTACATATTATTCTGTTACTGTCATTCACAATTATTCACTTTATAACAAGCCTTTTTTCATGGAAGATTTACTGATAACATACCAAAATTAGAATGAAAATGAAATATTTAATTTGTATCACCTAAAATAAAATGATGCGCTTTGTGGACTTGGGTTAACATTGCCTCCCCCCCCCCTTCCCCCCCTCCTTATCCTCCCCAGTTATTTGCTTCATGGCAAATTAATATCAACAAGAACTTCACATGTCACTTATATTATGAAACATTTTTATTACTGCTCTTTAAATTCCCAAGATGACACACCCTTGGTTTGGGTAACTCTTACATAATGATTGAAAAACTATTACCTTTTTATTGATCTCAATCATTACCATCTGTACCTGTTTACAGAGTGGTCCGAGGAAGATTATCTTAAAAATCATATTTCTTTGTTTCATTCATAGAATAATAATTTTTGAAGTTTATACTTTTTAAGATTTTAAAGAAAAAAATCTAGTGGAAACCTGACCAACCCTATGACCCTTCAGCTATACTTGACCCTTCAGCTATACTTGACCCTTCAGCTATACTTGACCCTTCAGCCAAGTTGACCCTTCAGATTTTGACCCTTCAGCTATACTTGACCCTTCAGCTATACTTGACCCTTCAGCTATACTTGACCCTTCAGCTATACTTGACCCTTCAGCTATACTTGACCCTTCAGCTATACTTGACCCTTCAGCTATACAGTCCTTACCAATGTAATTATAACAAGCAAAAATATTTATTGATACATTTGAAGTGTACACAACAATACCTACACCAACCATGGAGTCAAAAAATTTTTTAGCCTTCTACTCACTCACTGCTTATGAGCATAAATAATAACATCACACTCACCCAATTGAGACATTGTAGCATTCGCCTTAAACAATGACCATGCCACAGTTAAGTATGATCCCCATCTACAAAAATAGGTATCACAGAATAGACACAAATTTAATGATCAGCCTCATATTATACACCACATGGTAATATATCGACTTGAATAAATTATGCATAATTAGTTAATTATGCATAGTCTATGAATATTTAAATTTTAATGAGATGCGACATATGAAGAATATCTATTATCGCTATAGATTCTTATATAACACAAGAGTCTAATTTTTGTTACAAAACTTTTAACTGAAAGTCCTCTTCCAGGCACCTAACCACCTCTACAGGTGATAAGAAACTCTTTATAAATTCTATTGCATAGTGACCATCTTCAACCAATATCATTTCACCTGAAACTCAAAACAATAACCTGAAATCTTGGAAACGCATTTTCATCTACTACTCCTCCATTCTCCAGACACCCCTGAGAATACAGGCACCTAATCACCAATTTCTGTACTATTTTAAAGGCACCTAACCACCCCTTCATAAATCATAAGCAAAGAAAAATTCAAATGCATAGTGAGAGACCTTTCAGTTGGCATGATGCTCTGCTATGTATGAGATGACTTTCTCTAGGTTCTGAGAATACTTGAAAGCTCTTTCAAAATCTTCAGGAGTCACCCAATTGCTGTAGCTATTCTATAAGTGAGGGGGCTTAATTTTCACTCTTCATAAATTGTAAACAAACATCTTTATCATTTCTCCATTGGCATGATGCTTCTTCTTTACACAGGGCGACTTCTTCTGAGTTAGAAGAACACTTAGCAGCTCTTTTAAAATCTTCATGAGTCAACTAATTTTGTACCATTCTATGAGTGAAAGGGTTTCATTTTCACTTTGTTCGTTAACTCTAAATAACACACATCTTCATCCTTTCTCAGTTGGCATGATGCTTCTTCTTTTGCATGTGATGACTTCTTCTGAGTTCTGAGTATATTTGGAAGCTCTTTAAAAGCTTCTCCTCAATCTTTGATGCCTTCTTGGCTGACTTTCTTTGCTTCTTAAGAATTTCTTTTGCATTAAATGCTGACAAAATGGAATTGACCTGTACAAAGGGGAAAATGGATAAAGCAATCAGCAATCAATGTCCTTTAAAACGTAATCCCACTAGTCAAATTGATATGACATGCATTGTAATTAGGGCATACACACACACACCCAAGTTGTTTGTTTGGGTTAGGTACTTGATCACAGTGCAAAGTGGTGCTAAAGTTAAAACACGAGAGGCGTGTTAAAAACTAAGATAAAGGAGCACTATAAAAGTCAGCTTAGTGGAAAAAGAATTGTTATCCCTTGGGCCCCTCCAATCCGACACCCTCGGTTTTTTCAAAATCAGACGTAATCCACACCTAACCCTAAAGCCCTTTCACAGTTCAATTGCTAGCAATCAGCTATTGTTACACCATACACAACACAGGAGTAATCCACACCTTCCAACCTGAGAGCCTCTTTATGCTTCACCTTCTTGCAATTAGCTATTTTTACACTGTACACAATGGGTCATTCATCTGGGGCTGCAGCCACAAACTTTCCTTGGCTGACCCTAAAAATAAATCATGCATTATATGCATGGAGGAATTTATGCAATGCCCATGAACCGCTCCTCCCAAAGAGGGTTATTTCATTATGTGGCAGTGGTTGAAAGGTCAGGCTGATCTAGCGATAAAGCATGGTTTAAAAAGACGGAAGGAGAGAGTAGCGTTAAATATAGTTAACAAGTTGTATCACGGAGGAAGTTAATATTTGTGTGAAGAAAATCTTTTTAAAGGTCTGATGACATTAAGAGGCAACTCGAGTTTAATAATTCAAAATATAGAATGGACCATTAACACAGCAAAAATTCACATCAAAATTAGTTAAAAACAGACCACTTTCAATTTTTTGGCGTTATTGCGCAATATTTTGTGACATTAGTAGAGGAACACATCTCCAAACGGTTTATGAAAATCCTGTTTTTCAATTATCTCTAAAAATCTATTTTAAAAGTCAATAACTGGATCCATCTGGATATTTCTTAACTTGATTATACTGCTAGGACAACAGCAAAGAAGAAATAAAACTTATAACTGTTTAAAACAGAACTTTAATAAAGAAAAAGTTTGAAAGAATTACTTTAAGGAATATTACCATGATTTTTTGTAAAATTTTGTTTGAAAGAGAGCATACTTTTAGAGCCAATTTGGTACACAAATCAGCTTGATATCATATTTTTTTCAGGAGGTATAGACTTTTAAAGATTTCCCAATTGCATTTTAAAATTTGTGTACAGTATGATAAGTTTGTGTTTGATGACGACATAGAGGCAATTCCATTGCAAATGTTTATGTATTTCTTTGAATGTTAATTAATTGTTTCTGTATGATTAAAAACAATTTTTCAAAAGTTATTTAAGTAGATTATATTTGGCAATGTTGTAAACCATAACATTTGAATATCTCTTGGTAGGAATAACATATCAACATGATTTTTGTACTAAATTGTTCCTAAAATTTTTATCTTTATGAAAGGTTATGAAAAAACATGGGACTATTCCTTTAAGGATATGGAGCTGTGTTCATCTGATGACATCACAAAGTTCGCCTAAAATCTTGAAACTTTGATTGACCATAACTGAAAAACTACACAAGCTTTTACAAAGATTTAAAGGCCATTTTACTCAGAATTCAATGTTATTTCACATAAGAGTAAACTGCTACATGTCACTGGGCCAATAAAGAGGTAGTGAATGCCCACAAGTGTAATTGTAATTTGGTGTAAATGTGATGTCGTAACTCTGGCAGGGGTTTCAATGAACCAAAGGGATACCCGCTGTAAAAATATGTAAGGCTGACAACACTCTCCTCCACTCCTTATTTTATATTCTAGTCTCACTAGATAACTCCATGCAGACCCCTAGATTTGCTGTTTTACAGGGGAAGCCCGCCCTGCCCCCTGGGGGTCTGCCCTGTGCCCTGGAGTCCGCCTGCCCCTCATGAGAGTTTTTTTTTTAACTTAATAATCTTAATTAACCTCATAAATGAATACCTTACATGGATACAGAACACAGAATGATACCAAAGTAAGCAATTGTCCTGTTTGGCTCATGAATGGTCCTTATCAGTCAGAATAGCTTCATTCTGAGGTATGATTATAGCTAAAATCCCAGAGCTTCTTCACCATGGGATTGAGCTTATAAGGGGGCCCAAGACTCCATGCCGAAAAGACGCAGCACTTCGTGCACGCATTAATGTGCCCCTCAACAAGTCTAGCACCCTGCCCCTTTTTCGATCAAGCTAGGGGTCTGCCATGCACATCGTTGTGAATCTTGCTAGAAAGAGGCACTATACAAAAATTTATAATGTAAAATAATCCATTACTTACCTCAATATTTCCAGCTTTCATAGACTTCTTTCCTTCCGATATAACCGGTTTAGAGGGCACTCTTGATGATGAATCAACAGACAATGATCCCATCTTGTATTCACCACTTTCACTTACATGAGAACTAATCGTTCTTTGCCTCTTGTTTTGAAGCCCTTTCTCTGGTGGATCACATGACCTTTTACCACTATTCAAAGCTAATGACGAAATATGTTCACTACCTTGAGAATCTGGACAAGAGCATCTCAAGAACTTCAATTTCTCGCTTAACGTCTTAGCAGCAGCTCCGTGCTCCACAAGTGATAATTCACTTTCTTGGGAACTATAAGATGAACTTACGCATGTTTGCATCTCTGTTTTCCCCTTTTTATCTGTTGCACCATCTGAATATTCAAACTTCTCTGCCTCATGAATATTTGCTGCATATTCATCTTTACTTTCCTTTATAACATATTCTGAAATTGCATCTGAACATCCTTTTTTATTATTCTTTTTTGTGCCAGTTGATGTCTTACAGCTATTTATAATATTTGGCAACTCTTTTAAGATCTTATTTTCCATTCTGCCATCTTCTTGCACATTCGATCTCTTTCTGAAGTTCTTTCCCTCCACAGATTTTGCTGTGACTTGAGATGTAGATATTTCCTGGGACAAAAAGAGAAAACTTGACAGCTCATAACGTACAGTCTGGATGACAAAAATAGCAAAGCATACCTCTATCCAAAGTGACAATCATCTCTTGTGTTGTAAAACACACTACATACATGCATATCGCAATCAACGTTCCCATCATTTCCCATGTCAGTTGCGGTTTATTTGGGTTAAACAGCACATTAAGAGTTAAAGTAATGTGTCGGTCGACGCGGTCGGTCGGTCGACGGTCGGTCGTCGGGTCGGTCGGTCGACGCGGTCGGTCGTGACGCGGTCGGTCGTGACGCGGTCGGTCGTGACGTCGGGGTCGGTCGGTCGACGGCGGTCGGTCGTCGGTCGACGCGGTCGGTCGTGACGCGGTCGGTCAGACGCGGTCGGTCGTGACGTGTCGGTCGTCGGTCGTCGATGGGTCGGTCGGTCGGTCGACGGTCGGGGACGGTCGGTCGGTCGGTCGGTCGACGCGGTCGGTCGTGACGCGGTCGGTCGTGACGTCGGTCGGGTCGACGCGGTCGGTCGACGCGGTCGGTCGACGTGGTCGGTCGACGCGGTCGGTCGACGCGGTCGGTCGGTCGGTCGGTCGGTCGACGGTCGTCGGTCGTGACGCGGTCGGTCGACGTCGGTCGGTCGTCGACGATGTCGGTCGTCGGTCGGTCGACGGTCGGTCGACGGTCGGTCGACGTCGGTCGGTCGACGGTCGGTCGTCGACGCGGTCGGTCGACGTCGGGTCGGTCGACGGTCGGTCGGTCGTGACGCGGTCGGTCGGTCGGTCGACGGTCGGTCGTCGACGGTCGGTCGACGCGGTCGGTCGACGTCGGTCGACGCGGGTCGGTCGTGCGTGTCGGTCGTCGGTCGACGCGGTCGGTCGTGACGCGGTCGGTCGTGACGTCGGTGGGTCGACGTCGTCACGTGTCGGTCGATGCGGTCGGTCGACGGTCGGTCTTACGACGGTCGGGTCGTGTCGGTCGTATGCTGCACTCGCATGCAGCAGTCGTATGCTGCAGTTGTATGCGGCAATCGTATGCTGAAGTCGATGCTGCAGTCGTATGCGGCAGTCGTATGTGCTAGTCGTATGCCCCAGTCGTATGCGCCAGTCGTATGGGGCATATGTATGCGCCAGTCATTTGTGCAAGTCATATGTGCAAGCTATATGTGCCCCTACATTCAGTTCCTTCACCCTCCATAATCTTCATTAAATCATTAAAAAAAATATATAAAAAATGTATAGTGGCGAGGGGGCGTGCGACCATAAGCTACTTTTGACACCAAAATTAGGTTTTGTGTCCCTGAACTTCAAGTCTGGCATGGGCATGCCTGTTGGACAGTAGAACAGTTGATCATTGGTGGTTGTAAAAAGTTTTAGTAGGAGGGCCAAAACATGATTGGGGTGGGGGCAAAATACAAAAATCTTTTAGATTATACATATAATTCAATACAAAATATTATGTTAAGCAACACTTTGGGGGGAAAATGTACCTCTTGCCTCAATGGTGAGTCACCCAAGCAGGTGATTATCTTTCATCTAGATACAAAAGATTATAAGACATAAGTAACTTACTGTTGATAAAAGAGAAGACTTTTTTCCTTGCAAGATTTCCTGATGAATTTTCTCTGCTGATCCCTATGTGGATTACTTGATGCTTCTCCAATACTGTTACCATCACTGATGTCAGACATTTCCAATATGGAGTTTTTTCTTCCTTTATTACACGTTTGCTCAAAATCCTCATTCTCTACTAAAACCTCTCCTGAACCAACCTCCTGTTCACCCCCAAACTGAGAAGACACATGATCACTTCCTTGAGAAGTTGGACAACTACACCTCAAGAATTCCAACTTTTCTTGCAATAGTCTCGCTGCCAAGCCTGGAGGGACTTGAGACAACTGTGTACTTTCAGAACTAGAACATGAAAAAAAGCAAGTCTGGCAGCTAGACTCTTCCGTATCTATTTGACCGCCCTCTGAATATTCAGTGAGTATTTGGCTACTTGAATTTTCAGCACTGTCATATTCATGAGAAGTTCTACTTTGATTACAAATTTCAAAATCATGAATAGAAGTCTGATGAGGATAGCTATCACTTTGATGTAAATCAATTCTTGAAGCTGTTTTTCCTGAGGTAGATGGTTGCAACACAAGGGGAAGAATTTTTGTTCTTTCCTTTTGTTCCCTCCAATTCACAATCTTGTTCATCGATTGACGAATCTTCGGAACAAACTTGGACATTCTCATTGTCATCATCAAGGTCAATGCACTCAACACAACTGGATTGCGAAAATTCATCCGCCGTTTCCACTTCCATTCCATGGAAATTTGAATCAAGGAGAGTTTTCTTACTATTATCGAACAAGTTCTCTGTTTTACACGCTAATAAGCTTGAGGGAGGATTTTGTTGTTTTAAAACATCTTTTAAAGACGATTTTGAGGGAGATGACTTGTCCAGTAAGCTTTTTTGGTTTAAATTTGAATGAACTTCATCAGACAGTTTCTGATTGGTTGAATGAAATAAATCTTTCTCATTTGCTACTAGTTCATCTTCAGAGGATAATTCTATAACTTCAAATGAAGTGTTTAAATCTGAAGAACATTTTCCCATTGGTGAAGTACATTCATCTCTCATTATTACTTGATTTCTCCTTGATATTTGACCCTCTACTACCAATGAATCGCTTTCTGAAATACCTCCACCATCAACAACAACTTCACTTATATCACACAGGCGATTACCACTCGAAGAATGGAAACATTTGTCCCAAGCTCATTACACTTGAAATATCTGACTCTTTGCTAGGAAAAATATCTTCTTGACTTGGACAACTGAATGGTTGAGTGCTCTCCACTGACTGCTGCAAAGGTGGAGATCTTAAAAGCAAATCAGTGAAATTGAAAGCAGTTTCTGACAAATCCCTACATGTGCTGTGTAGCATTCCAGAAATGCTTGCTTTCTTCGAATCTTGGGAACTAAAGAGTGATGAAGGCATAGATGGATTCAAAATGGCGTCATTGAGAGCAGAATTATTGGTAGACTCTGAAACAAGACCAAACAATTAAAGATAATTGGCAGTCCTTATAAAAATTCCACATCTGGATAATATCAAATTTATAAGGGCTTATATCTGCAGTTATAAAGTTTTATATAACATAAGAATATGATGGCTAAGGGTTAGTCACCATATAAAAAGCCCACACTAACACCACCACCACCACAAAATAAAAATACAGAAGAATATACAATATCAAAGATGCCCAGAGTTAGTAAAGAACTTAAAAAGGTTGACTTTGAAATTGCAAACAGAATTGAAGCTAACCACCCACTCAGGCAAACCATTACACTCATTAACAACTCTTTGCAAAAAGCTTAAATGCTGAATATCTATCCATGAGAACTTTTTGGTTCACTTCAAACTGTTATACATGTCACATGAGGGTTAGCTGAAACATGCAAGAAATTACAGGAAGTCGAAGTATCACAACCAGATAAGAATTCTATGGGTTGGTTTGGTTTGTTGATGTTTAATGGCACTGCAACAGTCAGGAGTCAAATGTGCCAAGAGGGTGTTAATAAATAGGTGAAAGGCTGAATGTGGGAGAAAAATTTAGGTGAATTTTAAGATTGAATTATATACCTTCATAACTTGTATTATAATTTGCCTTAAAAAATTAGGTTCAACAGGCAAGTGCCCCCACCCCCCCCAAAAAAAAATATATATATAAATATATACATACTAATACACTAATATTAATACTAATACTACTACTACTAATAATGATAATAACAATTCAATCAATCAATCAATCAAAATTAAAACAAAAAAATGTAAATCAAGGCAAATTATGGTCAATGCCAACCCTAAAACAAGTGTTTGAAACATAATATATGAATTCAGCTTTAACATATGTAACCCCACCCCAATTGGCTGGCTTCTATTCATCAATCCTCAGCTTGATCTTATTTTAATTCCATATGCGAGCTTGAGTCATAAAAGTCTCTTATGAACAATGAGCGTTCACAGAGACAAGACACAGATTTTGATCTTGTATACTTCATCATCAATTTACTTGCTTGGATTTGTGACCCGAGGTCATCAGACCGCATAGTAACCGCTCGCATTGGAGTGAAGCATTGGAGTGAAAACAAAGTGATTAGTTGAGTTTGTTAACATGCCGTACGTACACGCACACAGTGAACATATACGGACTTGCTCACTTGTACCGCGCAAAGCTTTTGTTTTCACTCCAGCAAATAACGTCATCTCCTGGAAGCGACGTGACACCAACCAAGTGAATAACAATCAAATCAAGCACCTGTAGACCACCAAACCTTAAAGAATTTTGGTTACGTTACAAAGGTCAACAAACAAGAAAGAGAGACAGTTACCTTTGTTAATTCCACTTAAGATATCTTGACATGTCTGCATGTATGAGGAATTCTGCACCTGTGGATTGAATTAATTTCTTTTAAATGCTTGCTCTGTTTGTGTGTTTGTTTGATGAGGGCTTAACGGCACCAAGACAACGAAGGTCAAATTGTGCCTGAGAGGTCAGATCATTCTAGAGGTAGAAAGGAAAGGAAACAGGGGGAGAATGAGAGAAATTCAAGAACAAAAGGTCAGAAAGCTGTGAGTGAGAGGGGAGGTGCATGGTTGAAACAAAAACAAAGTAGAGAGGGGGTGGAAGAGGAGAATTAAATATGGTTGTAGAGGGAAGCATGAAGAAGAAAGGAGATAATTTTATCGGAGGATTTTTCTGGAAGAACTCAGCAATTGAGTTGTGGGGAGCAAGGGAAGCTCTGGGAAGGTTGTACAGCAAGGAGAACGTGATGGATTGTGAGGGTGCAATGGCAATTGTTGCAGAGGGGTTGGGGGGAGCCAATAAGGAGGTGGGAGTGAGTGAGGTGGGTGGACCAATTCTAAGACAGGTAATATGAATGTTGTCGATATGAAATAAAATGGACATCTAAAGTGGTCATTGATGTTTACCTCATATAGAGGGATTTCATCACGTGACTCTAACTCATCTGGAAGCCATATTAAGGGCAGCACCGTCGTTGAGTTTCACGCATCTTCACACGACCCACTCACATCACATGAACAACAAACATACTGCATGCTAACCTACTAGTACCAGCTCAGCAAATTTTACTAATTACAAATTTTGTTCGCTTCTAATTTGACTAAAGTTTTATATATTCACCGGGTATACGAAGAGTAATTTAACATTAATGCCAGCTTGTTCGTTATACTCAGACAAAGCTACATACCTGATATAAAGTGCTCGCTGCATATCCTAGTGTGTACCATAGGTTAAAAGTCATAGCATCGTACAGCACAAACCCACTTCGAACGTCGATCAGGATCAGATGAAAATCGAGAAAATGTCTTTTTATTCCCTCACACACATCTATTAGTACAACCAACTGCACAACAAGATTCCGGCATAATCATCTTACAAAAATAATCTTATACAATAACATGCAAATGTATGTAAGTCTAATCAAGTGTACAGTAGACGACAGTGTTTTTGTCTGACAAAATGGCAATGTAAACAAAGTCATGTGACCTCATGAGGTCAGTTGAAACACCCCTATAGATGAGTACAATATAGTACTTCATGATATTTGTTAATCTTCTCTCTGTTTAATCTTCTGTTTAAAGGTATATGGACAGGTAGAGGCAGCATTGGCTAAATTCAAAATCCACTGAAAAACATGGAGAAAGCAAAAACTTTCATCAAAATCTGTTAAAAATTGGCCATTTTACAGCTTTGCGAAGATTTTTGTGCAAATATGCAAATTGTTGTGTTACTCTTGTGATGCATGAACAGGACAGTCTCCATTTTTTTTAATGTAAATCCATTGTTTTTTAACCCTCTGCCATTTCTCTTTGAACAAAGGAAGGTAATTCTAATGAAGATGATTTGATTTTTACCATAACCCTCAAGATGGAGAAGACATTTTGCAGGCCTCCCAGTGACTCTTTTTTAAAATAAAGGTTTTTTTAAAGGTTGGAAAAGTTGAAATAAAGGTTTTTAAAGGTTTTGGATTGAAATAAAAAGGTTTATAAAGGTTAACTCATGGAATAAATTTTCATACAATGAGTATATTCTGGGGCAAAAGGCAGTTGGTGGCGCCAAAAGTCCACTACTTACGCGAAGTTTGAAATTTTATTTTGGTCCTGCTACTTTTTAAATGTGTGTTGAGAACAGATGTGCTATCAAATGGATGTGTATACTTACCAATGAAGCTAAAACCTTGGCACTCGAATCATTTACCTTACTTAACTTTGAAAATAAAGGTTTTTAAAGGTTTTAAAGGTTATTTTGAAAGGAATAAAGGTTCAATTTGTCAATAAAGGTTTTTAAAGGTTTTTAAAGGTTTACCGGGAGCCCTGATTTTGAACATTTTCAAGGTCTGAAATTAAGGGACGAAATATAAAGAAAAACAAAAGCATTTTGTGGTGTTTTTCTGTTCATACATCACATTTTTGCATTATAATAAAAATGATTCAACTTTGATTGCTCATAACCTCAAAACTATAAATGCTATTTTCAAACTTCAAAACTATTTAACTCAGAATTTAATGCTCTGTTTGCTCTTTTGGTTGTACCTGTCCATAGACCATTAATGTTGATATAAAAAAAATGTTTTCTTTGTTTTTACAGATTGCCACTACAAAAACAATTGTTTTCCTTATTCTGTAATGTTACTGTATTACAGTGAAATCAACTATAAAAGTAAAGTTTTATATCTTGGAGATCTAAAAATACTGCAAACTAATACTAATACATTTACTAATACTAATACATTTGTTAATTAAAATGCCAACATTATAAAAACTTTCTGATGCTATACAACATTTTTATTCATCTGAACTCTTTCAAGAAATTAAGCTAAGAATTCTGTAAGCTGTGTTATGTTTTTCTACTTGCACCTGCTACAAGTTGTTCCCCCTACCACTCCATTCCCTTGATCCCCACCCCAACCCCATCATTCCTAACCCCATCCTCTTATACCCCCTCCATCTCTCACCCCATTGTCTCCTTACCCATATGTGCCCCCTCTTCATCCCCACACCCTCTGTTCCTAGCCTCCATTCCCTACTCCTCCATCCTCTCCACCCCACCCTCTCCTCAAAAAACTAATAACTCCAACACCTACCTGTGAAAATATAGCTTCACAATTAGCACCTTGAATCTGTACATCCATTTTCTCTATGTTGTCCAAACTCTGAGACTGCAAATTATCCATCTCTTGATCTTCATTCCTATTTTCCTGCCTCTTGCCACTTTTATCATTATCTTCAACAAAATTTCTCTCATCAGTTTCTTGGAAATGACTTGCATCTGTAAAAGCTTTATTCACTTCCGCCATTGTCTTATCACTGACTTTTTTCTTAAAAGCATCTTCGTGACTTATCTTATCTAAGTCTTTATCAAATGTTGGTTCTTTCTTTTCTTCGGCTTTCTACTTGAGACGATCCATCCGTCTTGACATCTCCTCCACCCCTTTTGTCAATTCCACCTCGATTCTCCTCCACATTTTTCTCATCAACCTTCTCTTTTTCCACAGATTGCTCCACCGATGCAGATGATGAGACCCACCTCAACCTGCTGCATCCCTCCACGGTCAAGTTTGAATTTGGAGATGATTCTGATTGGCTTACACTTGACTGGGTGTTTGGTTTATAGTCAGCTTGCCATTCTATGTAATTAAAAAAGATGAACATGATTCATAAAGCTAAATGATCATAGGAAAGAAACAAGCAATTTAAGAAAGGAATTAAAGTATTATGAATGGCTGGTAGTTTTTTCTCTTCTAAATACAACAGTAACTAGAATCAGAACACTCTGCAGAGCGCATACCTCCGCCCCGTGTTTATTCTCCATCCGGAATACAATCTACCTTAGAAACCCTAGGAGTATAACCCCAAACAATCTCTTTTTCACTGTTGGTCTGTATTGCCATCATTTGCATTCCTAACACTTCAGGATCTACCCTCTGATCATTGTTTTCACTTTTATTCAGGCTAAGCATTCATTGTTTGAGCTCTATTCAGCCAAGATTCACATTCCATCATTTTCATGCAAAAAGCCAATTGTTTTGATTCTCTTTGAAAACAGAAACCACTTCAACTGATTTTCTTGGAGTCCATAAAATTGATTGTTTTGAATTATATTTATTACATAAATTCATTGAGGACATTGGAATCCAATGAAAAGTTTCAACTATGTAAGTCTTCACAGATCTCATCCTAAAACATTCCCAATTTCTCCCCTCCTCTGTTCCAATAAATCCCAAATTTGAAACACTTCTTTCTTTCCTGAAACAGTATCAAAACCACACACCAAATTTAATCAAAATCCAATCATCAGTTCTTGAAATATCTTGATGACAAACAGAGGCGAAAACATAACCTCGGTTCAACTTTGTTGGCAGGTAATTAAACATCATACCAGCTATTGTTTACATTCAACAAAATACAAATACATAATGCATTGCACTGGCAGTATATATGCAAAAGAGTCCATGCCTCACAGATTTGTCTCTACAGTTATCAACGTGTTTGCTGACATTTTACCCTTCCCCTTATCCTTGCACGCAAGGACCATTATCATTACATATAAGGCCATTATCAACACATATTAAAGGCCATTACCATCACATATAAGGCCATTATCATCACATATAAGGCCATTATCATCACATATAAGGTCATTATCATCACATATAAGGGCATTATCATCGCAAATAATGCCATTATTATAGCAAATAAGGCCATTATCAACACATATATGGCCATTATCATCACCTATAAGGCCACACTATCATCACATATAAGGCCATTACCATCACATATAAGGCCATTATCATCACCTATAAGGCCACACTATCATCACATATAAGGCCATTATCATCACATATAAGGCCATTATCATCATCACATATAAGGCCATTATCATTATCACATATAAGGCCATTATCAGGCCATTATCATATATGGCCATTATCATCACATATAAGGCCATTATCATCACATATAAGGCCATTATCATCACATATAAGGCCATTATCATCACATATAAGGCCATTATCATCACATATAAGGCCATTATCATCACATATAAGGCCATTATCATCACATATAAGGCCATTATCAACACATATAAGGCCATTATCATCACATATAAGGCCATTAGCAACACATATAAGGTCATTATCATAACATATAATAGGGTTTATATAACTCTAAAACTTTATGTCAATCTTTATCTTCTTTCCTTAATTACAGTCTTTTGAACTGATATGACTTGTATACCAAGGATTTTTAAAGGGTTATATGACTCAAAAAGATTTAGCAAAATCAATTACTCCCATTGAAAAAGCGATGGGTGAAACAATGGATTGACACGAGAACGGTTTGCCAGCTTATACATATGATCCAATATTAATGGGAATTTTTATGATCCTTAAAGGGTTAGTTCAGTGGTCAAGCATGACCATCTTACATGAAAGAGGACTTCAAAAGAAACAAAATGGTGAAGAAAGCATTCAAAAATCTCATTCCGTCAAGGAGATATTTAAGTTTAAAGTTTAGTATCATTTCTGTAGAAACGACTGAAATCAGACTAGTTGTGATGTCACAGCCTCAGATTTCTCAGTCTTTATGTATTTTAAAGAGAGTTAA
The DNA here is from genome assembly GCA_020152595.1 of Chiridota heheva. Taxonomy (NCBI): domain Eukaryota; kingdom Metazoa; phylum Echinodermata; class Holothuroidea; order Apodida; family Chiridotidae; genus Chiridota; species Chiridota heheva. Next base: position 1,481,499 of record JAIGNY010000733.1, read on the forward strand.
ATTAATTTTTCAACTATTCAAATTATTTTCCCTCAAACTTTCTTCAGGTGCTATATTATAAATACCCTTCCTAGATTCAGTTTGGCTAAGCTTTGACATATCCCATGGTTTTTAAGCCACAAAATTGCAGGACAAAATATGATAGAATACATAAAGACTTTTGAGGAATCTGAGGCTATGACATCACAACTAGTCTGATTTCAGTCGTTTTTACAGAAATGATACCAAACTTTAAACTTAAATATCTCCTTAACGGAATAAGATTTTTGGATGCTTTCTTCACCATTTTGTTTCTTCTAAAGTTCTCTTTCATATAGCTTAAACATGCTTGACCACTGAAATAATCCTTTAATGGATGTTTAAGCATGATGCTAGCTATACTAAGAGTCCTAAGATGCTAAGAATACTATACTCAGGAGAGTGTTGGAAAATAATCTCTTAAAATAGCTAAGCTTCTTAATGGATAGTTGTGTAATATGTATGCTGAGTTGGAATTAATTATAAAATTTTCCACGGTTTTGAATAAAGGTGTCGAAAATCTTCCCACGAAAAATCATGACAGAAATAATACCATTGTACTAAATACATCTTTATATGCTGCCCTCTTTTGCAATTAAATGTAATATTCATCCCACACTTACACATGGGACATTTTTAAAGCACATATTTACCAAAAAATTGTTTTTGATTTTTTTTAAAGAAGGTTTTCCCACGGTTTTAACTGCCAGATCGATAGATTTTTTACAACTCTAAATGCAGGAGCACTTGAAATCTCGAAACATGTATACCTGGCCCAAGTTCCCACATGAGCAGTGGTGTACTAACAGCACATAAAATAAGATAACATAACACCCCATAAAAGGTAGACGGGAAAAAACAAAAGTTAAAAGAGTTAGTAAAAACATAATGTGTGTGAAAGTAGAACGCAGATATCATTACAACCAACCTTCAATGTTATTCAGTCGTTCCTCACACTCCGCAGTAATTTCAAGATCTTCCGATGACAAACCTTCTGGCATGCTCTGTATCACAAAAAAACAAAAATTTGTTGGATGATGCTAAAACTTTTAAAACGTATACAAGTAGAGATATTATATTCACCAGAAAGAGCTTTAAATTCTAGACAAGAGTGTTCTTTAGATTAAGTCATGAGCACCAGCAATTTCCAATTAAGGACTTATCAAAGTTTGACAAAGGCAATTCATAGGTTTTCTTGTCGTGATGTCACAGGAAAAGTTTAAAGGTCAAACATGTACATTTTACATGACACAACATAGATGGCAACAAAAGGAATACAAATGAAAAAATTTCAAAATTAATTTCATGGCTTCAAAACAACTACATCCATTTCCAATCAAACATCTTAACATACCTCTAAAATTGAACATGACTTCTGAAAACGATAGCTTCTTACCAGTTCAAAATCATCTGGGAAGATGACATACTCTATGACTGGCACTTCAGGGATAGAGTCGTCTGCTTGAATCGTAGATTCTTTTTGTGATTTCAAAAATACTTGCTGAACATTCTTCAAAAGCTTGTTCATGTCTCCCTCACAAACGTCAATCATAGTGGGTGGGATTTCAAATACAGCGCAGTTGTCCAAATCCTGGATGTTGAGGGTAGTGATGAGAGTCTCTATATCGAGAGGGGATTTTGTTCTGGCCTGGAAGATAATTTTCAAACATATGTCACGCTAGAATAGCTCTAAAATGATACACAATCTTTCTTTTTTTAATTTCTTTTTTATGACAAAAAAAGTTTTAAATATATGAAAAATTAGCAATATCAATTAAAATTGACAAGTTTACACCTTTTCTCAATTTTCAGGTCCTAATATGCAAATTTCTGATGTAAGAACAGGAGCACTTCTCCTTTTATTCTAAAAATAGTTTTTTTATTCTCTGTCACTATTTTGTTTTTGCATGGTAATAGCTGTTGCTGCTGGCAAAGAATTCATTTCTTATTATACCAATTCTAAATCGAAAAGACACTTATCATTTTAACAGACAAAATACATACAGATTTTTACCTGTCTCTCTGTTCATACATCACAAATTTTACATACATCAAAAATCCTAAATATTCATTAAACCATAATTTCACAGCTTAATATTCTATTTTCAAAATCTAAAGACAGCTCTACTCAGAATTGTATGCTTTTAACCCTTACTCTACCAGCACTTTTTTGAAAATGCGCTTGGGACGCGGGGTCAAAGATGGGGCACCCAAAATGGCGATATTGCCGTGTGGTGGAGTTAGGGTTAATGGAAGGTAAAAGAGAAAGTATTTGAAGCTCTCAATAAACCATCAAAAATAGTGTTGCAAAAATTTGTGTCTGACAAACAGTATAAACTTTTGATAAACACCACACATTAAATGGCCAAATATATTCAAAGCATCCACGACAAGATACAGCATTATATACTCCAAAGACTTTTTTAAATTTAAAGGCCAGTTTATTTCTTTTAAGGTAGAGGTAAAAAGAATTCTATTTATGTTTTGATTCGTCGAAATACAATGGTTCAATGTGAATTTAATACTAATAGGTCAATCAGTAATCGTTTTAGAGTAAAATGTACCCCGCCACATTTTAATCATGATAGATGTCCTTAAACCTTTGATGAATTTCCATTTTCTGTTTTTTTTGTGATCATTGACAATGCCCAATTGACCTCTTTAAACTTGTTGATAAACAGCTTTTTTAACCAAACACCTACGAATTTGCCTTGCAACAAAATCTAACCGTAACTAAGTAAAGCAAAAATCCTCTGCAGTACTGGTACAGTACAGCTAGCTAGCGGAGAAACTCATGCGGTCAATGCAGTATACTTCACGTAACAAATTTCTGCACATACAGACTAAGTAATGACAAGATGGTGAACAAAACTCCTACAGGCTTTGTTAATCTGATTCCTGTTACCCAGAATGGTTAGCAAACAGATTTTGTATCATTCCTTTTGCTAAATACTCTAAAGATCTGGAGAAGTGCCATGGATGGATCAAAATTTGCAGCAGGCCACATGAACATCTAATAGTCGTACGGATTTGAGGTTTGTTTGCCTCACCTAGTTACCGCATTGCTATTGAGGGCGTGGCCTATTTCCCTACTTAGAGAGGTCAATTTTCACATCAAATAATGTGGGTACGTAACTCACGACATATTTCCACAAACCAGAAGGGCAATGCTCAAGCATGTATGGCTTTACATTATCAGTACATTCACGAGTACACATATGCTTACCCACAATGCATTCCTCTCTCTTTATGGCTTTACATTATCAGTACATTCACGAGTACACATATGCTTACCCACAATGCATTCCTCTCACTCTTTATGGCTTTACATTATCAGTACATTCACGAGTACACATATGCTTACCCACGATGCATTCCTCTCACTCTTTATGGCTTTACATTATCAGTACATTCACGAGTACACATATGCTTACCCACAATGCATTCCTCTCACTCTTTTCCACCTCCTCTAATTCGTCCATAAACTGTGAAAACTGTGAGCTCATATGTGATGACATGCTTTCCTCCAGATCTTCGATTGGAATACTGCTGGCTTTCCATTTTCTTAAGTCAAAAAACATACAATAGAATGTTATGCAAATTTCTGAGAGGAATGAAGCCCCTAAAGGTGTATGGACAGGTAAATATTTTGTATAAATGAGAGAGAGCTTTAAAATCTGAACAGAATAGTCTTTAAATTATGACATAAGAACCTGCAGTTTCCATGTTACGGCTAATCAAAGTTTGAACAATGTTTGTTGTATGTGAGAGTTGTGATATATAGAAGATGAAATATTTAAAGGATTAATTTAGTGGTCAAGAATGTTTATCGTATATGAAAGAGGACTTCAAAAGAAACAAAATGGTGAAGAAAGCATTTAAAAAATCTTATTCTGTTAAAGGATTAGTTCAGTGGTCAAGAATGTTTATCGTAATGTATATAAAAGAGGACTTCAAAAGAAACAAATGGTGAAGATAGCATTAAAAAAATCTTATTCCGTTAAGGAGATATTCAAGTTTAAAGTTTGGTATTATTTGTATAGAAACAACTGAAATCAGACTAGTTGTGATGTCATATCCTCAGATTCCTAAAAGTCTTTATGTATTCTATCATATTTTGTCCTGCGATTTTGTGGCTTAAAAACCATGGGATATGTATGTCAAAGCTTAGTCAAACTGAATCTAGGAAGGGTATTTATAATATACCACCACCTAAAGAAAGTTTGTGGAAAAATAATTCAAATAGTGTAAAAATCAAATAAACTTTTTTTTAAATACATAAAGACTTTGAAGAATCTGAGGCTGTGACATCACAACTAGTCTGATTTCAGTCTTTTCTACAGAAATGATACTAAACTTTAAACTTGATATCTCCTTAATGGAATAAGATTTCTGTACGCTTTCTTCACCATTTTGTTTCTTTTAAGGTCCTCTTTCATATCAAATGAACATGCTTGACCACTGAACTAAGCCTTTAATGTACTTCTTTCAATTTCTGTCCTAAATTTCTGTCAATAAAAATCCTCTGACAGTTTTCTCCAGCTAAATTTTGATTTAGGGTTTGTCGGAAATTCAAAACCTCTTGATCAAATTCAATTGCTCCCATTTAAATAATGTTGATGAAGGATTTGAAAACTATGAGGTAATATATGGAATGTCATAGGTTTTCTCTTTGTTATGATACAAAATTTAAATATAATTTGCATAATTCATTATGCTGAGGCCATAAAATCCAAAATGCTCTTAATTTCTAACCAATGTTGATGAATCTCTCTGCTATTTTCATAGTTTATCGAATTTATAGTTTGTATGAATTATTTTAAGTTTCTGTAATATCTAGTTTAAAATTAGATATTACAAAACATACAAAGAAAACACTCTCTAATTAAACGGTTGTTTTGTTTTTCAAGCTATAAAAGAAGAAAAAAATAGTTGGTTTCTATCCCCTCATTTAAATATGTTTAAGGAGATAAAGACATTTCAAGCATTATATCCAAGAAGTCATTCCCTACCTACAATAGAATTCCAGCTTGCTCTTCACTCCAAGGTGTAGATGGGCAGGTCTTGTGTCCTTGTAGCTCTCACTCCTTGACATGAATTTCTTCAAGCCAAAGGAAGATACAATCACAGTGAAATAGCATTTGCTCTGGAAGAGAATAACAAAATAAAAAAAAAAGATAGGAATGAAAACCTGGAAAAATTTTGAACTTTATTTAACAAATAACTTATTGATTTGATCCAACTTTATTTCAATATTATCATAGTATATACAATAAATAAATTCTGTATGCACAAAAAATGGTGAGCAACAAAATAATATTTTATATTAAACAATTTACACAATACTTAAAGGAGCACGAGACTGAAAAGTGAGGGCGTATTTTTAGGGGGCCCCCAAAAAAATCAAATGCTTATCTGGCACGCAACGGTATTATAATTTTCTGGTTAATATGAATATTCAAGTGACCTTAGCCCTCACATCGCCTGTGGGCTATAAAGGCATAAAGTTGATCAATCTGTTGTAGATGATATATTTGTAAAATTCGCAAAAACAAGTGCCCTCATTTTTCGGTCTAGTGCTCCTTTAACATATATTTTGGATAGCTCATAGTGTTGAAAGAGCTGCAGGAGCACCTTCAGAAAACTACCTGAAGCTTTATCCCAAGAAAATAAAAACAGAGAACATACCGTAATCAAATTGGAAAATATTATAAAAAAATAAAATGACATAACAAAAATAAACCTTCAATATTGTAAATTACATGCATGGAGTATAATTCCAGTGTTGATCTACAGTATTTTCTAATTTGAAAGAAGTTACACTGACGCAGCACTTAATGAAAGGTAGTAAGAATTTTAACTTCTAACTTCTTTCTGAATTTTTAAAAGTATAAAACAGTTAAAGCTTAAACCTTTACAAAATACGGGTGGAAAAATGATAAATAAACATGCAGAAATCTTCTTATTTTCCCTCTTTTGTTTAAGGTTGTGTTTCAATGACAATTAGTTTGATAAACAAATATAGACATTTGAAAAAAATATCACAACTGTAATGACTTTTATAAAGGAAAAGTTCAGGGGTCAAAAAAGTTTATCTCAAATGAAAGAGGACTTAAAAGAAATAATGGTGAAGAAAGCATTCAAAAATCTTTTTTCCGTTAAGAAGATATTGAAGTTTAAAGCTCTGTCTTTTCCGTGTAGAAATGACTAGTGTAGTAAGTCTATTATGGAAGGTTGGTGTCCTCATCCTCACATTCTTAACAATTTTTAAAGTATATTAACAAAAAATTATTCAACTTTTTTACTATTTGAATTATTTTCCCTCAAAATTTCTTTAGGTTGCATAAATTATACTTACCCTTACTAGATTCTGTTTTACTACTTTCCTAGCATATCCAACGATTTTTAAGCCACAAAATCGCAGGACAAAATTTGTTAGAATACATACAGACTTTGAGGAATCTGAGGCTGTGATGTCACAACTAGTCTGATTTCAGTCATTTCTACACAAACTACATCAAACTTCAAACTTAAATATCTCCTTAATGGAATAAGATTTTTGAATGCTTTCTTCACCATGCTTGACCCCTGAACTAATTCTTTAGATTAGCTCCTTTTTATTAATTAATTTTAACAATCTTTTAACGTGTACACGGTAAACAATTTCAAATTTTGATCTTTAGTGTTTTGCTTTCAATAAATACTTTGTACTTTTTTTGCATGCAAATACATTGACGACTTGACAATGAAATGTGGTAATTAAATGCATGGATAGATGAAAGTCCTGTAAAGTATAATCCATTGCATTCACCTGTTCACTCGGCTATTTGACAGATTTTGTATAGCAAATACTACAAATTTGCAGGTTTGTAAGTCGTGCCTGCACCCCTCCCCCCCCCCTCTCCCCCTTCTTTCCCACATGACACTTACTTTCAAGGTATAATTGAGCTGTGCTAGTTTTATGAATGTATGTAAATCATTCATTCCAAAGTTTAGAGCTTAGGTTAAACATTTGTGATAGCAGAAATCACTCTTATCTCAAAGATTAAATATTTGTGATAGCAGAAATCACTCTTATCTCAAAGGTTACAAATTTGTTAAAGTATGTTTAAAGGAGCAATAGACCGAAAAGTGAGGGCATATCTTTAGAGGGTACCCCCAAACATCAAATGCTTATCTAGCACGCAATGGTATGGCAATTGTCTGGTTAATATGCATATTCAAGTGACCTTTGCCCTCACGTCGCCTGTGGGCTACGGAGGCATGAAGTTTATGATCTTTTGTGAATAATATATCTGGGAAATTCGCAAAAACAAGCAGCCTCACTTTTTGGTCTAGCGCTTCTTTGAAGTATTTTCTTTATCATATAAATAACCTAATAAATATGGCTCACATCACCGCACCCTACAATCACACTAATGGTACAACTGAGTTTTACCCCGAGCCATGTGTGTGCAAAGTTTCATGACTGTGCATTACTCCTATCACAAGTTATGGGTTATACCATCAAAGTCATATCTCAAAAGTTAGGAGGTTTATTTAAAATATACAACCTGCTTTCACTTCCTCCATGTTTCAGGTTGGTAAGAAAAGTTAATTATTTCACCAGAGGTTGAAAGCAGGAATTGCAACATGGAAGGTAAATTCTAGATCTGTAACCACTAACCATTGCTGGCTACTATAGAGCAAAACCTGGAAGATAAATCAACTGTGTGCTCAAAACAAAATTAATTGAATGCATAAACTCTGTTTTACTTTGAAGATTGTCCGTGAAACTCTCTCAAATCTGTGTACTTTTTCATTAAAGTTTCAGATTTTGTATTTATTTTCTTTCTATCAGACTGATACAATGAAATGTCCAAAGTCCAAGAAGGCAAATATGGAGGCTGGTAAAACCTTACAACTTTTCAAGTTAACTTGATACTTCGTACACATCGTTTTTACCCAACTGATTCCGTTATATGTAAGCATTTAAGCAACGCTCTATCCAGATCTGGAGCTTCGGACAACTGCATGCTTTCATCAAGTATTTATCCTGGGTTTACCAAATACAGGTATGTATCATCATAAGTTGTTTTGTTTTTAGGTCTAGAAGCTATTGAAGTCAATAAATCAATTGGCATCCGTCAGTCTTGGCAGACTATGGAGAAACTCGTGTTGTTGATAGGCACCGTCTTGTGTGGCTGTACAATCCGATTCTTGATTTGCAAATACGGCTGCAGGCGTGGCATTGGAAGCCTGGTGCATTGGGTTGTGTCTGTGTAAGTATGGTGTGCTGCTGGTTCATACAGGATTTCCTCTCGTTTCTCCTGACATGAGCAGCCGTTCAAAGAGAAATTTTGCAGTTTTTCCTTTTTTTAGAGAGAAATGGAAAGACTGTGTTTTCATGGTGCTGTTAGTGACAGGAACTCCTAGTCAGTGGTGTCCATGGCAAGTGACTTCATATCACTCTTACAAACATCCTTAAAGCATAGGTGTGGATGCCCTCTGCTTCTTTGGCCCACGGCCAATTCACCGTACAGTAGGTCCCTCGGTATGCGCCCATCTTCCATTCTGCTGACATGACCTAGCCAGCATAGACGATGCTGACCTAGGAGAGAGACTATTGATGAAATACCTGCTTTGGAGAGGGCAACGTTGTTGGTCACTTTGTCTTGAAATTAAGATTCCTACAATACAACGTAAACATCTCACGTGGAACGCTTGGAGTTTTCTTTCCTGCGTGGAGTAGGTCGTCCAAGACTCAATGCCATAGAGTAAGGTGCTAATAACACAAGACTTGTGGACTGAAGTAACAACTCATTAAATATTTATTTCTTTGAAACAAATGCCCTCGCAAACTTCAATCATTGAAAGAAATAGAAGACCTTGGCCATGCCCCATTTCACAAATCAGCATTTCTCTTTCTCTCTCCTCTCTTTATGCGCACAGAAAGCAAAATAACACAAAATCACCACCAAAGTTTTATCACTTCATTCTTAAGCATCAACAAAGCAGCACGTCAAATTCTGTTGAAACCCATTAAATGTTCCTGGAGAATTTTTGCTGACAAATTTCAGCTCTTCAGAAACACCCACGACATTATCAGTGAGCCTTATGTAATTATTTTTTACTATTTTGGTGACCTTTACAATCAACATATCAGTTAGCTTCATGCTTAAAATGAACTAAAACTGAACTGAAACTAAAAGTTGCCATCTGCCGAATTGTTACTGCTTTATCCTAACCTCTTGACTTGAAGTTACTACAGTCAACGTCAAAGGATAAGTTAAGTGGTCAACTATGTTCATCTTTAAGACAATCCTGGTAAAGGACATTAGAATGAACAAGAAAGTGATAAAGAATTCCAAATTCAAATTCATTACAAAAGATTTTTTAGTAAAAACTGTTACATATCTTAGTAGATACAAAATATACTGTTTTGAATAAATATACATTAACAAGTAAGTGGACAATCTTCTATATGCAGCAGGGGCTGAAATTTCCAGTTCCGAGAACAGTGCTTTTTATGCAGGAACAGTGAATTTTCAAACATCACTGAACTTCCAATGGAACATCACTGAACTTCCAATGGAACATCACTAAACTACCAATGGAACATCACTGAACTTCCAATGGAACATCACTGTTCCAATGGAACATCACTGAACTTCCAATGGAACATCACTGTTCCAATGGAACATCACTGTTCCAATGGAACATCACTGTTCTATTGGAACATCACTGTTCCAATGGAACATCACTGTTCCAATGGAACATCACTGTTCCAATGGAACATCACTGTTCTATTGGAACATCACTGTTCCAATGGAACATCACTGTTCCAATGGAACATCACTGTTCCAATGGAGCATCACTGTTCCAATGGAACATCACTGTTCCAATGGAACATCACTGTTCCAATGGAACATCACTGTTCCAATGGAACATCACTGTTCCAATGGAACATCAGTTCCAATGGAACATCACTGTTCCAATGGAACATCACTATTCCAATGGAACATCACTGTTCCAATGGAACATCACTGTTTCAATGGAACATCACTGTTCCAATGGAACATCACTGTTCCAATGGAACTTCACTGTTCCAATGGAACATCACTGTTCCAATGGAACATCACTGTTCTAATGGAACATCACTGTTCCAATGGAACATCACTGTTTCAATGGAACATCACTGTTTCAATGGAACATCACTGTTCTAATGGAACATCACTGTTCCAATGGAACAGTATTTTTCACAAGCATGTGGCATCAACGATCAATAACTTGATTTCGGATGCGAAAAAAGTGCATGTTAAACAAGATTATTATAAAAAGAATTTCATCCAGAATGAAAAAAGGTTTTCCCAGCTTGCCTGCAATTGCCAGCACAATTAATCTTGAACACTCATATGCAAGGCTGCTTGCATGTGTATGACTTTACACAAGTGGATACATCATGTACTGTACATGTAATACTAATAACTAACATACATATTTGCATATATTAAGCGATAGTAGTAGTTGTGAATTAAGCCCATTTTAAAGAAAGAATTTTGTCCTGTTATCAGCAAAAAAGTTGGAACAGTGAAATCTGATCCGACAGTACTGTTCAATAAAACAGTGGCAAAAAATATCAATTTTAACCCCTAAGCAATTTCCCACACTGGTCGTTTTCAGAACATATCTCTGACAAATTAAAAAGTGAAAAGTTATATCAAAGAAGTTTTTTTCCAGGTTTGTTTGTCATTTTGTTCCCAGGGTGGGGGTGGGGGCACTTCCATATGTGAGATATATATGTGCCGCCTGAGCAGGTGCCTGTTTTGCATCATTTTTGTAGTGCAGATGTCTTTTTTTTACTTTAAAAAAAAACACAATTAGAGTAAAATAAGTGTCTTTTTTTCATCATTTTTGTAGTGCAGGTCCCAAAAAATGAGGTTTAACTCTCTTCATTTTGTACTGCTGGTTCATTTTCACAATATTTTTGTTGAATACTCATACTGCACATATCAAAATTGACTTCTTTTATACTACGGGTATCAAAATTGTATCATTTCATACTGCAGTTGTTACCAAGAAATCCGTCAAACTGCAGGTATGTTGTACGGTTGGTGGGCTGCACACCCCTACCACTTTTAGTATGCAGTGCATCCCCCGTCTCCCAGGGCAGATTTTGTCCCTCGGACATACAAGATGAACATACATGATTACTAAACTAATGCTTCAAGGTTTTTTTGGAAAAATATACTTACCAATTCTGAGGATATAACAGGTATAATCTTATACGACTGAAGGATGATAAGGGCGTTCTCCATGTTATCAAAATCTGCACCCGAGGTCGCTTCCTCAGCCCTGGAGAATATTTTAAAAGATAACTGTTAAATAAATGGTGGTCAAGGATGAGATATATCTTGGTGTTTATGTTTATTAGACTGCTACATCAAAGTCTTTTCGTAAATGATGATAATAACTATCTGTGTACATGTGTTGATTACCGAACACACTCTCAATAATAAGTTTGCTTAAATATGTATGTTACACTACGCTCCATCTCTCGACCACTTGCTCACTCCTGGCGACATCCCTGATATTATTATTATTATTTCTCTCAGCATTATGATTAGTCAATCTATTCATTCAAAAGTTTTCAAAGGAGGAATTGTTTAAACACAGCTCAAAACTGTAAGTTATCTCCTTTGTATACCAAATTTGAAAAGAGAACTTTTGACGAATCGCACTAACATTTCTTACTACAAAAACTTAGAATACGGACAATTTTAAAACAAAAAAAATAATAAGATAAAACAATCAATAAACCAAAACTTATATAAAAGCTCTTAAGAAATATTAATCTTACTCCTCAAAACGGTGAATAGCATCTTTTGTAAATTTGCACGTAAGCCTCAACTGGTTATCATGTACTAATGCGCTTCCTCCAATGTCACCAGCAGAGTCTGTTGTTGCGGACTACAAATGGAAAAGAATAAGGCCAGGCTTAAAAAATTGTAACCCATCTTGTTTTAAAAAAGTGGTTCGGTAGGTAGGCAACATTTTTTTGGGGGGGAGGGGGAATTGAAGCTTTTTTCATACCTTTTATTTTAAGTACACATTTCTCTTCTACAATAAAGTTCACAATAATGGAAATGGAATTTCAGAGAGTGTTGCACTACTATTACCCTACAATTTATATTTCTGTAACTTTCTGTAACTTTTCGAGATTTTCATGACTTTCATGGAAATCATTAATCTGTAGAACTCTGTATTAAAGTGATCTGCAAATTGATTTAGGAAATATTACTCAGTTCATTCATTTTTATTGTGAATGATAAATTTCAAAACAAATCAATTCCAAATAATTTCCTGCAGCTCTGAAGACATTTAGCAGATGGTGATGTCATCATAGGCCCCTAGTTTAGGGGTGCTCCAACCTGCCCCCTCATTGCCTCCATCCTGTCCTTTTTCACTAAACATACTTTTGAGAACTATTTTGCTTTCTTTTTATGTTAATTACACTTCCCCAATATAAAAAGACACTACTTGCTGTACTGATTAGTGATTACTCCCTTATTTACATATCAGGTGCCTTCAAACCTGCCCTCAAAGTTCCTGTGATGTCTTTTAAATGTCCTTTTTGGTCAGTGACAACCTGCCCCTTTCTGGATCAAGCTAGGGATTTCTGATAGCTAGCTAATTCCATCGAGCCATCAGGCTCATAGAGCCTGTGCTTATCCTCGGTTTCCATGGTGCAAGCAGATGAGAGTACACAACTCCCCCTGGATGGGATGCTAGTCCATCACAAATTAACTCCCCAGCAGTGCTGGTACTCATTTTGCAGCTGAGTGGACTAAAGCAAGCAAAGTGTCTTACTCAAGGACACAATGCAGCACTCAAGACGTGAATCGAACCCAGTACCTTTCTAATACGAGCTTGACTCTTTAATCACTGAATCTCTGGTTTTTGATAACTTGGACCAAAATTTAGAATTTGAACTTGACAGAAAAAATATCTTTTCTGTATTACAATTACAATACAATAAGAGTTTACAATTCGTTTCATAAATATGTATTAGGTTTACTACCAAATGCCATAAATATTCTAGCTCTAGGAGAGCTGAGTCGCTTTTCCTTTAAAAGTCAAACAATACTAAAGCAAATAACTTATTGGCTAAGACTTCTTATTCTTGATACAGACAGATGTCAGACTCATTGTTATGTAGAACAAAGAGTATTGGGAAAAAAAAAAAGAGTGCTATCATGGGGACTGTGTGTTAAAAATATTTTGTATGAAACTGGGTTTGGTAATATTTGGGAAGGGCGGGGAGAAGGGATTACTACACATTTTTAAGAAAATTTTAAACAGCGAGTTTGTGACATAGATAGAAAGAACTGGTTGAGTGATATTAATTCTAGAAGTTCTTTGTGTTGTTATGTACAATTTAAAACAGAAAGCTATGCAGAACCATACCTATTATTTACCAACTTAAAAAGTTGGTTTTCAAAATGAGATGTGCTTGCCTTGAAATCAACCAAGGCCGTTATTGTAATAAAACTTATGAACAGAGGTTTTCTGAGGTTTGCAATTTAAAAGAAGTTGGAGATAAATATCATTTTCTTTTAAATTTGTCCATTCCTTTCTGAAATCCGCTGTCAATATATTCCAACATATTTCTTTCAACCCGCAACAAGATCAAAATGTAATATTTTTTTATCAGCTAGTTCTAAATATTTATTTTTGCATTTATCACACTTTATTTTACACGCAATGGAAGCAAGATGTTTGTTTCTTTTTATTTGATTATTCTTTGTTGTAAGAACTTACCTCAACCATGTACCATTTAATTTATCATTTGTGTTTGTGACAGAGGCCAGATGGCCTAAAGCATTGTAATTAATTGCATTGTATTGAATTGTGTTTTTTCTTAAATGCTGCTCTGGTTTCTTAATTAAGTGAATCTAAGTAAATTGAAACAAATTATTCTTATTATTCTTCATTAATCAAAAAAAATCAATTGAATCTATTAACAAACTCCTAAAACATCCTAGCTCATAAAATCCTTCAGCAATTTATATAAAATTTCTTTTTCATCCTTAAATAACCTTTTGAGATATCTTGTTATCAACAAAAAGCACACCCGACCATTTAAAATCCACCTAAATCATAACTTTCCCATCCAATAATGGTACAGAGGCAAGATATAATGGTTGAAGCAAGATGTTCTGATCTTAATTTTTGTACCACACACAGAACATATAAGTGCAGATTCACACTCCACTGAGAGCTTGAAAAATTAAAGAACATTGTACGAGGAGTCATGGGCCATACCATTATTACCATAGGAATGTTTTTTTGTTTTTTTATCATAACAAAAGAAGAAGAGATTAAAACAATTCTGATTCTTCATACCTTTGTAGATATAACCTGAACAACTACTGGCTCAGTAACGTCATCGATACAATTCAGTCGGGTGAAGCCAGTCAGCTTTTTGATTATCCATGACTTCATACAAGCACGCCAATCAAAACGAAATAGACTCATGTTATTCTTTCTGTATTTTCCCTGTCCATGAAAAAAATCAATTGTATAACTTAATCCTGATAAGAAAACAGACACAAGTTATTGATTATTTTAGTACTCTGATATGTCGAACAAATTTGATAAAGGAAACAAATCAAAGGTATATTACTTTTAAAAACATGAAGAAAACATTGAAGTGATTTTTTAATTTGGCAGTGCATATGGGACATTTTTCAGTGAATCTAACAGAAGATGAAGATGAAGATGTCCAAAACAACTTGGTTGATTGAGCAAAATATTGCTGATCAACTTTTATCATTAGTTTTTCACACATAAAGACCCCATGATTTACAGCTCAAGGTTTATTTTGTAGACTTCAAAATTTCTCCTTTGGTGCAAAAATGGGAAAACTTTAAGACACTTTTTCAAGACTCACTTGACTCTTAAGAATGAAATTTCAGTCATTTTGTATTAGCAAAATCAAGTTAAATCAAACTACAGTATTTACATTAAAGGAGCACGAGACCGAAAAGTAAGGGCGTATCTTTAGGGGGGTCTTCTAAAAAAAAAAAATGTTTATCTAGCACGCAGCAGTATAGCAAATTTCTGGTTATATGAATATTCAAGTAACATTTGCCCTTACGTCATTAGTGGGCTATGGAGGCATGAAGTTTATCGATTCAAGTAACCTTTGCCCTCACGTCATCAGTGGGCTATGGAGGCATGAAGTTTATTGATCATTTGTGGATGATATATCTGTGAAATTCGCAAAAACAAGCGCCCTCACTTTTCGGTCTGTGCTCCTTTAATCAAAAACAAATCTGTAATTTGGGGTGATAATATCCTTCCAAAACTATGTTGATCGTCAATGGGTCATTTATTAATTAGTTATCTCAATGAATTTGACAGAGGCAGCAAAGAAACGGCTGTTTTTAAGTCTAACATGGCTCTCAGAATAGTTCCAAATATCTCCCAATTTTACAACTAAGGAGGAAATTGCTTTACATTTTTTGGGGCAGGGAATGGATTGTTAAGGAATTTATCTTGCAATTTGTAAGGGTTTTATGACCAGGGATGCAATAGTTTTTAAATAAGAATCAAAATTTGACAAAATTTGATTTTTTTTCCCTATGCAGCCTAACACTAATGTCCCTATGCATACCATTTCAAGTGTGACGTATACTAAGGAAAGTACGGTCAACCTGCTCCTGCCCCTCTTTAGTCTAAAAGCAAAAACATAAAAAGCTAGCTCAAGCATTTTACTTCTTGATACTGAGAGCTGATGCCTTACTACTTAGTATTCTAATATTCTTTGGTACATGGCTGTCATGTAAAGTAGTCTTCATTCTTGACTCTTCATCACTCAAGTCTCGCCAGTGCACCACAACTGGTTATCAAAGGCCGTGGACATTGACTTGGTTGTCGATGTTATGTCTGTCCATACGTCGTACTTGTGTTCTCGTCCGGGTCGTATTAAGCGTTTCGTGATAGCATTATTACTATCATAACCGATTACGCAGGTGACGATCCCGTCATTGTAATTGTGTGTTCACTCGTCGTCGTCACTCAAGTCTAAAATAGCTATTTACTTACACAATGGTTATGCACACAGCTTTTTACCAACGCGTGCTCAACAGTGCACGCAAACAACATGCAAAGTCATTAGTCACATATTTTGTTTAGAGTGAATGGAGATTCACTTAAAGGATTAGTTTAGTGGTGAAGCATGTGTATCTTTCATGAAAGAGGACTTCAAAAGAAACAAAATAGTGAAGAAAGCATTAAACAATCTTATTTCTTTAAGGAGATATTTAAGTTTAAACTTTGGTATCATTTGTGTAGAAATTACTGAAATCAGACTAGTTGTGATGTCATAGCCTCAGATTCTTCAAAGTCTTTATGATTTTTATATTTTCTCCAGCGATTTCGTGATTTGAAAACCATGGGATATGTCAAAATAGCAGAAAAATAAAATCTAGGAAGGATATTTATAATACCACCACCTGAAGAAAGAATGAGGAAAAATAATTTAAATAGTGAAAAAATTCAATAAACTTTTTTTTGAATACATAAAGACTTTGAGGAATCTGAGGCTGTGACATCACAACTACAGTTTCTACAGAAATGATACCAAACTTTAAACTTGAATATCTCTTTAAAGGAATAAGATTTTTAAATGCTTTCTTCAGTACTTTGTTTCTTTTTAAGTCCTCTTTCATATACATGTAAGATGGATATGCTTGACCACTAATCCATTAAAGGCTCACCATGGGAGTAGCTGCTCACTTTCGAGGTCAAATGTAAAATTTACCACAAATCTTCATTGAGATTATTCAAGAACAAATATGAGAAAGTTTCAATATTTCATGACAACCATTCCAACATGTTTATGCTTTGATAACAGACCGCCGTGGTGTAGTGGTTAGTGCTTTGTCCCCTCACCCGCACATCCCGGATTCGAATAGCAGTGGGTCTGAAACCAGTGAGTTCACGACTGGTTATCAAAGGCTGTGGCCGTCTTGATATAACATCCAGCTCTAGATGCTTTTGGGACATTAAACCCTGCTTAAATACTATGCTATAAACTGTAAGATGTAAGACACTAGTTGGAAGTAACTAAGGTGATTTGTCTGGTATTTTATAATTTACCTTCAGTCTGAATTCGCTGCCAGTAGCGGCTCAATTCCTAGGTCAAACATTTTGACCTCTCGTGTCTGCCAGCTTGTACCTTTGATTATTTTGAGAAGTGAACCTCTCAAGTCTTATCTATTTGTGCCGAAAGAAGTTGAAAGGTAATAAAAAGTACATACGGAATAGGCCTTTGTCAACAAAATCCATAAGAATATTAACTTTAACATCGTATAAAAAATACACAGACCTGTCACGGCATGATTATGCCCTTAGTAAATTTACAAATCTCAAACTGTGCGTGTATCACTGCATGTGTGGTTTTTGTTTGTAGCAGAACTGATACTACGGGAAATTAATGATTGACTTACTTTTATTTAGGTAACTAGAGCTTACGGTTTGATGAAAATACAAGGAAATAGAACATGATTTGCATGAAAAAGGTCAAGATAATTATTGGACTGTTTCATTTTAAATAAATGTCGGAAAACTCCCACCTGCTGACTTCAAAAGTATCAAATTATCGCTGGAAGCGTATTAACCCACGCTTTTGAACGCATTTGCAGTACACAACTAATTAAAAATCCAAAATGAGAGGACTAATCTTTTATTTATCTTTATTTTAATGGCCAATTTAAAAAAAAGCCATCAGCAAACAAATGTCCCAAGCAAGACAAGCTATGTTTTTCCTCCTATCCAAAGCAGCTTGACTATATCTTCCCAGTGATGTTACATGCGATCTTTTTGATACGCTTGTCTTACCTATCCTCCTTTATGGTTGTGAGGTATGGAGCATTGAGAAAATTGATCATGTTGAAGTTTTTTATAACAACTTTTTTAGCAGGCTTCTTAAGGTTAACACGCTGACTGCCAACTGTATGTTATATGGTGAGGTTAGTAAATACAAATCAAATAGCACCGTTGAAAAAAGACTAATTAACTTCTGGAGTAGACTTGTTACTGGCATCCAATCAAAATTTTCACATAGGCTTTAAAGATTAATAAAAACTATGGCTGAATCTTTAACCAAGTATATAAATCATTGTGGATCTGCAAAGTTAAAGGCATTTAAGATCGTTGTGGCTTAAGTTTTATTTGGCAGGTACAGGGTAATTACAATTTAAATTGGTTAAGAAACACCCTTAATCGTCGCCTACAGGACATGGACCTTCAGAACTGGTCAAGTGATGTGAACAGCAATAGCCTTTGTTACAATTACAGAATTTTCGAACAAATATAAATTTTGAACGTTATCTACTACAGTCAAATCACAATGACAAATTATCCATGATGAAATTCAGATGTGGAAATTTTAAATTGCCAAGTAACCAGAAAAAATGTCACCATGGCGACAATGATAAAACTTGCAACCTATATCAAAATATTATATTAGGTGATGAATTCCATTACTTGTTTGTCTGTAATTATTTCAAGACTGAAAAATCCAAAAATCTTAACAGTTACTTCTACGAACGTCCGAACACAATTAAAATGTCTAAATTATTTAGCTCATCTGATAAGTGTGCTCTCAAAGTTATGCAAATTTGTTCAAGTGATTATGGATTTGTAATTTGTATCCGTCCATTGACTTCATTCCTCACAGCTTTTTACTTCAGTTCACTTATTACCTTTATAAGTATGCCAGATCGTTCCGTTCACTGTATATATTGTGTATAATATCCTGTATAAATTCTTTTTTAACTGTTCTACTTTTAACTTTTGTGTATAGTCTTACTTTTAAGTATTCTTTTGTACCACCATTTTAATCTGTTTGTTATTGTATCTCTCATACCCCGAAAGGGGTCGCCGGAGTTAGAATAAACTAAATTAAACTAAAGACTTCAGGGGGTTTTACCCTCTGCTATTCGAACCCCGCCGCATCACTATATACTATCGCCCACTACTAATTACTCCGGTGCTACGGCCTTGTGCGTTAATGTTTTCTGGAGGGTCATTTCCCGGAGTCACTTATAATTACAGTCACTACGTGGACACGCGCACTCCCCACCCCCCCTCCCTCCCCACAATGACTGTCAGTTGTCGACCTCTGGTTACGTTTCTTGATATTGGACAATTTGTAATATGTCACTGTCAAAGTTCTCTACCCCCTCTCCACACACACACACACTTTTGGGATAAAAGGTCATGTCCCTCACTTTCTGGATGATAATTACGGACCCGTAGCATTCAGGAGCCGAGAGGTAGGCGACTCGATTGGGCCCCACATTAACAGATCATCGCCTGTATAGGAAAAACTTACACTTATGCAATCTTATTTTCTTGCCATGATGAGGATTCCTGTTGATTGATTGGGGTTGGGATCAGATCCTCACTTATCAACATATGCGGGATTTTAGGGGGAAATTTCCCCCTCCCCACCCCCTCCCACCCGCACACACACAAACTTTTTTCTCTCCCGAATTTGTATCTTTTACATTAAGATTTGACACATCTTAGTGCGATTTTTCCCCCATCCCCACACACTTTTGACTTTGCCTATTGCGTGAATAGGTTCGCAAAGGCTTCTTTTTAAAATTCCAGCATAATTTTTATTTTTTATTAGGATTGCCCTCCACCACAGCCCTCGGTGCCCCTGGTAAAATTACATATTTTAATTGTGTCAAATGAATAATCAATGTATGTAACATTTTTGTACCAAGGGGAGTGAGATGAGTGGATTTCTATTTGTTTTCAAAAAAGTGTTTTCAAGCTTCAAGGATGACCTAGCATAAATTCATAAAAATTTCAAAAGGACGCCAGGGGATGTTGCTTCAACTATTCACCCTCCCCAGCAGAGGATGTTCTGTCAACTTTCCACCCTCCCGACAGAGGCTGTCCCCTCAATTGTACACCCTTCCCCGTTTAGACTGTTCTCTCAATTGTGACCCTTCGACTGAGACTGTTTTCTCTGTAGTGTATCCTCACGTAAATCTGAGGCTGTTCCCTCATCATTCCAACCTCTCCGTCTGAGAATGTTTTCTCATATTCCACCTACCCTGGCTGAGGCTGTTTCCTGTTTTTGTTTTTGTTTTTCTTAGTAAAACAAGTGTCCTTTTTCAGATTTTTCGTATACCAGGTTCCAAAAAATATATTATTCTGTTAATTTTGTACTGCTGGTCCATTCATTATTAAAATTGATTTTCGTAGGCCTACTGCGAATATCAAATTTGTATAATTTAATACTGAAGTTACAAAAAATCTGTCATACTGCGGGTATGTTTTTTGGTTGGTAAGCTGCACCATATATAGTTTGAATTCTCCCCTCCCCCTCCCCCCTCCCCGGCAAGATGAGTTCAACAGGAAACTATCTATGACCTGCAAATTCCGGCAAGCTGAGTTTAACTGAAAATTGTCTGTGACCTGCAAAATCATGGGGCTTAAAAAAGTAAGTCGGTATGGTATGTTTTGTTTTTCATTAAATAACCTTTTCTTCATCCGCATCATTGTCTACCAATTTTCACAACAAAAACCAGTGAAATTCCGTTTATGTCAAGAACCGTTGTTCTGTAGCCATTTCCATGGAAACCCACACTTCAAGTTCTAATACTGGAATAGCATGCTTTCTGGCTAATCCATTCCTATTATCTATTGTTTTTCGCCGTCAGCAATCAAGATCACAAAACACTCCTGGAAATAAGCGATTCTGATGTGGCAATTCACATTGGAACTAATTTGTGCTTTTTCTATCTTTTGACCTGCTCCATCAAATTATGTTCAGCTCTGTGGCGTATCTAGCTTTTCATTTTGAAGGGGAATAAGCCCTGTGAAACATATTCAGGGCCAGGTTTACTATTAGGGGGCCACTGGACAGAGGTGTAGGAAGTTGGGGGGAAGCCCTCTTCCAGTGTCTCCCCCAAATTGTTTCTTCTTCCCGGTTGCATGCTTATTTCCCAGTTGGGAGGATAACTTATTATAAACATAAAATTGCCAACTTTTGCTTAAAATTTCTCGAAATTGACAGTTATTTCCCGGAAATTAAAGAACATTTCCTGGAAATTGAAAAACATTTCCTGGAAATTGAAGTATGAATCCTGGAAATTAAACAAAATTTAACGAAAATGAAAGAAATTTCACGGAAAGTGAAGAACCTTTCCCGAAAATTAACGGAGATTTCCTGAATTTGATGGAAAATTCATTGAAATTAAAGCAAATTTAATTTCCTGGAAAGGAAGAAAATTTCTGAAAATTGAAGGATATTTCCCGTAAAATCAAGGAGAGTTTTCCAATCAGCAGCAACATGGAAGGAAGCTCAATTAACAGATTAACCAGTGTAATTTGTATATCCAGGAAGAATTTCGATTTCTTTCCTCGCCGTGAGATGACCCTACCTACGCCCCTTTCCTAGATAAGAGTTGGCAATAATTGCCCATCGGACGTACAGACCTTTGTATTGCTTTGAAAGTTATTGGGGGTGATGGGGCACGGTGGGACCTGTCTCTGATATCCTACTTATTAAAACAATCTCTATCTGACTGTCTGACTGTCTGAAGGCTTTTGGTTTTTATTGTAGATTCAGGTCCAAATTGAAGATCTTCAATCCAAAATGAAAGATTTTTTATCCAGAATTGAAGGTTTTGTGGTCAAAATACAAAATATTTGGTCCAAAATTCACGATAATGCAGTCACGATACGACAAAAACATTGCCAACATCTTTTTCTGTATGGTTTATTTAATATTCAACTTAATCATATTCATAGCTTGGCCATTTTTTTTTTTGGGGTGGAAAGACGAACGGTATTTTTCTATGGAAGCTAAACCCCGAATATCCCCTCCCTTGGGACACGCCACTGAAGTGCTCCCACTTTTGTCAAAAATTTGAAAAAGAGTGCCCTTTTTTACAGAGAAAAGGTACCTTTTTTTTTTGAAAAAAAGTGCCCTTCTTAAAGATGATAAGTGCCCCTTAAAAACTTTCATCTTTCAAAGATTAAATATTTGATTTTTTCATGAAAGAAAGAACACAAATATTGCCCAATGGAGACAGAAAATTTAGGTGCTCCGCGCGCATTCACCCCATTTCAAAATTTCTCTTAAGACAATCTGTCGATACTGCTATTTTTTGTTTTCTCCGCTTATAATTTGCAAAAACTTTTTAAAATAGTGCTTTGTATAAGGCTGCAGAGTATGCGAGCCACCCCAAATTTCATTAAAGTTGACTTAGGCCATTGTCATAGTCTGCAAGTGCCCTTTGTACTTTTCTTTGTAAAGTTCAAAAAGTGTTCTTTTTGATCTTTCAATTTCCTAATTTTTCTTGGTATAAAATGTTCCCAAAAATTTTATATCTTTGATTTAAAGATTTCGTGGCTAAAAATAGAAAAAGGTCATCAGTAATTTTCGAAAAATCGGATCGACTGATTAATATAATTTTATACATTTTCCGGTGTAGAGGAAATGGGTGAGGGGGAGAGGGGTCATATAAAGCTATGCTGCTGTCGTATATGCCAGTTTCTTGTCAGTCGGAATTCAAACTCGAAAAGTGCCCTCAAATTCTGTAGTACCCCAGATTCAATCATCTTCGGCCGCCCATGACATTGACCTTTTGACATCAGCTGAAGTGATTATAGATAATTTTTCATGATTATATGCATGACAAATTTGACTTGATATAGAAACTATATTAGCTCAAACCTATTTGACCTAGATGCTAAAACTGTCGCTCCTCTTCCTTTTAGATGCCGAAAATCTTTAAAGAACGGGGAAAGGCGGGAAAAGAGCGAGAAAGAAGTTCAAATAAGCAGTGTAAATAAATGAAACGATAAAAAAAAAATTGACAAAATATCCCGTGGAAAAGTCTGAAAGGAAGAGAATTTCCTGAAAATTGTCTGAAAATGAGGAAAATTTCCTGAAAATTGTCAGAAAATGGAAGTTTCCTGAAACTTTTCTGAGAATGAAGGGCATTTCTCAAAATTCAAGTAGATTTTCTACAAATTAGCAGCAACTTTTAAAGGAAACTTAATTCATCAGTGCAAATTTTATCAGATTAAAATGTATTCAAAACGTTAGGCTCAAACTCATTTGACATAGATCCTAAAACTGCCCTCCTCCTCCTCCCCCCCCCCCTCCTCCTCCTTTGGGTGCCGAATTTTATTTTATTTTAAACGGGGAAAGGCAGAAAAAGGGAACTTCAAATATGCAGTGGAAATAAATAAAAGAAATTTGTCGAAATTTTGGCAAAATATCCTGAAAATAGTCTGAAAAGGAAGGGAATTTCCTGAAAAATTGTCAAAAAACAGGGAAATTTCCTGAAAATTGTCAGAAAATAAAAGGAATTTCCCAAAGATTCAAGAAATTTGTTAAAATTTTTCCGAAAATTGCATGAAAATGAAGAATTTCCAGAAAATTGTTCGAGAATGAAGAGAATTTCACATAAATTTTAGAAAATTGTCCGATAATGAAAACAAATCTCAGAAAATTGCCCGAAAATGAAGGAAATTTTCCAAAATTGAGGTAGATTTCCAGATTAGCAGCAACTTTTGATGGAAACTTAATTCATCAGTGCAAATTTGTGGGAGGTAAGACAAATTTGACCCCACTTGTCAATAAACAAAAAGGACGTATTAGCTAATTTTTCGTAAAATCAGTTATTTTTCGAAAAAATCCCAAATTTTAAATCCTTTAGAAAACCGGTAAAAAAAGGAAAAAAAAAAAGAGTCAGACTGAACAATATTGGTAAAAGGTTCTGATTTTTTTAATTTTTTTAACCAAGAAAGTTCAGACCCCTCTCCCATTCCAGTAGAGATAATTCCTATCAAAAATTTTTTTCTTCACAGAGGTCGCTCCCCCTTTAAAATTTGTAGCTACGTCCCTGTTTATAACAGTGTTTTATTTAACATAGCCTACTAACTGGAAAAACCCCCAGGATTGGGGAAACCCCCAATCCCTTTGATTACCCCCTTCCCGCAGTGGTGAGTTTTTTCACCCTATATAGTGTATGTAAATTCTAATGAGTCATTAAACTGAGGGTTAACGATTGTTTTAACCATTCAAGGGCATGTAATTTAAGATTATTAAACACCCTGATCCCTCACACTCCAAAAAGTGTCCTCTTAATTCTCACTTTTGACGGTATATGATATTTTTTATATTACAATGCCATAAAAAATATACTAATTCATATTAAATTTATAAATTAAAAAAAATATTTAAAAAACATGAAAAAAACATGAAAAACGTAGTAAAAGCAAAAATGTCCGGTGTAAATATGCATGTGTGATAGGCCTAAATAAGATATCTTAACTTTTTTTTTTTCTTTTTTTTTTCAGGAGTAATTATCAGTTTATTCCGACAAACAAGAACTATAATATTTTACTGAAATAAAGACAATACATTTTCTGAGAAATGATAACGTGTCGCCTCACAGTAGGGCCTACACTGTTATTGTTATTAGGGGTGTAAGCCATTAGTCACTGTGTCCTTTGAACATTCCTTACGCCCTTGGAAAACTTTTACTTTATGCAGCAATGGTTTAGCACATGCTTGGATTAAATACAATATTCAAATCTCAGTTTAATTTTTATATAACAGTTGTTTTTGTTTTGTTTTCTAATTTGAGCAGTTTTAAATTATGATTATGAGAATCGGTGTCCGTCCAATACCTAAACAAGTCACCAGGCGTTTTCAGACATTCGTGACGTCATACGCCAAAACATTGGCCTAATGTTATATTGAAGTGTATGACTCAATACACGTTGTACAGATATATATATATATATATTCGCATTGCAATTAAGTTGTAATCGACGTTAATGTCAGTGGTCGGATAACTTGACAGCAGCGTTCGGAATCCAGGAAGTCTTTGTTTATTGACGACTGATTTCCCGAGGAAATGATATGAAAAGCATTAATTCAAGATGCCGAAAAACGGTTTGGAATTGACAAACGGGAACAGCAAGTGGATTAATGGATTAAAAGAAGTGAAGAGCAAGGTTGGTGTATTTTCTCGGTTGCGAGCTCGGGTTAGGCTAGGCTTGTCACACAGACTGCGTGACTGTCAGTGTGTCACACACATAGTTTAGGCCCAATCTGCAATGGCAATACCCTCCCAACTTCCTGTATTCATGTACAGTCTGCATGCCTAGAGCTTGGTAAACATAATATTGTTAATGTTACTGATCAGACCAAGCCTATTGTTTATTTGAGTTCATGCTAACATCAATGTTGGTAGGCCCCCCTTGCATAAGTTGCAAGTTATTAAAACAATTTTTCTAAAAATTTAAAGGAATATTTCCATAGATTTTTATTTGATAGAGACAAATTTTCGAAACATAGTGGTGAAAAACTAGGTTAATATCTTATTCCTTTTAGAAGTTATGAAATTTTAAAGTAATTTTGAATGTGGACAATTTGACCGATTGGCAACATCTCTGATGTCATAGAGACAATTTCAACAAAACATATTTTGTATTTCTTTAAAAATGATTTGGATTTGTTATTATTGTAAATGTGATGTACACCAAGAAAACAACGAAATGCTTTCTTGTATTCCACCCTATCTCTATAATGAACCAAAAATGCTGTTCGATAATGTAAAACAAGTGTGTTAAAGAATAACATAACTGTGCTGGAATTGCTTTGATTGACATCACCAAGCTGAAGGACATACTGTACGAGGTGTTTTTAAGAACATTTTTCTACTTTTTAAATTGTTATAGCCTTTAAACGGAATAAGATATTAACATAGTTTTTTTCACCACTTTGTTTCTAACGTACAAATTTTCTCTATCATATATGAACAAATGAAAATCCATGGGAATATTCCTTTAAGTTCCTGTGCATTTTGGGACTAACAGTTAGAGGCTCAGAAAAGTGGACAAGACTGTAACTGTTAGTGTTAGTTCAACTTTTTCAAAGGTTTGGAAAAATTTAGGTTTAAATTCCAAGTTGGTTAGACCTTGGAAATTGGATGACTAGTATATCTTTCCAATCCATGTTCACTTAAATTTTCAAATACTGTATAGTTAAAAGGTTCTCACCATCGAATATGTCTGCGTGGAAGGCGTACCGGTGTTTTCGCCCTTACATTTCCGCCTCTAAAGCTTGTTTTTCGCCCCAATATGTTGGTGGCGGAAAAAGAAAAAAAGCCTATAAAAACTTTTTTCACTTATTTAAGGAATTAAAGAACTTAAATCACAGATTGAATTGTTGGATAAAGTGAGTCACATGAAGAAAAAAAAAGATAGGCGTAATAGCTGTATAGATTGTTGGATTACATCATCCAAGCGATGGTACAAGTGTAATCTTTTCTTTACGCTTATCCTATTTAAAACATTTTATATGAAAGGTAGATGTATTGAGATGAACTTTTAACGTTAGGTTTAAAAGCGGTATTAGGATCCGTTTAACTTGTAGCATGCTTATATTGGTGGCAGTCATGTTTATTTTATTTTAGATTTTTAGGAGGAAGTTAAGGGTTTTATGGTTTGAAAGGGATTTCCTTGGATGTTATTCCAAATTTATGTATATATGGGGCAAAATATGGTAAGACTGTGAAGGGGTCACTTATTAAAGCTATTATTGGGGTCAATGGAAGGCCTAGCTTTTTCAATGTTTTGAGTCAGAGAAAAATATATGAAATTCAAGTATGATGAACATGATACTTGAAGCTGAACACATGATTCTTGTAAAAATCAGCCTGCATAAAGCTACGGTTGTGAATTTATGGTTTAGTTGTAGCAAACAATACAATGTACATCAGACCCCTAGCTTTGCTATTTTACAGGGGCGGCCCGCCCTCCCCCTCTGTGGGCCTGCCCTGCACCCTGGGGTCCGCCCTGCTGCCCTGGGGTCTGCCCTGCCCCTCATGAAATTTTTTTAATATGTATTATATTTTTCATATTTTTATATATTTTTTAAACTTAATAATCTTAATTAACCTCATAAATGAAATACCTTACATGGATACAGAACACAGAATGATAGCATAGTAAACAATTGTCCTGTTGGGCTCATGAATGGTCCTTATCAATCAGAATAGTTTCATTCTGAGGTATGATTATAGCTAAAATCTTAGAGCTTCTTTACCATGGAATTGGATTGAGCCCCTAGACTCCCTGCCGAAAAGATGCAGCGCTTCGCCCGCATTGATGTGCCTCTCAACAAGTCTAGCACCCTGCCCCTTTTTAAATCAAGCTATGGGTCTGTACATGTATGACATCGGATTAAAGTCAATGGGAAATCCAATATTTTTGCAATAATTTGTCTTTAGTTTTAAAACTACTGAAAGAGAGTGCATGAAGCCATGGTATTTTATTATTTATCATGTTACCTTTGCATTAACATTTAAATAAATTTTAAAACATGAAATACAGTGATTTTTGAAGCCAAACTTGTTGTAGAAATCCTTCACAATGTCGCCATTTTGCCCTATTCGGGATCAAAGACTTGTATATTTGAAGGAGATGGGAAAAGGTTGTGACTGTGTTTTGGGGCAAGGCTGAGACATTGATATTCGTAAAATATATATATTTTTTTTAGTACTTTTTTTAAAACAAACGAAAAAAGTAAGCAAATTGCTAAGCTTGGGCGATAATTTGATATATTTTGATATTGACCTATATTTATATGGCCGATATTGAGTTCCAAGGGTTGTATAGATATATCAATATTATATTTTTTCAATAATACACAATACATGAACTAATAAAAAGCTACACATGACTATCAAACATCCAAGTATTTTTTATTAAACAGCCACAAAAAGTTAATAAATTTCATCTATGTCAAAGTTTCAGGCAGTCAGTTATAATAAAACTTTACTAAAACATTAATATTGTGATAACAATTACCTAAAAATCCTTCCATGAACAAAAACCACTTGACTCGTGGAGTACAGAGGTATTGTGCAATACTTTATCTTTAAACTTGATGGCTTACGATGGTCAGACAACAAAAATCCTTAAACATTGTATTCCTCAAAAGGAATACTGAATCTCTATATCAAAGTCATTAATTGACAAATTACTGACAAATCTATGAGATTTTTCTCACTATTTTGTTCGTTCAGAAAGTCTAAGTAAAATGACAGACTGCTCTTGCCAGACCGATCAGATAATGTACAGTGCAGTAACTACATACACACAGTATCTTTACTGTACAGTACTTTACTAAGCACACACATACCATCTACCACTGTTTCTTTTGAGTGACAACACTCGTGCGAAGATTGAAGCAGACTAGAAATTGGATATTATGCATTATATATGGACTTCTAAATGTCTAGAAGTCCATAAAATGCTACCAAAATAATGCCTTTTCAGTAAATCTTTATAAAAAGTAAGTGAGTAAAATTTTAAGAAGAATTGGAGCTGATTTTTGTAGGGCAATACAGTGTAGGCCTAATACCAGTTCCGCAACATTTTTTTTTTTAAAGAATATGCTGAGGCCTAAACTTTTTCAATGTTTCTGTGCTTGATCTTTGAGATAGAAACCATGTAAAGAACATTTCTAAACATAGTGAGTGTTTATTTGAAGATGATATGTATATATTTTGCATTGATTTCTGTTAATTTGTACAAAAAGTTTTGCTTGACTTTTTTGAGTGGAGACGAGATTACCTTGCCCAGAACAGTACATATGACGTCGTATAATTTGCATATCGATATTTCGATATTATCGATATTTTTCAGGCGATATATTGATATTGCATAATGCTCAATATCGCCCAAGCCAACAAATTGCTGATTTTCCCGTTGACTTGAAGTAAAAAAAAAATTTTGTAACCGTTCATAAGAAAAAGAAATTTTTTAGAAACAATTTAGTACACAAATCATGTTGATATGTGATTCCTACCAGGAGATATTCAACTTTTAAAGTTTACAAAAAATGTCAATAAACGAATAGGAAAAGGCTTAGTATGACATCACAGCAACACATTCTCCCACAAAGTTGATGTATTTCATTAAGATCTATTATCTTTTTTTGTTAGTAAAACCTGCTAGAAAAATAAATTGATGAAAGTTAGGTATTTATATACATAGCCAAATATACTCTACTTCAATAACTTTTGGAAAATTGTTGTTAATCATGCAAAAACAACCAATGAACATTTTAAGAAATACATAAACATTTGGAATGGTCTCTATGACATCATTAAACAGAAATTCTTCATACTGTACAAAAACTTTAAAATGCAATTGGGAAATCCTCAAAAGTCCATATCTCCTGATCGGAATATGATATAAACCTGATTTTTGTACCAAATTGGCTCTAAAAGTATGCTCTTTCAAATTAAATTTACAAAAAACCATGGGAATATTTATGTGCCCTATATGGACAAATGCCATGGGGTTAGCCTGCAGCAATTTTACAATCATCATTTTAACAGTGAGTGCATTATATATGGAAGAATGTAACGGATGCCGTCACATTAATCTTTTTTATAAAAGATAAGATTGTTTAAAATGCGTAAATGAAAGGTTTTTCCTATGCATCCTAACACTAATAACCCCTATGGTTGCCATTTCAAGTATGGCAAATTTTTATGAAAGAGCATGGAATTCTGATAAGTAAGTTTCTCATTTTTTTATATTTTTTTAAAGAAAGATGAATTATTTCATTTCAGAAGGCATTCTCAAGATCTGTAGGCTATTTATTTCTTACAATTTTGAGCTGTCTGGGAAAATGCTTGGTCTCTTTTGTTTTGACCATTTTTAAGTATGTATGGTACAGATGAGTGGGGGTGGGGGTACAGATCTTATCAAATTGGCTTGATGAAATAAATTGTTTTTATGGATTTTAGAAATTGAAAAGGATTCAACTTTATTTTCAAGCCTAAGACCAGTATGAAAATTCAAGAGTTCAGGTGAAATGGTAGTAGAGGTGGGAAACTGTTTTAATAGTACAGATCTATTCTTGTACACTGAAAATTTTTAAACAAGCATATTCAAAATTTAAATCCTATTCTGTTTATATTTAAAGGACAAGTTCTAAGTTTAAATAAAACTTTGAAAGATCTTTTACATATTATGTTGATTTGGGGCATGGTCATGTTTGAAAAATCTTAAGTCAGATATAATTGTTCTCTTTTAAACTAATGACTGCTTCACAGCTCATTGTATTTTGAAGTATTAGTATTCAAGTATTATGGATGGAAATAATCCTCTACTACAATTCTTTAAAGAAGATTTTGACATGGGTGGGAAAATATAGCGAACCTGACCATGGCACCAGGGGGAGGGTGAGGGTGCAGTTGCCCCATTATTTTTCATTAGTGTTACTTATCCCTTCCCCCCGCCCCCCTCCCCTTTATCAACAAAATTCTAGTTGAGATGTGCCAATAGAGTGTAATCAAAAAATGTGATATTTGATGAAATTAGTTATTTTTGCTCTGTTGTTCATAGTCAATAAACATCCATGATATTCTATATTGTCAGATTAAAGTGAAATTGTTTGTTGTCCAATAGGCTATACTGGAAATTTCTTAACAGAAATAATTAAATGCCAACATTATAGTAATTTCTAGGAGTTTTCTATACTGTAAGCATTCCAGTGAAAAATGTAGAGCATGCTCAAGGTTTCTTAATAACAATACTTATCCAACTAATATTATATTATATATATATATATATATATATATATATATATATATATATATATATATATATATATATATATATATATATATATATATATATATATATATATATATATATATATATTTATATACATATATATATATATATATATATATATATATATATATATATATATATGTATTCATCTTAAGAGCAAAGCTTGAATAAAATTGTAATCATGCCTTCATAATGAAACATTGATAAGTTTATCCATCTCCTACCAAAAAGTATGCAGTTTTAATCAGTTTATTTTTCACCCTCACCATTAATATTAATAAAATATAAAAAGAAAAACATGCATACTTTATGTCAGTGTTTAGTTTTCATTATCACTGCATGATTACGATTTAAAACAAGCTTTGCTCTCAAGATGTTTTTACTGAACCCCAACTTGTTTGGAGAAAAGGGTGGGGGGGGGGGGGTCAGCAGTTTGGAGGTTTTGGTATAAGTGTAGGAGGCTATGTTGATATGGGTTTTATTAAAGTGGGATGTGGGATAGAGCTGTGACCGTCTAGCGTGTACACGCTACACGCTTGCAAATCCTTGTAAATGTTTACTAAATACTTCATTGCGAGTAATCGTTTTTCAGTCAGTCTTGCCGTTGAAAATCAATATGATCATTCATGATTCAAATCACACACACATTCAGCTGACAAAATTCCAATCAATGACTTTTACAAACTGTAAACCCGATTAGTATAATCTTTTTTAAATGTGCGAATCACAAATGCGCAGTAATCACCAATGAATGGGGATATTATGCTCTTTGATTTTGCCGAAATCTGAATAGGCTAACTTGTAAAATGCACTGCGAATGTGCAGCAGTAAACAGTAAAACTAACAATAGGCCTAACGTTAGGCCATAATTAATAAGGCTTTTAATCCCACGCAGTCAAGGTCAAGGTCCGTTTCACAAGCTGTTAAATCGACCAAAAACACACTAGTCAAAATACTTGAATCGTGACAATTAGTACATTTACATGTAAATATTACAAAACTCGGTGTCTATTTGGGCAATGGAGTCGGTACCTTTGCCATACTGGTTGCGCAATTTTTTTTACTTCACATCGTAGTTTTGGAGCAATTTTGGTGTATTTCCGAAAATTACAGTACTGAACGCGTGTACACAATACACGCTTGCTTTTTTTAGGCGTGTACACGTTTACTCAAATCCTAAACATTCACAGCTCTAATATATATATATATATATATATATATATATATATATATATATATATATATATATATATATATATATATATATATATATATATATATATTATATATATATGTATAGCTTGGATGATATTGAGCAATATATATTGCCTGAAAAAGTATTGATAATATCAAAATATCGATATGCAAACTATAGGGTGTCATACGTAAGTCGTATGTACTGTTCTGGGCAGGTAATCTCATCTCGGCTCAAAATAGTCAAGTAGAACTTTTTGTACAAATTTAAATCACTACAAAATATATACATATCATCTTCAAATAAACACTCGCTATGTTTAAAAATGTTCTTTACGTGGTTTCTATCTCAAAAGTTCAATCACAGAAACATTGAAAAATTTCGGCCTCAGTATATTCTTTAAAAAAAAAATGTTGTTGTGGAACTGGTTTTTAGGCCTACACTGTATTGCCCTACAAAAATTGGCTCCAATTCTTCTTGAAATTTTATAACTCACTCACTTATAAACGTTCTACTGAAAAGGCATTATTTTGGTAGCATTTTATGGACTTCCAGATATTCAGAAGTCCATGTATAATACATAATATCCAATTTCTAGTCTGCTTCAATCATCGCACGAGTGTTGTCACTTAAAAGAAACAGTGGTAGATGGTACGTGTGTACATAGTAAAGTACGATACAGTAGTGATACTGTGTGTATGTAGTTACTGCACTGTACATTATCTGATTGATCTGGCAAGACCAGTCTGTCACTTTTATTTACCTAATTTCTAAATGAACAAAATAGTGAGAAAAACCTCATAGTTTTGTAAGTATTTTGTCAATTAATGACTGTTTGATATAAAAATTCAGATTCAATATTTCTTTCGAGGAAACGTAACAATTTTTGTTGTCTGAACATTGTGAGCCATCAAGTATAAAGTTGAAGTATTGCGCTAGGGATGTACGGATATCCGGTCCGCCGGATTTGGGAAAAAAATCCGGTTCGGTTCGGCCGGTTGTTTCCAAACCGGCCGGAACCGATTTTTGGCAATTTTAACAATTGAAGATTTACATTATGAGACTGTGGTACATTACAACTATATGAAATATAAAACAAACATGAATATCTGGATTTTTTTCGGTATAGATAATGTATTTTCTTCTTGAAAACACTAAACAAATTGGCTTATGTTACGCGTATGATCATTTAAAACGGAATAAAGACATGTAGCTGTTTGAAATCAATAGAAATGTTGAAACAGATTGGGCTGTAACAGATAATAAATAAAACCACACCAGTTGTTAACAATTTTACAGTTAGAGACATTAATGAAATTTGTAGATAAAAGTACATGTACATGTAGGTTGACTGAATTTGTTTTCCACAATTTTTCATTGCTTAGATTCTCCTGCTATTAAAAAAGAGAAAAATGTTTTTCCACTTATCTAAGCAAACTGTTTTACAAGTAATTCAGGGTACCAAGGTGTTTTAATGAAATAACACAAAAATAATTCAGAGAATAATTACTTTCCAAATGTAAAACATGAAAGAATTCGTATCCATTTCTATTACCTTGTTACTGTCCTTAATTATTATAGTTTAGTTTTTACACAATTTGCACATACATGCACTTCAAATACATGTTAAGGTTAGATAAATGACCCTTTCCTCCTCCATAGTGTCATTTGACTTTTGACTTCCTCAGTAAGAACACATGTATGACAGTCTCAAGTTTTATAATATTAAAGATCTTAGGATTAATCCAGACCTTTCACTAATTTTGATTTGATTTCATCACAATATGCCCAATAATTATTATTTTCCAAAAAATTTGGGTTGCTAGCCATTAGTAGCCAACTTGACAATCCCCTGCCCCCACCCTTTCCCTTTGTTTCTTAAGATTATGAGAATTGTTGTAAGCAATGAAAAATCCGGTTCCGGCCGGATTTTATCCGCCGATTTCAACCTGGATCCGAAAATCCGGTTCGGCCGGATCCAACAATTTGATCCGTACATCCCTATATTGCGCAATGCCTCTACTCCGCGAGTCAAGTGGTTTTTTGTTCATGGAAGAATTTTTAGGTAATTGTTATCACAATATTAATGTTTTAATAATATTTCATCATAACTGACTGCCTGAAACTTGATATAAATAAAATGTATTAACTTTTTGTGGCTGTTTAATGAAAAATACTTTGATATTTGATAGTCATGTGTAGCTTTTTAATAGTTTATGTATTGTGTATTATCATTGAAAAAACATAATATCAATATATCTATACGACCCTTGAACTCAATATCGGCCCTATCGATATAGGTCAATATCGAAATATCGATATATCGCTTAAGCCTAATATATATATATATATATATATATATATATATATATATATAAATATATATATATATATATATATATATATATATATATATATATATATATATATATATATATATATACATACATACATACATACATACATACATACATACATACATACATACATACATACAGAGATCGCGTTAACGACAAATTTTTCGTTTATTACGCCATGGCTGAAATTTCTTACGACACAGGTTGTACCTGCGTTGTAATATTTAGAAATAGCATGTTTAATTTTACGCCAGAGTTTTTCATTAACATAAATGAAAATTATTAACATCTTTCCTCTGTGGTGCAATTCAAATTTTATTTCACACAAAAATGATTTTGAATTACTCATAAATGAAATAAAAATGACACAACTACGAGACTTACGGCCGAATGATTCAACATGCTCGTAGTGCTGTACATAAACACATATAGGCTAGTACATAGACCCTATGCATGATGTACATACACTGTACAGTGTACTTGAAAGTTTTAATGTTGTTTTGAATGCAGGCTGTCAATTGTCAACGATATTATTAGCTAGGATTCAACTTTCCTCCTGTATTGTGTTGATCGTGTATCTGTGAAGTGATCACAATCTGCAAGTGAAGTTAATATACTGTAAGGAAGTAGGCGTGTTCAAGATCTGAATAGTATATTATCGTTGACAATTGGTCAAAGTTCACTAAAACTTCATGAAAGTTTGGACACAATAAACAAAAGTATTTTCTAGTTTACTTTTGGATTGTTAACCCAAATTTCATGATTCAACAATCAACATTATACAAGGATTGGGTATGAACTTTTCCTTAATATATTTATGATAATAATAGTCCGATTTTTAAATGTTTTTGGTATTTTAAGCGCAATTTTCATTCACTTTAGCGAGGCAGGCCTACACAAGTGTGTGTGTTAACAATTACTTGCATGCTTCGATAGTGCGCAATGCCTTGTACATTACGCAATGGCCTGTACATACGACAGCAAATATACAAAATATGCCAAACTTTAAGGGCTTGTTGTAACCAAATACGCCAGGCAAAAGATTATAACGCAACCTCTGTATGTATGTATATATATATATATATCTATATATATATATGTATATATATATATATATATATATATATATATGTATATATATATATATATATATATATATATATATATATATATATATATATATATATATATATATATATATATATAAATGTGAAAAACAAACTTATTAAAACTGGGTACTTTTTGGTAGAAGGTGGTACAGTTATTAATACGATTTGGGTGGTTGCCCCCCAATTTAAAATAACAAGCCCCACCCCTGCACCAATAGTCCCAGATATTTTTAAGGTTCCAATAAATAAAAGAGGAGGAAAAGAAACAAGAAAGAAAATTAAGAGA
This sequence comes from Chiridota heheva, assembly GCA_020152595.1. NCBI lineage: Eukaryota > Metazoa > Echinodermata > Holothuroidea > Apodida > Chiridotidae > Chiridota > Chiridota heheva. The sequence continues at coordinate 1,517,154 of JAIGNY010000733.1, forward strand.
AAGAAAGAAGAAAATGAAAAATAAAGGTTCAAAAGAAATAAACTAGAAAATAAAATGTTCTCTGAAATTTTTTTCATGATGTTTTGTGACTGATTGTTATGGTGCCGTTAAACATCAACAAACCAAACCATAAATTTCTATGGTCCCAGAGAGTGAAATATTGTTTCCACCCGTTATTCTGACAATTTTTTCATTTGAGTGTAACCCTGCGTCAACCAATAATTAACTGAAAATTACATTCTATATATATATATGTATGTATGTATGTATGTATGTATGTATGTATGTATGTATGTATGTATGTATGTATGTATGTATGTATGTATGTATGTATATGTATATATAATATATATATATATATATATATATATATATATATATATATATATATATAGATAGATAGATAGATAGATAGATAGATATATAGATATATATATTCTAGACTCTTAAGTTAAACCTTGTACTGTTTATTTGACAGATCTGTTTTGTAAGGGCAAGACCCTTAAAATGCAGAGTGATAGGGATGATGAATTACAATGCACAATTGTTATATATATATATATATATACATATATATATATATATATATATATATATATATATATATATATATATATATATATATATATATATATATATATATATATATATATATATATATATATATATATATATATATATATATATATATATATATATATATATATATATATACATTTATATATTTATATATTTATTTTGGGCTACTATTTCAGACATTTGTACATGTGATGCATTGATAGACTTCCAAGGATGTGCATTGATAGACTTCCAAACTGTAAAGAACAGTCTACTCAATCTTGCTTTTCAATTGATAATAGATTGACAATTGATAATGGAAGAGACAGATTTTTTAGGTATCTGCAGACCTTTTCAAGGAAAAGATTTGCAAAGATTTACTTTCTCAGTGTCATGACTCATTGAACAGCAGTCAGCACTAGACTTGGAACCCTGTTTAGAGTTGATTAACTTACTTATCATTCTTGTACTGAAGTTGGGAACATAACAATAGGTTTTAGATTAAAGCTTCACTGATGAGCTGGTTTAACCACCAAATGATTTGTTTTGGTGTGTAAAAGGCAAGTCGAAGGACACAAAGTGAGCTTTGCTAATAAACCAGATTCTAACAGGAGAAATATAAAAGCAGACTGTTTCTAACCACATACATAAGATAAATTTGTACAGTGTAGATAGCTAACTTCACAGATACAAAGAGAGTGACTGTATACTGTGTACAAACACAAGTACTTTGCTGGCAGAGCTGAGTGTAGTTACAAATGGTAACAGACTTTTGAGATAGGATTTGCAAAGAGCTAATTTGTGGGCACAGGGCAGTATTGTTTAGTGACATTTCAATGAGGTTTGGGTAGCCAGCTGAATTAGGTACACATACAGAATATTCAAGTGTTTGGTACACTATTATGTATTGTGTCTTACTGTTGTTAAAAGTCTTTTTCTGCAGAGATGCCAAAATGATCCCATTGTTTGGATTTAACACTTTTTAATAACTTTTGCTGCTTGAAAGCAGTTTATCACCCATTGTACTAACGTGAGGAGATTGAGGGTGTGGGTTGGTGTTATTTCTCTAGGTACTAGTTTTAGTTCCTAGTGGCTTACCAGGGGTGTCAAAACTGAACTACTTAACCCACCTACTTTTTATCCCCTCACCAACAAAGTTGGTGAATAGAGATTATAGCATCTTTACCGTTTGTCTGTTCATCCGTCCTTCCGTCCACATATATTATCCGTCCGTCCGTCCACATATATTGTCCGTCCGTCCATCCACATATATTGTCGGTCTGTCCGTCCACATATATTGTCCGTTTGGTCTCATGCATTGTTTAATTACTAGGAAACAAAAGATTGCTGCCCTAGGAAAGGAATTCCAACTATATTTTATGAATAAAAATGTATATAAAGAGAACAAATGCATTCCTGACCTGAATAGCAGCAATTATAGGATTTGTCCTGGAATGAAAAAAAAGTTGAATAATAGAACTGACACTGAGTGGAATTTATAATGAAGTGTCTTGGAAATGAATGCAGATGAGGGCAATGGGGTGGTTAGCTAGAGAGGTTGCTGCTATCTTTCCCCTGTCTGAGGATGGGGGTGATGATGTCTGTTTCCAAATTGCAGGAAGGAGTGGGAGGACCAGATGTGGTTGAGGATACTGAGAAGGTTTTCAATAGCTTTGTTGGCTGGTTGGAGAGATGTTTCAGGAACTGCTAGATGATCTTATCTGGTAGCAGGTTTTGGTTTACTATCTTTGATAATACGTCTGGATTTGGCACAGCATATTTGGCACAGCGGATTTGGCGCAGCGGATTTGGTGCAGCGGATTTGGCGCAGCGGATTTGGCGCAGCGGATTTGGCGCAGCGGATTTGGCAGCGGATTTGGCGCAGCGGATTTGGCGCAGCGGATTTGGCACAGCGGATTTGGCACAGCAGATTTGGCACAGCAGATGTGAAAGAGTTAAGGCACCGTTGTGTGTGGTCGGGTTGGGTTTGAAATATTGAAAGGCTTTCTTTCTGTTCTTGATGACAGTTCTGCACTTGTTGTTGAAGCCCAACTTGTTTGGAGAGTGGGTTGGGGGGGGGGGCAGTTTGGAGATTTTGTGTTAGTGTAGGAGGCTATGTTGATATAGGTTTTATTAAAGTGGGATGTGGGATCTTTGTTGTCCAGAGGATTAGGGGTTAATTGAAAGTTACAGAGGGTTTCGAAAGGTGGCTAGTCAGGTCTTCTTGGGATCCCATGCCAGTCAGGGATGTGGTATGTGGTGTATGTTTGGGAGCTGGAGTGAATCAACATGGTGTGATGTTCACTACCACAGGGGTTTTTAGTAACCATTCAGTTGAAGTGGAGGATGAGGTGAGGTATTGATAGAAAGGTCACGTACAGGTGACGTAGGCAGTGGCGGGGTAAATCGCCAAGAGTCTTTGTAAACAAACAGAAATAGCAAAAAACGACAAACTGTGATAACCTGCAATGTAAGGGAAAATTAATATGAACTGCACCAGCAGATTTGTCAGCCTCAAGAAAAAATATGTTCCTTAAGAAGGATATTGTTTATTTCTTGAAGTGGCAAATGTGACATTCATCAGTTTGTAAAAAAACAATTGATCGGTGATATGCACATTCGCCTAAGTTCACTATCTGTATCCAGAAAACTGTGTGGTATAGCTCCAACCAATAGGTGGCGCTGTAGAGCATGCCATACAACAGCTGATTATGTGTTAAACTCATTTTTGCCAAAATCGCAGATTCGCCATTTCGTGAAAAATTATTCAAGCTTTTTCTCTTGTTACACACTGAACATTTAATAATTATGTCTGATGGATGCCTTTCATTACCTGGCGTTTGTTAATTGAATTGAACAGGAGTAATTGATGCAGCAAATTAATTGCCTCAAACTGGCCATAAACAGTTCCCCTTTGATGGAAATAAAAACTGAAAAGCGGTTGGCATTTTGAGGGGCTGTAATGATTCGTACAACCTAATTGTAAAGGAAACTACTAGCCTGAATTGAAGCAATTATTTTCAGTAAGGGAAATAATGAATGGTACTGACTATATAAAATATGAGATCTGACAGAAATTTTATGAATATGGGGAAGGAAGGTTCTTTGTAAAATGTGTTGTTATAGGGAGGAAAACTGCACAGCATGTACTGTAATGTATTTTCATATCTTTACTGTACTTTATGTATGGTGGATTGTTAATCCCTTTTCAAATTTGTAATTTTCATGAGAAAAAATCTTTGTGGCTATAGATACAAAAAAAAAACTGAAACAGAAGTACATCATGGCTGCGTTTGGGGGAGGGATGGCTTGTGTGGAGTATTATTTAGAGGGTGGGGGCTGTTTTGACGGTTGGACTGGTGGAATGATTTGTAAGGGGTTTTTAGGAGTGGGGGTCTGTCTGAGAGGGAGGGTTGGGGTTGCATGACAGAATAGCAGGTGTGTGGGCAGGTGGTGATTGTGTAGAAGGATGGGGAGTAGGGGTGCGACCGTTTATCGGTTAACCGATAAACAATCGATACTATCATTTACCATTCTTTGTTTTTTGTTAAAAAGATGTGTTTGTTCGAGTAAATCGCCAGATTTCTGATGTCACTCATGCTAATTGTTTACTGTACTAAGCGGGCCTAGTTCTGTACTGTATGTACACACAGTGTGTGCAACAAGATACAAGAATGTTTATAATGGGCTTGATTCCATCAGACTTTTCGGCGTGTTATCGGTTAACCGATAAACGATTGATAAAGATGATCGTTTATCTTTTAATGAAATAAACAAAAATGTACATCCCCAATGGGGAGTACCAGTGTCATTGGATTGTGTTACAGTAGCCAAAGGTACAGTTCGAAAGATGTTGCTGTATATTATCTGCAGTGTAAGGAAGGGAAGTTTCAAAATATAAAGACATTAAAAGCAAAGTTGAACAGAATGCCAGAGACAAATAGCTTTATTAAACAAATTACTTGAGCGAAAACAAAATCATAAAGATAATCAGTTTTAAGTATTTTCATTCATGAGTTTTTTATTTTTCTTGGGATTTCAGAGTTATCAGCATCCTCTATTTGAGGGTTATATTGTTGCCTCGTGACGAAGCAATAGAAGCATTAAAAAACATGCAGAACTTTGTGAGTGAGTGGTTAAATTTTAGGTTGTACAAAAAGTTAGTGTCAAAGCATAATCTTAGCTTCATTAGCATTACATCAGCGGTCTATTGTATAAGGTTATCTACTGTAGATGTCATTTCATATCAGTATATGATTACCTCCGCCATCGAAGTTGTTTTCGCCTCCGTTTGTTTGTTTGTCTGTTTGTTTGTCATCAAGATATCTCAAGAACTGATGATTGGATTGGTTTTGTTTCTGCTTAAGAAAGAAGTGATTATAATTTGAGATATATTGGAGTAGGGGAAGGGCAAAAAGGGAGGGGTGGGGATGTTTTAGGATGAGTTTGTTTGTCATCATCATATCTCAAGAAGTAGTCACTGGATTTTGATTACATTTGGAGTGTGGTTTTGTTACTACTTAAGGAAAAAGTGATTACAATTTGAGCGAAATTATAACACGGAAAGAGTGCAAACGAGGAGTAGGGACATTTTGTCTGTCATCAAGATATCTGAAGAAGTGATGATTGGATTTGAATCAAATTTGGTGTGTGGTTTTGTTTCTGCTGTAGGACAAAGTGATTAAAATTTGGGACATTGGAATAGGGGAAGGGCAAAAATTAAGGGGGATGATAGGGGGAAGGGCAATGATAGGGGGAAGGGCAATGATAGGAGAAGGGCAAAAATTAAGGGGGAATATTTTAGGGCAAGGTTTATCAACACTTAGATGAAACTTTCCAATGGAATGTGCTGAACAATGAACTCATGCCATGAAAGAACAGCCATACAATGAATTTTCTGGACTCAAAAGGAAATCAAGTGAAGTGGTATCTGGTATCAATGAAATCAAAACAATTGGTTTCTGCCATGAATGAAAATAATGGAATGTAAATCTACACTGTATAGAGCTCAAACAACGAATGCTTAGCTTGAATGAAACTTAAAACAATGATCACAAGTGATGATCCTCAAGTGCTTAGAATGTAAATGGCAATACAGATCAAGAGTAAGAAAGAGATTATTTGGGGTTAAAACCTGGTGGGTCGAGGGTTTCTGAGGTAGTTTGCATTCCGGTGGGAATGAAGAGGAACGGAGGTATGCGCTCTGCAGAGTGCTATAATTCTAGCTTGAATTGTAATGCTACACATATGCTGCTTTTACCAAACAGGCACCTGTACTTAGTGAAGATTTTCATCCAGGGGCCTCAGTACAAGCTATGAAAAGGTAGGACTACAATAGATCAGAAATATCTGAATCTGGTTTTTAATTCAACAAAAGATTTTATATTAAATGTGTCATCAAGCTGTGCCATTGACATCTACTGTGTGTATTATGTCAACATTACAGTAATATCATACAACAGGGGTCAAAGGATAAAGTCACTTTCTCATACTTACAATATTGGTGTGGTACAGTGTGGGAACATCCGTGAAGCGTTTAGGTTTTATGCATATTATACACTTGGCTTTTAATATGTAATCTACAGTATATTACTATTTGTTTTGTAAGGAAATAAGGAAAGGTCTCTGTAAAACTTTCCTTCAGCTTTTTACGGAGTGCTTCACAAACTCGCATGTACTGTTATCTTTAAATGCCTAATAAGTTGTTGTTTCTTTGTCATTTTTTGGATATTATACTGTATTAGAGTTATGTAGGTCATGTTGCCTTGCAGGGGTCAACAAAATTTGTTTTTGCCAATGTTACCAGTAGTTCCACAGAAAAGGACTTTCTCAAATAGTACTGTTCCGGATCAGATTTCACTCTTGCAACTTTTTTTGCTGATAACAAGATAAATTCCTTTCTTCAAAATGGGCTTAATTTACTACTACTTTATTGGTCAATATGTGCAAATATGCATGTCAGTTATTAGTATTTAAATGTACAGTACAGTATGTGATATAGTGTCCAGTTGCATTCAGTCGTACATGTGCAAGCTGCAGCCTTGCATACTGTATATACATGCATGATTAATTGTGCAGAGGGCTGTCTACAGAATATTTGAGGCCATCGGGCAAAGCAATGTACCCGCCCTTAACATCCCCTCCCCCCACCCACCCTGAGCATATTCAGCTTTAGGCGCTAGAGGGGGTGGGGGAAACAACAGAAAATTGTTTTGTTAGTCTCATTTACCACATTAATGAAAAAACGTCTTAATAATAACACAAATTAAAGCTATCAAGAAGGTCACCTCAGGACGGAGGGAGGGGGATTGCGGAGATAAATTTCCTGGTGACAAATGAACTTTTGTCTTGGTTCTATTGGAAGTTGTTACTATATAGTCGGGAAACCTCTTCACTTTTCTGGATTTTTTTTTTCAATTTCTGGAAGAATTTTTCTTCATTTTTTGACTTTTTGATGGAAAATTGATTAATTTGCCCGTTTTGGGGCTGGGGAGGGGGATTTTGCCAGTCTTCAGGGATTTTTGATATTTTCTAGAAATCCTATCAAACTTTTGCTTTTGCTTTGCCAAAAATTCCTGTCGCAATTTTGGTCCATTTCCTGAAAGTTTGGCCCAAACTTGGGGAAAATATTTTGACAGTCTTCAGGAAGTTTTGACTTTTCCTGGAAATTTTAGTCAGCTTTTGGTTAGTTTGGGGAGAAATTTGGCCTGTTTGCTGTATGTTTGACCACTTTTTGAGAAATTTTACTTTTATTAAATAATTTTACAATATTTTTCCAATTTTTTTGTTATAACTTTTGTAGTGCTTGAGCGCCGCATGAAGAACAAGGGCTCCCGATGGGGCCTCGGTCCAAAGATCAAACCCCAGATCCAACGTTTGTTTTGCTCACAAGAGGGCTCTGAAATATTTACGGGGCCCTAAAGTCGCGAGTACCCGGGCAACTGCCCAGTGTGCCCATGTGGTAAAATGGCCCTGATTGTGCTGAAAATTGCAGGCAAGGTGGGAAAAGCTGATCTTTGCTGGAAGAAATTCTTTTTATGATAATCTTGTTTGACAAGACTTTTTTTTTTTCAAAGAAATCAAGTTATTGATCATTGATGCCACATGCTTGCGAAAAAAACACTTCTACTGGAACAGTGATGTTTGAAAATTCACTTCTCCTGCACATACAAGCACTGTTCTCGGAACATTGGGAAATTTAAGACCCCCTGCCTTCATGTACTATATAAACAATACATTGCAAGTAGACATTAAAAATGTATGGCAGACATATGGTGATAGTGATGGGAGAGGGGCATTCTCCTTCCATCTCTTCCCACATTAATACTTTATATTGTTTCTTAATTTTCTTGGAAATATTTTGAGCTTTTGAAAGAAAAAAATTATTATTGTATTTTAATTTTGCCCTTAAAATAGCTAAACATCAACAAACCAAATCAAACCAAAATAGCTCCACAAATTTCAAAAGAAAGATGGTGCTGTCGTGAGTAATTTGAGTCTTTGCTTTCTCAGAAACATTTTTTGCACTTTGAATTGTGATGTCCAAATACTTGTAGCTAATTCTTACCATCGTTTTGAATTTTGACTGCCAGTTTACTGAACCCTTCACACAACATTTCAAAATATATATCATAATGTACACTCAGCCTGTATTTACTCTTAAGGAGAATTTTATTGTGGATAACAGTTTTGCTGGAATTATTTTAAAGTCTTTAAAAAAATTATAAATAAATAAATTGATTAATTAATATTAACAATAATAATAATAATAATAATAATAATAATAATAATAATAATAATAATAATAATAATAATAATAATAATAATAATAATGATAATAATTAATAATAATATTAATAATAATATTAATAATAATATTAATAAAAATATTAATAATAATATTAATAATAATATTAATAATAATATTAATAATAATATTAATAACAATATTAATAATAATATTAATAATGATATTGATAATAATAATAATAATTATAATAATAATTATAATAATAATAATAATTCATTTCACTTTACACTACCTTATAGATAATACCAAGATTCAGTTTTATTCAAATTAAACTAGGTTGTAGATTTGTTCACAACTTCATGCATTTTTGTGTGGCAGTTTGTCCATGCATAGTGTATAATAAAAGACTGCTGTACACACACAATGCAGTGGTTTACTCAGTAGAACAATAACCCCACATTCTTGTGTGGTGAATATACTGTTCTCATGTAACAAAGGTCAGGTTGGAAAACATGGCTTGTGGGGTGTTCCACATAGTAGTAATACCACAGTGTACTTTATAATGCAGAGGTTATCCAACAATAAGGTTCACTGCTGTGATAACCCACCTGTAAATATCTGATTAAAAGATGGGTTTTGTTTCTGGAGAGACTTTTTGTTTTTTAGGATTAATGATGATATTGATCTGAAAAGGGAAGGTTGTGTTACAAAGAAAATTTGCAGCTTGTGGGTTAAAGCAGGGAGGTTAAAGGCATAAGGACAGGTATTAATTCAGTAACTCACTGACTGTACATTATGATTTTGGGATTTTTTTTTTATAAATTATGGAATTAATTTTAAGGAATTTTCAGGAGTGTAGCCAGCCGGTTGGATTGGGAGGTTGTAGAACATACAAATGTTTATGGGTTTTTTTTTTGTTCTTCCAAAATTGTGTCAAAATAGCGATCTTTAAACTGTTATGGAGACTAAATGTATTTAAGAGCAAAAAAAATTTTCATTTCAAAATCTGGATGTTTTGGCAAAATGTCTGGATATTTTAGGAACATTTTGGGACTTAATACAAATTTTCTGGACCTTTTAACCAAAATTAATTAACCATTTTTTTCTTAAGCATTTAGCAATATGCAATATGTCTGGACCTGTAAACCAACATTTCTGGACCTTTAAGCAAAATTTCTGGACCTGGTACTTTTTTTTCTTTTTTTGTGGGTGGGTAAGGGGAGGAGGGGGGGTACAACCAGTTGTAAAGTACAGTACAAACACACTTTTTTATTTGTGTATACCTGTCCAGTTTACTCACCCATGTTTGGACACACCCATAATGTTAGTCTGGAATGTCACTTCACCAATCTTATCATAATGTCTATGATGGAATTAGTGGTACCCTATTGCTATCCTAAACTTATTATTGTATTTGATTGGCTTCTCAAAACATCTTGCTAGTTATAAACAGCAGCAAAATGATTTATGCATACTGGCATAGAGATAAACGGTATTTAATGAATTTTCATTTCCCTGAGTTTTTCAGTGAGAACCCAATACAAATTAATTGATATTTTACTTGGGTGTATTTGGGTTTGGCTTTGAAATATTGGTGTACTTTGTTTATGTATTTTATAAACAGTAATGTAGCTACATGTAGATGTGTTATTTGCCAGATCAACAGAGAGTCCGGGTTCAGCACCTGTTGTAAATCTTCAGTTACATTTAAAAATGATTTTTAAAGCAGTTTCATGTGTTGACGGATGATTATAGTCATAGAATTATGGAGAATTACGTTAATCCATACAGTCACTATTTTGGTCTACGTAGAATATAAGGTATGTTGATAAACTATCATGAAAGAAAATCCCATTGAGCAAGTATTTAAAGCCTTTTTCAGTTACAGTATATTATTTGCAAATATACACATTTTGTTATCAAATTGGTTTTGCTTCTAAATTGTGATTGATTTAAACAAAGAACAAATACTAAGTTTCTTCATGGGTACCTGTTATTTTTGCTTATCTGTGTTTGGACACGCCTATTTGATAATTTAGTTAACATTGTAATTCATTTAGTACAGTAAACAATGGCAAAACTAATGCAGAACACTAATGCAGAGAATGGTCATGTGGTGGTAAGGGGATCATGTAGTGGTAAGGGGATCATGTAGTGGTAAGGGGATCATGTAGTGTTCAGGGGTCATGTAGTGTTCAGGGGTCATGTGTTGGTAGGGGATCATGTGGTAGTTAAGGGATCAAGTGGTAAGGGGATCGTGTAGTGGTAGGCGGGTCATGTAGTATTAAGGGGTTATTGTAGTGGTAAGGGGGTCATGTGGTTATATGGGGGTCATGTTGTGGGTGGGGGTCATGTGGTGGTCAGGGGGTCATGTGTTGGAAATGGGGTCATGTAGTGTTAAGGGGTCATGTGGTGGTGAGGGGGAATGTAGTGTTAAGAGGTAATATGGTGATAATAGGGTCATGTGTTAGAGGGTCATGTGGTAGTTAAGGGATCATGTGGTGGTTAGGGGATCATGTGGTGATTAGAGGATCATGTGGTGATTAGGGGATCATGTGGTGAGTAGGAGGTCATGTGGTGATTAGGGGATTATGTGGTGATTGGGAGGTCATGTGGTGATTTTCGGTCATGTGGTGATTAGGGGTTATGTGGTGATTAGGGGTCATGTGGTGATTAGGGGATCATGTGGTGATTAGGAGGTCATGTGGTGATTAAGGGATCATGTGGTGATTAGGAGGTCATGTGGTGATTAGGGGTCATGTGGTGATTAGGGGTTATGTGGTGATTAGGGGTTATGTGGTGATTAGGGGGTCATGTGGTGATTAGGGGATCATGTGGTGATTAGGAGGTCATGTGGTGATTATGGGATCATGTGGTGATTAGGGGATCATGTGGTGATTAGGAGGTCATGTGGTGATTAGAGGATCATGTGGTGATTAGGAGGTCACGTGGTGATTAGGGGTGTCACGGCAAGTCCCCGTTCCCCTACTTTTATTTGTCTATTATTCTTATCAAACTTAATTGGAGTGGAGGCGCACTTCCAGGAATGCAAATTATTTTGTATTGTGTCACTTAGATATTTCTTGCGCTGCTTGTAAACAAAAGCAACTTAAATTAACTTGAGCAAGCTTATTTGCATACTATGTATTTGGCATAACCTGAACGCATTGAAGCTAAGATTTGTATTATCATGGCAAAATTCTTTAAATATCCCAAAGTTAACTTGTCATCCTTTTTGTAAGATGAAGAGATAGATCGTATTTGCCCAGCTGCCAGATCAGACGCACAGAATAAATCTTCTTATACTAAGTTTTTGTGAAATGGTGGCGTTTGTATTAAGCGGCTAGTTTCGAGGTGTGGCAACTAAGTGAATGATATATTTTGTATTTAATGGCGTTGTTGGGTGACCGCCTTCAATACCGGTGATTATTAAAGTGTCTGGAGGAGAGATCTCGGGGTGATGTCAAGAGGCTTTGCGATATAAATGTTAATACCTATCAGTCTACCATTTTGGGAATCTTGAGTATACCATTTTGGGCAACAGCCGAGTCCACACTACTATTCTACCAGGAGCTTGGTCAATCATTTATGAGACAGACGTGAAACGAAAGCCTCGACATATGCTGTTTTACTATTAATGTGATAATGCGGCAGAAACACTAGTTTGTATGAATATACAATTTAATTTTTGGGATTGTGCTGGGTCTGATATTTTAAACTGATGCTGGACAATGAACTATAACTTTGTCAACACTTAAAAAAAAAAAACTCATCTTTTTTTTTTGGATGAAATATTGAACTTGTGGTTTCAGTAATCATAATTTTATCCATCGTTATCAAGGATCACAGAGAATTGGTTGTTGTGTGAAGTTTTGTAAGGTTATCATATGTACTCTCTTGAAATGTTATTTCAATATTAATTGTCAAAATCTCTCTTGTTTAATTTATATTCCGTTTGGTGGAATATCAGATTTACGATTTAGTGAGGAACAATATATTATTCATTTACTTCAAAATTCACATCTGTGTTTTACTTTAGTGTTCAAGTCCATTCGTATTAGGTATTAAATTGAGAGGGGGTTACAAGGGGTCGTGTGGTGATTAGGGGTTATGTGGTGATTAGGGGGTCATGTGGTGATTAGGGGGTCATGTGGTGATAAGGGAGTCATGTGGTGATTAGGGGTCATATGGTGATGAGGGGGTCATGTGGTGATGAGGTGGTCATGTGGTGATTAGGGGGTCATGTGGCAATAAGGGTTTCATTTAATAGGGGTATTTGTAATGGTAAGAAGTCATGTAGTGGTAAAGGGGATCATGCACTAAAGGGGGTCATATGGTAGGAAGGGGGTCATATGGTAGGAAGGGGGTAATATGGTAGGAAGGGGGTCATTTGTTAGGAAGGAGGTCATTGTGGCTAGGGGGTCATATGAATGTCCTCATACAGGGGTACAATTTTTTAATTTTTCATCAGTGATTTCCTAAAAAACAATGTTCTGGATCAAATTTCGCTGTTCTAACATTTTTGTCAATAAAAAAGCAAATTCCTTGCTTTAAATTGGACTGAATATACACCTTTTTTTGGTTCCGATGCGATAGCATGATTAACCTATGCGGTCATGATGGCGTAAGTGCATATGTATGTATGGGTGTGTGTGTGTATGTGACGGCCAGCTCGTAAACACGATATCTCAAGAACGATAAACTGGATTCATGTCATATGTCATACACAGATTGCCCATGGTCCATAGATGTGCCCTATTGTTTTTGGTGGCAATGTCATGCATATTAATGAGTAGGTGGGGCTTAATGTAAAAATATTGAAATGCTCATATTATAACATGTTTTGTTTCATATTGGTACAGTTGATGTTTGCTAATGTGTGTACTGTACATGTTCATGGTATAAAAACGTTGAATTTCATTAGTATGCATAGTGGGCGGGGCTTAGTATGATTTTGCTGAAAAAAGCTTGTAATCACGGTATCTAAAGAATGATAAACTGGATTCAAGTCATATGTGATACACAGATAGCCCATGGTCTATTGATGTGCCTTATTGGTTTTAATGCATATTAATGAGTAGGCGAGACTTAATCTAAAAAAAAAAAAATATGATACATGAGCAACCGTATGTCTGTTTTGCATCATACTTGCTTTGATAATGTTGTTAATTATTGTGCACATGCTAGTGTTGTCAATAGGAATGTTTATTTCATTGATCTGCATCATGCATGGTGGTCGTGGCTGATGAATAAATATCCTGGAACAAATATTTCATGATATGCAAAGACATGACAGTTAATACGAAACTTGCAAATCAATCAGCATATGAAAAAAGCATCGGAACCACAAAACCTTTTGGTTTTGGTTGTCATAATATACCTGTAAGAGAAACAAGAAATAAATAATAGTCATAAGGCTGCTGTGCACGTGTCAAAATTCTAAGCCAAGTAAGGCTGTAACACATATTGTATCGAATGTAGGGGTTAATAAATACATAACGGAACTAATGAAAGTTGTAGTTAACACATGCAAACAGTATCAGGGAAGTAAGTGAGACATAACAAATTCTTTTGAAGATTTTGAATATGTAGCACAAATTATTTTATCTTCGGCAAATGGTGTGGAGGGGGAGGGAGGGGTGGGAAATTTGACCATACCATGTGCTGGAAATATATTTTCCCAACAAAAAAAACTTAATAGGCATTAGGGAGAAAAATGAATTCGTGGGGATGTTTGAATGTAGAAATATGCTTCTAACAAAAGTTATGAGCTGTTTTGTATAAATTATAATTGTGGGTCAGTGGGTAATTGTAACCTCTTCCAGCCGATTATGAAAGTTATACAAGCGACACAGTTAATTTGACCACACCCAACTTATATTATGGAAACTTATATTTTGTCACAAAACAAAAGAAATCTGGTCACACACCAAGTTCATTTTAAGGTGGTCTTGCATCCTACATTAATTTCTTGGAATGATTGCGCATGCATATCATTGTTTCTAGTTATTTATTCTACATGTGGAGCACTTTTCAAACCATCTGCCACTTATGTTCAATCTTTGTTTCAATGCACAAGAAGTTGAGGTTGAAAATGTTGATAATTCTGTAAATAATATTTCTTGTGTTCCTCTCAGTAAATTGACATGATCCGATGATAAGAAATAAGTTTTTTTCAAGAAATTGGCACCCTCTTGGCACATTTGACTCTGACTGTCGCGGTGCCGTTAAACATCAACAAACCAAACCAACCAAGAAATTGGTCCTTAGAGGATAATATTTGTGTGCTTGCTAATATTACTGATGATCTGGATTGTTATACTGTTGCGTGACGCGTATAATTAGCCTATACTGTGTATGGTCGCAAGAATATTGTAAATAATGTAACTGCATATGGTGACCGTAATGCCAATAATTTAATAGTGATTGTCGTGCTTTTAAGTCAATTGTAGCGAGGGCGCTCAGACACTATAAAAGTGAGGGCACATCAGAGTCCCGCACTAAGTATTGTGATTCAAGACGAAGCTACCATAACTATTTATCTCTCAAGAAGAAATTTGTTATTTCCAATAGAAATGATGACTTACTTGAGGCCGCTAGGCAAAAGGATAGTAGGAAATTCTGGTCTTATTTCAAAGATAGGCATCCGATATATAATTGTGTAACTAATAATGATTGGTTTTTCTACTTTAAATCACTTTTTGATGATGGTGTTTGTAGTAATGATATCTATGATAGTAGCCATTACATAATTGATCGTTAAATGAACTTGACTAATAATGATATGTTAAATTCTGATAAAAAGTTGGATGATGTTATTAAAGCAATAAAAATGTTCAAATCCGGTAAGGCTAGTGGCATAGATGGTATTGCACCTGAGGCTATCGAGTATGCTCATTCTGACCTTACTAGTTTTATTCATAAGCTATTTCAAACGTGTTTTTCCTTCGCATTTATCCAGAGATTTGGCAAGTTGGGGTTATTAATGCTGTTTAATGAAAAAGGTAAAAAAAGTGTTCCTGCAAACTACAGGCCTATAACACTTCTTTGTGAGTTTGACAAATTATTTACAAAAATCTTGACGCAAAGGTTGACCAACTGGCTAGAAGACAATTACATTTTGTCTTATGCACAAGCCTATTTTCGTTGCAATTACTCCACGATCGATAGCTGTCTTGTACTTCATTCAGCCATTAGCATAGCCCTAAGTAAACCACATGGAAAAGTATTTACTGCATTCATGGATTTTAAAGCAGCTTTCGATTGTATCAACAGGGAAATTCTGTTTCAGAAATTTTGTAGCTTGAGTATAACTGGCAGGTTTTTCGATATCCTTCTTGCAATGTATAAAAATGTAAAATCATGTGTAAAATGTCAAGACAGTTTAACTCCGTTCTTCAGTTGTACTAAATGGATGTAATCAGGGGTGTAATCTGTTCTCTATTTTTATTAATGATATTGAAGGTTGCCTTAATCGTTCAACGTACACTGGTATCAAGATTAATGATACAAATATACACTGTCTCTTGTATGCAGGATGATCTCGTAATTTTATCTGAGAGTGCCTATTCTTTACAACAGCCTCTTAACGTCCTTGAAACATACTGGACTCAAATGATCTTACACTCAATAGCGAGGAAACTAAGACTGGTTTTCAGGGAGGGCGGTTATCTAGCAAGATCAGATAAGTGGTACTTTCAGAGAAACTTGCTCGAGAATGTTAATTGTAATACTTATTTAGGGCTAGGATTTACTCCAAAGGGTGTATGGACTGCTGTACAAGAACAACTTAGCTGCTCAGGAAAGAGGGCGATATTCAGTTTAAAGAAAATGATAGCTAAAACACTGGATTTGCCAGATAGTAGTATGCTCCAAATCTTTGATACACAAATAATGCCTATCTTAACATTTGGGGCGGAGCTATGGGGTGGTAATCCACTTGCAAGTATCATAAGTGTTTACAATAATTTCCATAAATATTTGCTCGGTCGTCCTTTTAACTGTATTAATATTCTTGCATTAGGTGAACTTGGGAGAGCATCTTTCAGATTTCAGTCGTCTCTAAAGCTTATTTATTATTGGCTGCGTGTTATAAGACATACGTAGGATAGGTATACTAAGCTTAGTTACCATGAACCATTTGGCTTAGCTTCTAATAATCTACCTACGTCTTGGGGGTTAAGGATTAAAACTTTACTTCGTTCTTCTGGTTTTGGTTTTGTTTAGAATAATCAGGGTGTTGGTAACAAAAAATCATTTTCACATATTTTTAAGCAAAGGATTTTAGATATGGATAAACAAAACTGGATCAGTGATGTAAACTCTTTGGACAGTCTCCGGTCATATATTATTTTGAAGACAGAAAGTTGTGTGGAACCTTATACGTTTCTCATCAATAACTTTTATTTAAGAAAACTTATTGCCAAACTACGTTGTGGCACCCTTGAAATTGAGGTAAATGTTGGACGCAAGAAAAAGATTCCATACAATCAAAGGATTTGTAAATTTTGTTTTCTCAATCTAATTGATGACGAATTTCACTTTGTTTATTTGCCCTTTCCTACATGAATTGCGTGCAAAGTACATACCAGATGATTATGTTAAGTACCCTGATAAACAAAAGTTCAAGAGCTTATTGTGTCCATGCACTGAACAATTGTGTAAATCGCTTTCTATTTATATCATGCATTCCATTAAGTTTCATAAAAAGTAAGGTATGTTTAGCACCTACTATGCTTAGTTATTTCTTTGATCGTTTATCTGTTTAGGATGATCTTCGATCCAATTCTTATTTGGATATATGTTGTAGATATTTTTGTATATATTTTTGTGACAAGGGTTAAGGGCCCAGTGAACTGATTTAATAAATGAAATGAAATTAATATCCCCTGACAGATAAATCCCTTGTTAGTAAATAAATGCCTAATTAAGCTTAGCCCAGGGTCCTGGAAGCTGTTATTTTGACAGCTCCATGGTAACCCTGAGAAAGAAACTGCCTAAGGAAACTGTTCCCCAGGTATTACGTACTGAAATGCTTTCCACATGGAGCGTGTACTGACATACTTCTAGAGCTGTGAACGTTTAGGGATGTAGTAAATGTGTACCTGCAAAAAAGCGAGCGTGTATCGTATACACGCATTTATTACTGTGATTTTCGAAAGTACACCAAAATTTCTCCAATTTACGATGCTAAGTAAAAAAATCGCACAACCATTGTAGCAAAAGTATTGACCCCATTGCCCAAATAGACACTGGAATTTTGCTTTCCAAATTGTAAAAAGTGCATTTCTACAGTATAAATCATCATTTTTATGGAAATGTGCATGGAAATTTTGTTAAGAAAGAACAGAAAAGTTCCCTTCAATGTCATTTAATCTTAACATCGCAAAACATTTTTGCCATACTCACTAAGGCTTACAGTGAAAATCTTGGATACCGGGATTCCTCGGTGCCTCGCCTTAATCAATTTCAAAACTATGCCATCACCCCAGAAATACAGGCTAAGTCTTCTTATTAATTGGCTTTTATCTTTGCGAAGTATTTAGAATTTCAGCTCTGCTAAAATGTTTTTTTTTGTTCGTTGATTTCGCAATATTTTGTCTTTCTTGCAAAATTGATTTGACTCATCAGGTAATGTTTACATGTAAATGTACTTATCGCCAGGATTAAAGAATTTTCACTGTGTATTTTGTAGTCAATTTTACAGCTTGTAAAATGGGTCTTGACAGAGTGAGATCAAAACCTAACGTTATGTTATCGTTAGTTTCAGTAGTCCATCTATGATTGATTGCGCCAGTAAATGCGGGAAAAGGAAGGTTTTGCATACTTTAACAAATTATCTGTTAAAAGGAATTTTACTCTTAGAACACGTTTTTTGAGCAGAAAACAATATTTTGCAGGATGTTGATGTTATATATATCAGGAAAGAACACTGTTCCATGGAACAGTGATATTTAAAAATTTACTGTTACTGCTTAAAAAGCACTGTTCTTGGAACAGCGGGAATTTTGACCCCTGTCATCAGTTGCCTCATATGTACCAGCCAAACTGTCTTCAGCTTTAGAATATCAGCATTTAAGAATGTTAGCCTTAAATGACCTATATAATTACACTCTTTCGATCTTTGTTTACCAGCATCATCACAACCTTTTACCAACCTGTTTTCAAACATTTTTCAGCTAAATAATAGTTTGCATAAGTATTCAACATGTTCAAAAGATAATCTCACCCAGCCTTACACATGGTACTTGTCTTGCATATTCTCAGGTGAGGTGTGACAAGACTGGAACAAGGATGTGGAATTCTTTAGATAGTAAAATAAAAACTTCTACCTCTTTATCCTTGTGTAAGAAGAAGCTCAAAACATATTTATTATCTTTATATGCCTAACCTAAATGTCTTTGTGAATGGAAAATCCGCTGGTTTTTTTTCTATGGGTGGGGTGTGATGGAGGTCAGTTTGGGTGGGGTGTGATGAAGGTCGGCTTGGGTGGGGTGTGATGGAGGTCGGTTTGGGTGGGGTGTGACGGAGGTCGGTTTGGGTGGGGTGTGACGGAGGTCGGTTCGGGTGGGGTGTGACAGAGGTCGGTTTGGGTGGGGTGTGACGGAGGTTGCTTTGGGTGGGGTGTGATGGAGGTCGGTTTGGGTGCGGTGTGACGGAGGTCGGTTTGGGTGCGGTGTGACGGAGGTCGGTTTGGGTGGGGTGTGACGGAGGTCGGTTTGGGTGGGGTGTGACGGTGGTCGGTTTGGGTGCGGTGTGATGGAGGTTGGATTGGGTGGGGTGTGAAGGTTGGATTGGGTGGGGTGTGACGGAGGTCGGATTGGGTGGGGTGTGACGGGGGTCGGTTTGGGTGGGGTGTGACAGAGGTTGGATTGGGTGAGGTGTGACGGAGGTCAGATTGGGTGGGGTGTGACGGAAGTTGGTTTAGGTGGGGTGTGAAGGAGGTCGGTTTGGGTATGATGTGATGGAGCTCGGATTGGGTATGGTGTGAATAAGGTCAGATTGGGTGGGGTGGAGTGGGGTCTATTATCTTTTTGTAAGTTTGAATTGTATTATTGTTTTGTCATATTGTTTAAAATTATTTTTGTTATATCCATATGTCCATTTAAATCAATATGACAAGCTCAACCAAAAAGTGAAAGCTAGAATATTCTGGGGTCCATAAAATAATTGCAGCAGCTTTGAATTCTATCCAAAGACAACAGTTTCCTTGGTCTCATGGCCCACAAATCTTCAAAGCTGGGAACACACTGTACAAACTAATTTGTAATGTTTGTAAACACAAGTTATGCAATAGTATGTGCAGCACTTGTCAGTTTTGCTAGCAGTTTCAGCTAGTTCTTAGTTAAATCAGCCATCAGAAATGACCACTGTTTGCAATCCATAACCTCATGCGAAAGATATCCTAATGCAAAAGACATCCTTAAAATTTCAGAGACTGAAATTAAGTAAAGATAAGTTTTTGTCGCTGTCCAATGCCCTCTCAAGGATGCCATACCCAGAATTGTAGTTTTCAGTCGGGCAGTTAAAATATTCTTCTTGATGCCTCCCGGCACAAAACACTTACAAGGTGCCTCATTTAATTTGAAGAGTAGAGAAAATCATGTTGCAACTTAACATTCTCTCACCACAGCACATGTAATTTTGAATTGGAAGCAATGTGATGCATTAACTTCCATAAAACTATGTTATCATTCATTTCAACTATGTTATCATTCATTTCAACTATGTGTTAATACGTATTTGCACATTTCTCATGAAATGTTCACAGGGTGTTGCCTTTTAAAATGATCCCATACCACTTCTAGATTGTCTGATAAACAAATAGAGCCAAAAAATTGAGTCATTTCTGCCACAATTTGAAGGGATTTTATTACTTTGAAATATTACTCCCAGTGGTGTTGCTTGGAATTGAGTGCAGTTGTTAAATTGTGTCACCCTGGATTTTAGGTCAGTTTGAATTTTATGATAAAATACTACATTTCGTCAATTTTGAGGTAGGTACCAAACTGATCACTATGTTATGTTAATATACAAGAGGTTTTGCAATAGCTTAGATTTATATGAAAATGCATTTTAATCATGTGTAAGTTCTGTTTTATATACAGTAGTACAAATTTACATGTTTGATATGTTTGCATTTTCATCATTCCCATATCCTATTAGATTACTCTTAGTAGAGGAGTCTGTATTATATGTACAGTACTAATTCCACATGGTATCTTAATAATGAAGTCACAGACCCCTAGCTTTGCTGTTTCACAGGGGTGGCCTGCCCTTCCCCTCTGTGAGCCTCCTTCCCCCCGGGGTCTGCCCTGCCACCTTTGGGTGCCCTGCCCCTCATGAGAAAAAAAATGTATTTAAAAAAAAAATTAAGACTCTTTTTTTTAGATTTAATTATTATTTTTATCTAATAATCTGAATTAGCCTCATAATTTAAATACTTTACACGAGAACAGAACCCAGAATGATAGACTGTTCAATATCAGTCAGAATAGCTTCATTCTCAAATGTATTATTATAGCTAAAATCCAAAAGCTTTCTTACTAGGGGATTGAGCCATAACGGTGCCCATAGATTTCACGCCGAAAAGACACAGCATTTCGCATGCGCATTAATGTGCCCCTCAACAAGTCTAGCACCCTGCCCCTTTTTAAATCAAGCTAGGGGTCTGGAAGATACATGTAGTCTTCACTCATACTACACTTAGTATTAAAACAAACGTGGTCTACAATATATGATTTTATAATACAATTTCTTCAAGCATATTATTTTTATTTGATAGTGAATGAAAATCTTTGAAGGATTAGTTCAGTGGTCAAGCATGTTAATCTTATATGAAAGAGGACTTTAAAAGAAACAAAATAGTGAAGAAACCATTCAAAAATCTTATTGTGTTAAGGAGATATTTAAGTTTAAAGTTTGGTATTATTGTATATTCTATCATATTTTGTCCTACAATTTTGTGACTTAAAAATATGGGATATGTCAAAAAGTAGTAAAACTGAATCTAGGAAGGGTATTTATAATATACCACCTGAAGAAAGTTTTGAGGATAAATAATTTTAATAGTGCAAAAAAATGAACTTTCTTTAAAATACATAAAGACTTTGAGGATTCTGAGGCTATGACATCACAACTAATCTGATTTCAGTCATTTCTATACAATGATACCAAACTTTAAACTTGAATATTTCCTTAACGGAATAAGATTTTTGAATGCTTTCTTCACCATTTTGTTTCTTTTGAAGTCCTCTTTTATATAAGATGGACATGCTTGACCACTGAACTAATCCTTTAATGTATGTGCTCAATGTGAACAAACTCTTGTGATTAGGTTGTCACAGTTAACAAAGTGCATTTTGTAATAATTACATTTGTTGTAGAGGAAATTTAATTTGATTTTCCTCAGGATGTTAAAAATTCTCTTCTCTTATCGAAAATTGTAACATCTGCCAAGGCAGAAACCAATAGCACACAGAAATGTGTTCAATCCTTGAAAGACTTTGGCACACTTTCAGTATCAGGAGTTTGGCAGGTTGTAATTTAAGGCGTAGCACAATTTGTTCTTATTTGAAATCATTTTTGTTCATAGAAGCAAGACTGTAAAAGCTTCATTAGTGCAAAGTGCTGAAGGGGGCATAAAACTAATTACAAAGCTTTCTGTGTGGTGAAAGCATTGTCTGTTGTTAATGTACTGGAAAGCAGCTGCCAGAGTTCATTCTGAGTACCCATAAACACTTTCATTTCGTGAGAATTTGTAGTTAAAAGGGCTGCAGTATGTTGTGAATTCTAAGAAGATATTAAGAAAAGTATAATTTCAAAGAGTTTTTATCCACCTCTCATTCTTACTTTAAAGGTATCGGTGGGAGAGGGCTTCAAAAATCTCCTCCAAGTCTGTATTTAGGAATTGTTTTTCTATCCCTTGTTAAAGTAATTTGAGAATGAAAATCAGGAAAGTTATATTTGAAATTCAAATATTAGGTGCTATTCACTTCTTGCCTCACAATTTTCACCAATATCTCCCCAAAATGTTTAAACTTGCTCACATACAGTGTCAGCTCGCATACAGTGCCAGCTCGCATACAGTACCAGCTCGCATACGGTGTCAGCTCGCATACGGTGCCAGCTCGCATTCGGTGCCAGCTCCCATTCGGTGCCAGCTCCCGTTCGGTGCCAGCTCGCGTACGGTGCCAGCTCGCGTACGGTGCCAGCTCGCGTACGGTGCCAGCTCGCGTACGGTGCCAGCTCGCGTACGGTGCCAGCTCGCGACGGTGCCAGCTCGCGTACGGTGCCAGCTCGCGTACGGTGCCAGCTCGCGTACGGTGCCAGCTAGCATACTGTGCCAGCTCGCATACGGTGCCAGCTCGATACGGTGCCAGCTCGTGATACGGTGCCAGCTCGATCTGGTGCCAGCTCGTGATACGGTGCCAGCTCGATCACGGTGTCAGCTCGTATCTCACGGTGCCAGCTCGCATTCCGTGCCAGCTCGCATTCCATGCCAGCTCGCATACGGTGCCAGCTCGCATACGGTGCCAGCTCGCATTCGGTGCCAGTTCGCATTCGGTGCCAGCTCGCATACGGTGCCAGCTCGCATACGGTGCCAGCTCGCATACGGTGCCAGCTCGCATACGGTGCCAGCTCGCATACGGTGCCAGCTCGCATACGGTGCCAGCTCGCATACGGTGCCAGCTCGCATACGGTGCCAGCTCCCATACGGTGCCAGCTCCCATACGGTGCCAGCTCCCATACGGTGCCAGCCCGTATACGGTGCCAGCTCCCATACGGTGCCAGCTCCCATACGGTGCCAGCCCGCATACGGTGCCAGCCCGCATACGGTGCCAGCCATACGGTGCCAGCTCGCATACGGTGCCAGCTCGCATACGGTGCCAGCTCGCATACGGTGCCAGCTCGCATACGGTGCCAGCTCCCATACGGTGCCAGCACGCATACGGTGTCAGCACGCATACGGTGCCAGCTTGCATACGGTGCCAGCCGGCATACGGTGCCAGTTGCATACGGTGCCAGCCCGCATACGGTGCCAGCCCGCATACGGTGCCAGCCCG
This sequence comes from Chiridota heheva, assembly GCA_020152595.1. Classification (NCBI taxonomy): domain Eukaryota; kingdom Metazoa; phylum Echinodermata; class Holothuroidea; order Apodida; family Chiridotidae; genus Chiridota; species Chiridota heheva. The sequence goes on from JAIGNY010000733.1 coordinate 1,540,527, forward strand.
CATACGGTGCCAGCTCGCATACGGTGCCAGCTCGCATACGGTGCCAGCTCGCATATAGTGCCAGCTCTCTTACAGTGCCAGCTCTCTTACAGTGCCAGCTCTCTTACAGTGCCAGCTCTCTTACAGTGCCAGCTCGCATACGGTGCCAGCTTGCATACGGTGCCACCTCTCTTACAGTGCCAGCTCTCATACAGTGCCAGCTCCCGTACAGTGCCAGCTCTCTTACAGTGCCAGCTCGCATACAGTGTGAGCTTACCTACTGTATTAGCTTAAAGAGGGAGGCTCATCTCAGTTTGTACATTGTGTTGGTCTCTGTAAAATTGGGGGATGCAGAGCTTTTACATCAATTCCACTTCTGGAACACAAGGTTCCAGCTCTCTGTTTGTTCATGTGCACCCATAGCATTGTGTGTGTAAAGATTCAATGGTAATGCACAATGTTATAAAGCTCTAAGGGAAACTTGTTTTTTCAATGTATTTATTAGGAAGAAAAAGTTGAAAGTAAAAGATTACTAAGACAGCAGTCACCAGATGAAGAAAATCACAATGAGCTAAAAAAGAAAATGCAAATTTCAAGAAAAATTGTTCTGGTGGAATTTGAACCTACAACTGTCGGTTCGAGAAAAAAATTGAAGTCCATCACCTTAAGTAACTGGGCTATATCAGTCATTTTTCAAGATCAGGGTTTTATTTAATATATAATGTGAAATAAGGGCCAATGAATCGTGCAGCAATTGGTTGAAATTTCAACCAATCAAACAATTTGAATCAAGTTCTAAACACTGTGTCCATATGACGATATAAGTACAGTACACTTTACTTTTGAATAAGGGTCAAAAGGTTTTTTTGTACTTCTGAGCTGAATAAAAAAAATGTGTAACCCCTGGCGTACAAAATCCGGAATGTGGGCATGTCCTTTCTGAAACCCTATCTGACATGAATTATTAGTAACTCCTGTTGGATGATCCTGGCATAGAGGTATGCTTCCCACTGCACTATTATACAATGGAACATCGTGAACCTCAAAGGCCAACTCTGTTGAAGAAATTGACCTTTTGGCCACCACCTTCAACCCATTCATCTTCTGCCTACAAGAAACCTTCCTGAAAACCACTGACCACTATTTCCTCAATAACTTCTCTTGCTACCATAAATATCAAGAGTACGCTGACAGTGCCTGTGGGGGCGTCTCCATTCTCGTTAGACACGATATCCCACACAGCCCTATTCATGTGAATACCGACCTTCAGGCCATCTATCTTCCTCCACAAATCCTTTACTCTTCGCAATATCTATCCTTCCCCCCCCCCCCTCTCCCCCTTCAATGCCAACAAGCCTTAACAACCTTATCTCTCAGCTCCCTCACCTTCATCCTTTTTGGTGACTTGAATGCCCACAACCCCCTGTGGGGCTCCAATACCACCACCCCAAAAGCAAACTCGTCGAAAACACTCTTAGACAGCACAGCCTGTCCTTGCTCAACACTAACTCCCCCACCTATCTTCACCCCACCACAGGCTCCCTCACCGGCATTGACCTGTCTATCTGCTCCCCCAATCTCCTTAATTTTGGCTGGAAGGTCACTGCTGACCTCTGTGGCAGTGACCATTACCCTCTTCTGAGTCACTCACAACCCCAACTGGAAGCTTAAGAAAGCTAACTGGCCCCTTTTCGAAACCCTTTGTAACTTTTACCTCTCCTCCATCTTCTCGAAGGTGAGGATCCCATGTCTTACTTCAGTAACATACTTATCAACATTGCCACCTGCTCCATTCCCAAAACCTCCAAGCTCCCAAACCACCTCCCCCCCCCCTCCCAACCCCTGGTTTAATGATGACTGCAAAACTGCCATCAAGAACAGAAAAAAAAAAAGCCCTCTGGAACTTTAAAATAAGCCAACCACCCACAACTTCAACCTCTTTTGCATCAGCCGTGCAAAAGCCAGGTGCACTGTCAAAGACAGTAAAACTAACACTTGGATTAACTTCATCTCTTCTCTCACCAACACCCCCCCCACCAAGAAGATTTGGAGTGTGGTAAATAGCTTCCACGGCAGGGTGGGCAAGTCTCCCATCTCCCATCTTTCTTGGAATGGCAATCTACTCACCGAGAAAAAGGATAACGCTAATCGCCTCACCGCCTCTTTCAGCAATATCTCGTCTAAAAAAGCTTGCAACGAAACCCAGATAATAACTTTTTCCTCTGACAAGACCGAGAGCTACAACACCCCTCTCAACTTATCTGAATTAAAGTAAACCATGAACGATGCTGGCTGCACCTTCAAGGGCCCAGATAAAATCCCATTACCAGTTCCCGAAGCACCTCCCCAACAAGGCCACCACTACCCTACTCACCATCCTCAACCACATTTAGTCCTCACACTCCTTTCCCCCTATCTGGAGGACAGCTATCATCGCCCCCGTCCCCAAACCAGGGCAGGATAGCACCAACCCCTCCAGCTACCGCCCCATTGACCTCACCTGCTGTCTCCGTAAAATTAGGGAAAGGATCATCAACCAGAGACTTAACTGGTTCCTCGAGACCAACAGAATCTTCTTCCCCCACCAAAGCAACTTCCGGAAATGTCACAATACCTTGGACCAGTTAATCACACTAGACATGCCATCTGGGAATCATTTGTTGAAAAGGAACACCTCATAGTTATCTTTTTCGACCTCAAGAAAGCTTTCGACACTACTTGGAAATGCAGCATTACCCACAAGCTTCACACCATCGGCCTCAGAGGCTACCTCTCCCATCTTTATTCAAAACTTCCTCTCATCCAGACAGTTTCAAGTTTATATTGGCCACACTCTCTTCAACCCCTACCCCCAAAAAGAGGGTGTCCCCCAAGGCAGCATCCTCTCCCCTACTCTCTTCAACCTGAGCATTAACAACATTGCAGACAACCTCAGCTCCAACATCAAATGTGCCCTCTACGTGGATGACTTCACCATCTTCTACTCCTCCCCCAGCTTTTCTGTCGTCGAAAATAGGCTCCAACTCAGCTTTAACTAGCTGCAAAACTGGTGCAACAATAACAGTTTTAAATTCTCCAAAGATAAGACAGTCTGCATGTACTTCTGTCATTTCAAAAACCTTCACCCCAACCCGAACCTCGTGCTCAATGGCAATCGCACCCCAAGTTGACCAAGCTGAGCTCCTGGGTTAAACTTAGACCCCAAGCTCTCCTACAAGTAACACATCACCAACCTGAAGCAGAAATGCAATAACTCCCTCAACCTTCTCTGCCTCCTCTCCAACACTACTAGGGGTGTGGACCCCCACGGTCTCCTCAAAATTTTCAGGCTCACCGTTCATGCCAAGCTCAACTATGGCAATATTGTCTACTGTGCCGTTCACAACCCTTACCTCAACGACATCAACACCATCAAAAATGAAGCCCTCGGGCTTTGCCTGGATGCCTACAAGACCTCCCCCATAACCAGCCTTTACGTTGAAGCTAACAAACCCCTCTTCTGCTAAGGTGTAGAAAGCTTAGCCTTTTCTTCGCTTTTAAAGCACCCACCAACATCCAAAAGCCCGTCTACAACCTCATTAGGTATCCCAATTTCTCCACCCTCTTCGATAGGACTAAAACCATATCCCTTCCTTCGGCTTATGCATCAAACCCGACCTCCATTGTCTGGACATCAACCCCACCACTCTTGGCACCTTCTATTGGCCCACCTTTCCTCCCTGGGCCACCCAGCCCCCTTCTATCCACCTGGACTGGACCTCCAATCATCACAAAGCCCAAACCCACCCCAATCTCCATAACCAAATTAAAGACCAACTCTCCAACTACACCACCATCTATACTGATGATGACAAGACGGCTGTTGCTACCGTCATCCAAGACATCACCCTCAGTAGCAGGCTTCCCAAGTACTCATCCGTCTTCTCTGCTGAGGTCAAGGCCATCCTCCTCGCCCTCAACTATATTGAGTACTTCTCACTTTGACACTTTGCCATCTTCTCAGACTCCAAGTCTGTCCTTACTTCTTTACTCAACTTGAATTGGATAACCCCCACGTCCCACCTCCTCTGCAAACTCTCTCCCCCTCCCCCTTCCCTCCCCCCTGATTCAGCTGCTGAGCTTGCTTTTAACGTGCCCCTGTCCCCAAAGCCCATTCTGACATCAAAGCACTTATCGCTTCCCTTGATCATGACCGCTGGCAAACCTCATGGACTCCCAAATTGAAAACAAAACTCAACAACATCCAGCCCACCATTACAATCAAACCCATCATCCACAACCTCTCCTGAATAGACAACGTTCACATTACTTACCTTAAAAATGGCCACACCCACCTCTCCCACTCCTACTTCACCCACCCCACCTTCTTACTGGCTCCCCCACCCCTCTGCAACAGTTGCCATTGCCTCTTCACTGTGCACCATATCCTCCTTGCCTTCCTCCTCCTGTACAACCTCCCCAGAGCTTCCTTTATTCCCCACAACTCCATAGCCGAGCTTTTCCGGGATAACTCCCTGGATAAAATTATTTCCTTCCTTCACCATACCTTCCTCTATAACCATATTTAGTCCTCTCCCATCCCTCTACCTACTTTCACCTCTTTTCTTTTTACACCCTTGCTTTTCCTCTTTTGGTCCCAGCCTCCTGGTCATTATCCCCCTGTCCTTCTATCAGACTTCTCCTACTACCTTTTTTTCCTACCTCTGGAATGATCTAACCTCTTGGGCACAATTTGACCCTTGTTGTCGCGGTGCTGTTAAGCCATCAAACTGAGTGCAGAATCTCATTGATAAACGGTTCAGCCCAACAGTGGCTTAAAGAATTCAACCTTTGATTTCATTAGTTGGAATTCACATTTTAAAAGGCATTTTATAGAGATTAGTGAAAGAAATATGTTATTTTCATTCTTCTGATTTTCATTATTTATTGCATATACCTATGATGTTATGTTTTTCATTTCATTGCAGTTTGACGCAGAATTCAGAAGATTCAATCTTAATCCAGCCAATATATCCTCCTTTGAGGACTTCTACGCATTCCTTGGAAAAATACATCATCTCAAAGAAACTCCTTTCCTGGTGGGATACACGGACCCTCAAGGGGACTTGCTTCCCATCAACAATGACGACAACTTCCACAAAGCACTTTCATACCCCAAACCACCATTAAGGTTACTGATACAGCGCAAAGGTACGGTATAAAGGAATTGCTGAGATAAATGTACATCGAACGTTTAAAAGCCGGAAGGGGCAAGGTTAAAATAAGCAAAGTGGACATATACAAAGACAATGCATTAGTGGAATTGCATTATTTAGTCAATTGGGGGACTCTAAACAACTTGACAAGATTGCAAAGCACTCTAAAAATTAGGTTTTTGTGATTAAAATGTAGAGGACGCATGGAAATGGATAGGGGGAGGGGCATGGTGAGGGGGGCATGGTGAGGGGCATAGTGAGGGGCATGGTTATGACAGTGTGGGGCAGGGTTAAGGAAGTGGGGGCAGGTTCAGGTAGTGAGGGGAGGGTATAGCACCTTTTTGTATGTACCTGGGGGTTTGAGAAAAAATTTCACTTATCCATAAAGGTAAAGAAAGTTCAAAGATTATTAAAATTATGTTAACGGTCTATGGACAGATAGTGGCAACACTAAAGAGCTTGTTAAGAATGTTTCAAATTACAATGAAAATAGCAGACTACAATATGTTTCGAAAATTATTTTCTAATTTTGAACTATTTGTATGCAAAGTTTTATGTAGATTTGTGATGTACAAATGGGTGTGGCTCTCTTATGGAAATCTATACACATGTCCGCTGCTCCGTCCACCATTTTGAAAGTTAAAAGAGCACATTTTCCCTATTGACTGTAACGATAACAATTTTTTTAAATCACTTCATTTAGAATTCTCTTGCTTTGATTTTTTTCTTTTTCTTTTCTTCATATGTTATGTAACTTTGAGTAAGTCCAGGTAATATTAACGCAACAGGAAAAACTTATGTCATCCTAACAGAAAGTTACATTTTGGGCCTATTTTGTAACCTTAGGCCATGTACTATGTGCATATTTCTAAGCGACACACGATAATACTATGCAAACCAAGAGTGTATTTTGCTGTGCGCTCAAGCTGGTTGGTTTGTTTACTCGCAACTTGAGCGTGACACATCCTTGTGCACATGAGCAGACTGGAACTGTAAAGTGTGTATTGTTTTTTTATTTTTGTTTTATTTGTAATTGGAGTCTGTAGATCTTATCATTATACAAAATATGCTTCTCCAAATTTAATGTTTGTCGACTTCAAAAGGGTTTGCCGTCTCCAAAAGTTTGTCATAATTAAATGTTGATTGTTGGTATTTTGCTATTGTTCACTATACATGTCCATAAATTTTCAAAAGTGCGCAAAAAGAAAATGGAATGTTGAAAAATTGAGTCATTCTCTTATTTGTGTCACCCAAGGCAAATTCTACCCAAACAGTCCTCTCCATATCAATATGAGAGTAACATTATACCGACCATCACTTCATTAAAAACAGTTTCATTTTTATATCGCCTTTGGAGTAAGATTATCGCTACATTGTAAGGAAAGTGCAGTGCTTATTCATGTTTCATAGCGGTGGTTGAGATATTTAATTACAAAAATGTTCTCAAACATTTGGCACTGTAGCTGTTTTGCAGCTAAGTGTTTTTCTCCAGGGCTGTTTAGCATAGGGGCCTATGATAAGAGTATATGTGTGTTATTGATCGAAAGGTAGAATTGACTAATATTATTAATGCCAATCGGTGACCTTTCTTGGGCATGTCATATCCTTATTTTATGGGGCTGTAGACTGGTATAAATGGGTGTGGAAATTATTGACCATTTCACATGTCCTGTTCTGAGCATAAAATCATGAAACTTAGTTATGCTTTTCTGTTGCGAATGAAAAGTTTTTATATCAGGTATCGCCAGCTCTTTCTTCAATGCATTGTGGGAAATGGTTAACAAATACTTTGTACAATTTCCTATCAGCCAAAATTTGGAGGCCAAATCTACTTTTTGCCAAATTTGAAAATGTTTCTGTGCAGAATTTAATTCTTTCACAGAATTCTACACATAAATTTGACAGGTGTCGTCACAAGGCGTGTTGTAATTCATGTTATAAGTGGTTTTCTTTTTCAACAACATATTAATCTGCAATCCCAAAATGAGAAGTACCTCTTTGCTGAATAAACATTTTTTAGGGGCATCCATTTTATGAAGGAACAAGCTCCGAGACATGTCAATTTTAGTAAAGCTTTGTGTTTCACTCCCAGCAATAATACAGAATTCGGTTAAAATTACGTTCAGAAACGGTTTTTTTGATAGGGGACTATTTCATCATTCAACAATAGTGAAAATAGTGTTGGCCGATCGGGTATTTACTATCTGTTAAATTTGGACCCCTAAAAAAGGACCAAAACTTCAGGTGGACCCCTAGCGAAAATACCCTTATCAATAAAGGTAGTGGTTATTTTTTTTCAGAAAACATCACAAAAATCACAAAAACTTTCCTCTAATAGTACAAAAGAGCCTGAACTTGATGCTTTGATCATAGGTTTTAATGGGGCAAAATAATTAGTTCTGTGCTACCTTGAGGTATAATTTGTTCCATGTCATTATTTTGTTCCATGTCATTATTTTGTTCCATGTCAGTATTTTGTTCCATGTCATTATTTTGTTCCATGTCATTAATTTGTTCCATGTCAGTAATTTGTTCCATGTCAGTATTTTATTCCATGTCATTATTTTGTTCCATGTCATTATTTTGTTCCATGTCATTATTTTGTTCCATGTCATTATTTTGTTCCATGTCATTATTTTGTTCCATGTCATTATTTTGTTCCATGTCATTATTTTGTTCCATGTCAGTATTTTGTTCCATATCATTATTTTGTTCCATGTCATTATTTTGTTCCATGTCATTATTTTGTTCCATTTCATTATTTTGTTCCATGTCATTATTTTGTTCCATGTCATTATTTTGTTCCATGTCAGTATTTTGTTCCATATCATTATTTTGTTCCATGTCATTATTTTGTTCCATGTCATTATTTTGTTCCATGTCATTATTTTGTTCCATGTCAGTATTTTGTTCCATATCATTATTTTGTTCCATGTCAGTATTTTGTTCCATATCATTATTTTGTTCCATGTCATTATTTTGTTCCATGTCATTATTTTGTTCCATGTCATTATTTTGTTCCATGTCATTATTTTGTTCCATGTCAGTATTTTGTTCCATGTCATTATTTTGTTCCATGTCATTATTTTTTTCCATGTCATTATTTTGTTCCATGTCATTATTTTGTTCCATGTCAGTATTTTGTTCCATATCATTATTTTGTTCCATGTCAGTATTTTGTTCCATATCATTATTTTGTTCCATGTCATTATTTTATTCCATGTCATTATTTTGTTCCATGTCATTATTTTGTTCCATGTTATTTTGTTCCATATCATTATTTTGTTCCATGTCATTATTTTGTTCCATGTCATTATTTTGTTCCATTCATTATTTTGTTCCATGTCAGTATTTTGTTCCATATCATTATTTTGTTCCATGTCATTATTTTGTTCCATGTCATTATTTTGTTCCATGTCATTATTTTGTTCCATGTCATTATTTTGTTCCATGTCATTATTTTGTTCATTCATTATTTTGTTCCATGTCATTATTTTGTTCCATGTCAGTATTTTGTTCCATATCATTATTTTGTTCCATGTCATTATTTTGATCCATGTCATTATTTTGTTCCATGTCATTATTTTGTTCCATGTCATTATTTTGTTCCATGTTAGGCTATGGTAGCACAGAACTGATAAGATATTACTACGCCAGTCCAAATTGAGAACCCCCAGAGAAAGGGCTAATAAAGATTATTATGGGGAGCACCCATTTCATGGGACAGGTAGCTTGGAAGTTGAAAATGTCATGAATAGTAGAGCAAGGATAGGTGTTGAATATGCATGTCCAGACTTGACGAGATCTGCTTCAAAAAAAGTTTCATAAGGGCTATTTTTCCATGGACCCATACTAAAAATTTGAGTCATTTCGTGAGGGTGCACAACTCTTTTTCACTTAATCTCAAATGGAATGCTATCGAAATTAGCATCATCCAAAAGATATGGTAAATTCAGAAAGTGATCGCAAAAGTACCCGAACCTGCATTTTTATATCAAGATAAGATCTCCAACTTTATACTTTTATCATATGTTTCAATGGGGCAAATAATTAGTTCAGGTGGATCTTGTTCCATGTTAGCAATCAGGAGTACATGTTATCTTTAGTTATATATATATCCAATCATAATCCATTTTGTAAGTGGTTCATTGCACTCCAGTGTTTGGTTTAGCTTGACCTTTGCCCTCCAAATAAAACCTTTTTGGCAAGAATCCCATTTACCAGCTGGTGTGACAATCTTCATAAATTACTGGTGATGAATGGTGGCAACCAGATTTGCTCATTGAAATCATGTAATGACTAGTCACTGTCACTTTTTTGGCATCTTTGTAAGAATCAGGAATATTATTGTACTTTTAATATTTACAAATCAAATTATCTAAATGAAAAGCAGATGCACTCCCAGAACTGATTTGCTCAATCAGGGAAAATATATTAATGTCATAGGGAGCTCTTTATTTAACCAGGAAGCTACAAATCGTCCCTCTTTCCGCATACTGACGAATGTCCTATTTAGCTGAAGCGAAAATTGGCACGAAATACTTTAATTATTATTTCCGCATACTGACAAATGTCTTTGAAGCTTCATGAAATAAGGTTTTGCTTAAAATATCTTTATTGTACGTACAATTGTCAAAAGAATAGCATTTTTTTTTCTTTCTAATGATATATAAAGCTATATAAGACATTTATCAACTTTATTCATCAAGCTTAAAAGTTTTACGAACATTCGTCAGTATGCAGAATTAATCATTTCAATTTTGACATTCGTCACTACCAAACAGAGAGACGAAATGACAGACAAATCCCTGGTTCAATTAATGGTATTGTTTAAATTGCTGATTGAGAAAAATATAAAAGACAATAGGGTCTTGTGGGGGTGGGGGGGGGGGGAATGGTAAATAAGGATAGAGATTATCATAGGTATGCAGAAGAATATCATTGGTAGAGCCACAAGAGCCAAGAAAACTATAATAATAATAATATCAAAAACCATGAAAAGTATGAAAAATTAACCAAAATAATTCAATAAAAAAAAAAAAATCAGGACTAATTATGTAATTGCTTATGCAAAATTATGATGTTAACCAGGCAGACTGTTCCATTTCTTTATGCAACTCCTTTGATATTGATTATCTGACATTTATGTGCATATTGTTTTTATAGGCTTTATTGTACACACTTTAGGGTTATATTTTACAGCAGAAGGCACTTTATAAGTATATTGTATTATTATTATTATTATTATTATTATTATTATTATTATTATTATTATTATTATTATTATTATTAATTATTAATATTGTATTATTATTATTATAATTATTGTTATTATAATTATTGTTATCATTATTATTATTATTATTTATAAGTTTATAATTATGATTTAAAAGTTTTTATATAATTTTTTAAAGAAAAAAAAAATGTATATATATTATATACATTTTGTACTGCTGAGGGACAGGGCGGACCACAAGGGGATGGGGAGGGGCAGGGCGGGCCAACAGAGGGGCAGGGCAGGTGCTCTCTGAAACAACAAAACTAGGGCACTTCTTTTGGTAAAGAAACTCATTTTTCTCTTCATTTTTGGTTGCAATGTTAATAGCATAAGGAACCGTCAACCTATGCTGGCATGTGTATGTGTGTTTCTCTGACAGCAGGATTGTTAACACGATATTTAAAGAACGATACACTGGTTTCATGTCGTATGTGGTACACGGATAGCCCATGATCAGTAGATATGCCCTATAGTTTTTGGTGGTGATGTCATGCATATCAATGAGTAGGCGGGGCTTGATGTTAAACTCTTAAACTACTCATATTTCAACAATCACTTGCTAGTTTGTTTCATATTCAGTACAATTATGATGCTAGCTTGTGTGTACATGTTCGTGGTATAAAAACGTAGTGGGTGGGGCTTTATGATTTTGGTAAAAAGAGCTTGTTAACGCGGTATCTCAAGAATGATAAACGACATATATATTATATTCGGTATGCATTTAGTCTATAGATGCAGCCTATACTAAATATCTTCAAACGCTCATATTTTTAACAACTGCATGCCTGTTTTGATTCATAGTTGGTTTATTTATTTTGCTATCTAGTGTACACATATTCATGGTATAAAATTGTTTAATATCATTAATATATATAGTGGGTGGGGCTAAATATGGTTTTGCTGAAAAGAGCTTGTAAACACAGTGCTTAAGGACATTGGATATAGATAATACTGTATGTAGTACACAGATAACTCATTGTCTATGTGTGTTCCCTATTGTTTTTGGTGGTGATGTCATGCATATTGCTTAGTTGGAAGGTGGAGGGGGAGGGGGAGTGCTCAATATAAATTTAAAAAGTCTTAAATGTGATAAATTTATAGAACCGTATATCTGTTTACATCATACTTGCATCTTATTTGTCAGTTTGTACAAGCTTATGTTGCCAACAGGTTTATCACTAACATGCATTCCTTGATATGAAAATACTCCAAAAAATGTGTAAATTCATCGCACACATGTCATATGTGGTACATATATGAGTAATAGTCCGCATATGTGGCCTATTGGCTTGGCAGTGAAGTCATGTACTGTATGTGGGGCTTTATGCAAAATTCTAAAAACTGATAAATGTGCAATGGTATGTATGTTTTGCAATCATACAAGTGTCGTCAACTGGTTCTATTTTATTGACATGCAATGTTATTTGGCATATTTCATGATATGCAATGTCAGTTACAACTGTAGCATAAAACTTGATAATCAACCAACAATGAAAAAGTGCATCAGAACCACTGCATTTTGTTTTTCTGGTTGTGTGAAATACTAGAATTGGGTTTTACTGTACATGTACAGTATATGGGACAAATAAGTATAGTACTATTACCAGCGTTTGACATTTCGCCCAAAAATCCACTTATCCGCGGGGCAGACACATGCACAGAAATGCTTGCCTGGAAGCAAAATCCACCTGTTCGATAATAATCACAATAATATTGGATAAGGCGATGCACGTTATGGTAAAATATATTTTACAGCAATATTTACTAAGAATGCTGTATGAATAATTAAAGACTCTTACACTTACCAAAAAACAGTGGAAATTGTAATCCATATATCCTCTACAAATATAAAGCAATAACATGCTTCATAGAATGAAAAAAAGGAACAAGAAAGTTCAATAAATTTGTGCGTAAACAAGTGGCATTGCAAAGGCAGGTCAAGTTCGCCATGTACTGTAACAGTACAGTATATACAGCATACGATATGCCCTGTACAATACTGTATGTGTACATGGAACGGGGATTGGACCCATTGCGTGAGGTGCATTAACATTGCAGAACAGACCTCGGCAAGAAACAGTGACTGGATATAAATATGCACGAGATTTTTAACGCGAGATATGATTGGTTGAAAGGAGCAAGCCTCACTAGCAAAACGGCATGCATTGCGCACATGTTTAACCAGCTTTGGTGGCCTGGATCATATATCTGTACATTATATTTTGTGTGTGTGTAAGATATATGTAAATGTCTTATGTCTGGTTGCGTGTATGATGTTGTTATGGCGAGGTTTAAGATTATTTCGTAACATAACAAAATATGTTGGCTTCTAATTAAATGGAATATAAGTCTGATTTAAGTTATTTTCTGGGCATTTCCATCAGTTATATTGTAGTAAGTATAATCTTGTATAATGAATTAGGTTTTAAAGAAATTCACTCTATTAGTTTGGATCCATGTATGGTTGCCGGCAGGCATATCAACTTGTAAATCAACTTGCCCGGACATGAATATTAGTTGCCCCGGGGGTCCAGACAGGTGACTTGTCGAATGCTGACTGTTACAGATGTTAATTGATTTTCATATCTTTTAAGTGTATATTTTACTTTGAATCAGCATGTAGCATTCTTAGATCAAAAAGGTTGGTGTTGAACGCAATTCGTAAGTGACACAGAAAGTAATAATACATTGAAAGTCAGATTACAGGATAATTGAAGTTTGGAGCTTCATTGATATCAGTAACTTATCCAACTTATTACAAACAAATCAATAGACCTACTGTACCAACATTTGTTTACTGTATGAGCAGTTAAGCAGCTGTTGTTTACAAAAAGGATAAATTCAATTGCCGCAGGAGTAGTATTTTCATTTCATTACATCTATAGCAAAATATATTATGTAAATCTGGATGTGCTGATCTGGAATTGCATATGCAAGGACCATTCAAGGATTAGTTCAGTGGTCAAGCAAGTTCATCTGATATGAAAGAGGACTTCAAAAGAAACAAAATGGTGAAGAAAGCATTCAAAAATCTTATTCCATTAATGAGATATTCAAGTTTAAAGTTTGGTATCATTTGTGTAGAAACGATTGAAATCAGACTAGATGTGATGTCATAGCCTCAGATTCCTCAAATTCTTTATGTATTCTATTATATTGAGGAATCTGAGGCTGTGACATCACAACTAGTCTAATTCTTGTCATTTCTGCAGAAAAGATAACAAACTTTAAACTCGAATATCTCCTTGACGAAATAGGATTTTGCAATGCTTTCTTCACCATTTTTTTTTTTTTGGAGTCCTCTTTCCCATGAGATAAACATGCTTGACCACTGAACTAATCCTTTCAAAATAAAGATGCAAGTGGTTTTGTATATTTTCACTAGTATTTTGAAGTAGAAGAAACGATTCTCACAAAGCGGAAATAATTTTTTCGCGGAGGAAAAGCAGGTTTTAGTGCAACTTGGTTAGAAATTTAGATTTATTGTTTATAGATTGAATTTTAATTACCCCCTTGTCTACGAAGTTGGTAAGGAGGGGTATAGCATATTTACTATTCGTCCATCCATCTGTCTGTTGTATTGTTTGCGATGTCTGCTTGTATTTGGACATTGATTAATATTTTATTTGCGCACATTTTAAAAATCTTAGTTAATCATTCATTATTAAATTCATACAAAGTATAAATGCTGCTCACTTGTCAATTTAGAAGTTCTAACAAGGCTACAATAACATTTGATGTTTGTTATATAGACATGATGGGTTGAGGAATATGTCAGGGACATATGTTTCTGTTCATATTAGAATGATATCATTTTAATCATTTTTTTTTTTTTTTTTTTTTATCTCTTTGAACAGATGAAGTGGGCGAAGGCAACCACATATTCTCAGGGATGGTCGCAAAAAGGAAACTCAAGCTTGGTCCATATTTTGGTACAACTGCAGCCAAGCCAACCAAACCAGGATTCCCGATAAGCCTACCTCAAGATTTCAGGAGAGTGTCGGCGATTATCGATGTAGATATTATTCCTGAGACACATCGGAGAGTCCGACTACACAAGCATGGATCTGACAAGCCCCTCGGATTTTACATTCGAGATGGAACAAGTGTACGGGTGACCCCACATGGATTGGAAAAAGTTCCAGGTATATTCATTTCAAGGCTAGTTCCTGGGGGACTTGCGGAAAGCACAGGACTCCTGGCTGTGAATGATGAGGTGCTGGAAGTGAACGGCATAGAGACTCAAGGCAAAACATTAGATCAGGTGACGGACATGATGGTTGCCAATAGCAACAACCTGATCATCACCGTCAAACCAGCTAATCAGCGCAACACACTTTCAGGAAAGCGCAGCACCATGTCGGCTTCCATATATTCCGTGTCGTCGTTTGCGGACCACGAGAGCATCACAGAGAGCATTGAGAGCGACGATGAAGAAGATGAGGTCCGTGACCTCACAAAACAAACTGGTGCCATGAGCACGGGGGAAGAAAGGGTGAACAATGAGGGTCAGTTGGTGTCCAACGGGGCACATGCACCCGCAAGCCATAGAGGGGGTGGGGATCCTGCCCCTATGCACAGCCATCAAGGTAGCACGATAAGTGACGCCAATGTTTGCACTCTGTAATTCACACAATTGCTTTCAATATTTTTGTATAAATGGACCAATTCCAGTCAAATGTATTTAAAAGAATTATAACTCTTAAATTTAATGTATTCATACTTCTTTGTGAATGTAATGTGTTCTTTTAGTTTAATATTTTAGATTTTGTTTTCTCAACAGATATTTTATGTTTTACTGGCAGACTTTTCATTAACTTCTTGTTCCTAACCACCTGTTGGCTGTGGATGAAAGCATCCATGTTGTATTTCCATATCAGATATGAAGATTTTAAGTGCAAAGAGTTTGAATTTGTATCATTAATCCTTAGTGGCTTTAAATGCATATGGACATATATAGGTAACATTAGCTACATTGCTTTAAAATCAGTTACATCCATCATAGGAGCAAAAGACTTCTTCAAAACTGGTTAAACATTGACAATTTTACAGCGTTTTAAATCTTGGGCATCGATTTGCATATTCTATGCAAGATTTGTCATGTATTACAGGGAGGCCATGGCATTTTTTGTTGTTATAATCCTTAATTTTTTAAATGTCTAAATTCTTTGAAGTGGTGCAGCAAATTCTGACCATGCACCTTTAAGTGGTGCAGCAAATTCTGACCATGCACCCTTAAGTGGTGCAGCAAATTCTGACCATGCACCCTGAAGTGGTGCAGCAAATTCTGACCCATGCACCCTTAAGTGGTGCAGCAAATTCTGACCATGCACCCTGAAGTGGTGCAGCAAATTCTGACTATGCACCCAATCAAATTCTCGCAGGAATAAACTTTCCCATCATTTTCAGTGACTGAAATTTAGGAAAGCAGTTAAAAAGAATTCATAAAGATTTTGAGCTGTTTGCCCAGTCACAAAATTCACATAGTCAAAAACTGATCAAACGTTTGAACAGCCATAACTCAAAAAATCAAAAACTGATTTGCTCATTCAATGATTATACATTGTTACATGTCAATAGACCTTTAACTCAAGAATGAAATTAAAAATCAGCAGGCCACTTCTCTCTTGAGTTGAATTTTAGTCATCTTTAAAGGTGTAGTGACCCCTAGCAAAACCATGCAGAGATTTATATAATGCAAGTCTTTAAGAGTTTTGTTTTCCCTCGAAACCCTTAAAGCCTGTTCATGCCTTTTAAGGTGTAGTGACCCCTAGCAAAACCATGCAGAGATTTATATAATGCAAGTCTTTAAGAGTTTTGTTTTTCCTCGAAACCCTTAAAGCCTGTGCATGCCTTTTAAGGTGTAGTGACCCCTAGCAAAACCATGCAGAGATTTATATAATGCAAGTCTTTAAGAGTTTTGTTTTTCCTCGAAACCCTTAAAATGCTATATTTAGATTATAAAGAGGTAGCTTTTATGCTCTGTGTGAGTAAAGTGAAATGTGATATCAATCAGAGTGGTGTTAGGGATTAAGAGTAAATTACAGGTTTTCGTCCTCGGAAATATTTCACAGCCTGGTGTTAGTATTTTTACTATTTACTGTAGTCAAATATTGCTTTGTTAAAGAGTTTATACAAAAAGTTGATATGCAAATTGGACATGTTATTGGTTATATGGTGAACAGTTCCAAACCTTTGGCATCTGTTTCTTTCCTGTCCTCAAATGGTGACATTTTGAAGGCTTTTACACATTTACCAGAATCAGAAAAACATCTTCAGATTTTGTTAAAGGAATATTTCCATTGAATTTCATTTTTATGTTTCTGAAAGAGGAAAATTTAAGAAACAGTTTAATGAAAAAATCATGTTGATATCTCATTCCTAGAAGAAGTTATTGAACTTTAAAGATTTGTGTTGCCTGCATAAAAATGACTTTTGAACTGAGTCTCCAAGTCATCATTATGATGTCATCACAGCTCTTAGTGTGTTATTTTTTATGTATTTCTTTGAAAATTAATTGCATATTTTCTATATAATTGGAAACATTTTTTCTCTCAAAAGTTTTAAAGAATATTGTAGAATAAAATTTACAATAATGTTTTCTAATCTGTTCATGTAACTCGTGTTTGAATCATGAAAAGTTGGTGATTAATTTTCAAAGAATTACATAATGTTTAGTACAGGAAGTGCTGTGATGACATCATAATGATGACTTAGACTCAGTGCAAAAGTCGTTTTTATGCAGGCAGGAATTTTTTTTTAAATTCAATAACTTCTTCTAGGAATCAGATATCAACATGATTTTTTTCACCAATCTGTTTCTTCAATTTTCCTCTATCAGTAAAAATTTTCCTCTATCTATAAATAAAAAATGAAATTCTATTGGAATATTCCTTCAAATTTTAAACTCCGTAGTTTCCCAAAATTGTAATCAAATATTGCACTTCTTATTTTGAAGGGTATAATCTTTCAGATATCTCAGGTGAATGTTCCTCAAGACAATCATAGTTTCTTGTAGATTTGTAAAACTCTTGTAGGAAGGACAGGGCATTACTTCAAATGAAATTGTAATCAGTGTGTCTCAAGAGTATCTCACAACTTTCTTCGCAATGATAATTCTGAAATCTACTCATACCACTCCCCCCCCCCCCCACCCCCTCCCCGTCCCTCTTAAAAAAAAAAAAAAAGGAAAGTTTCAATGAGCTAATGAATATTTAACAGAAATTGACAAGAATTGCACTCTCACATTTGAGTTACATGTCACGACTTTCAAGCTGTATGGTTTATTGTGCTACATTTGATTGTGCGGTTGCAAATCCTCCATCCTCAAATCAGTTTTATTTTCTATATAAAAAAGCAGTATATTGAAGATTTCTGCAATGTCCTTTTATGTGGTTCTTCATATTTAGTATTTTAGCTATTTAGCAACCAACCAAATTGCTCAAAACTAGCCTAGTTAATAGGCTTCACCCCTTGTTTTAAATAGTTGATGTCCCCTGTTTACCTTTAATGTTTACTGGACAGTACAATTAACCTTCTGAAAACATTTCTGATGCTATTTTATCAGCTTCCTTGCCGCTGTGGTTGGAATTTCCAATTTAATGATATAATTACGCTAGATTGCTGTCTTATGCAACTTGTGAGCAGTTGTGATGTAGATGTAATGGTGGACATCTTCTCTAAAATAGATATTGGATATTTTGTGGATTAAACAATTATGATAGATTGCTAGTGTGGTACCATTTATTTATGCTAAAGGTCTAGTGATACCTAGTAATTTTGTTTGGTTCTAATTTGTGGATGTTCCAAGATTTGTAATACACTGTTATGCAAAATTTGTTACTGTAAGTTGATTAAGGGAGTCTTCAAGATTTTGTGTGATTCTATCATTTGTTTTTCAAATTCAGCCATTGATGATTTCAACAACATTTCACATGCTTAAATGTCATTGATAACAACCAACTTTTTAAAAATTCAAAGTATTGTGGCAAATTATAAAACAGCAATGAGTTAATGTAAGAAAATAGAGACAGCTATTCATTTTATGACATCACACCTTTGCATATTTTCATGAATATTTAGGTCTTAAAATTTAAAGGAATTTTTTTATAAAATTTTGGTCTTGGTCAATTTGGTTGTTTTCTTGATTTTCAGTCATATTTTAAGAATCAAGTTAAAGGAGCTGACGGCCTAAAAGTGAGGGCGTATTTTCTTGAGTCTCAAGAATATTTGAACACATGTTTCGTGCACGTAATGGTACTGAAAATCTGTGATACTAAGGTTCAAATTATTCAAAAGTATTTCTTATGAAAGACTTGAGGAATTTATCAACAACGTAAATTAGATTTGTGTTATTTCAAAATTCCTTTGACTTAGCAAAACGATGCCCTCACGTTTTGATGGAGAGCCCCTTTAATGTGTCCTTTGAGTGTCAGTGGTTCTTTAAACAATGGGTTATCAGTCGTCTTTAACCTATCAGTTATTATGTATGCATCAGTACGTCTAGGCTTTATAACAGCATTTTGATTCTCAATTTATTTTTACCCCTGGGCCAAAACTTTGTTAATTCAGCTTTATTTTCAGCCTTGTTTACAATTTGTTATGCATTTGTTGTAGTTATTGTCTGTAGGAGAGAAATGCTGAATAAAATATGTATTCATTAATTTTTTTATTATTTTTTTCAATGGAATTTATTTACATTTAAATGAATAAGTACTTATGCATCTGTAAAATAAAGAAAATGAGATTTACACCTAGTTCCTGTAGTGGTGGGTTTGTAACATAGTGAATGGGTGTTTTTAGGGAAGTAAGTAGAGGTGAGGAGTTGACTTGCAAATGTGCCATGGTAGCACACAATTATTTCAAAGTTTGCCTAAATTTTTCAAAGAGAGAAAGGGTATAGATTTCCTCTGTATTCAATCCAAAACTTAAGAAGTATTAAAACATTGGGTTTTCTGAGATTTTTGCAATATGAATGTATGTATTCTATTTATATGCATAGTTTTCTCATCTATCATCAAGGAAGATGTTCATTTTAATGATGTTTGCAGTCCTTATAGCAGTGTTTCTCATGACTGACCAATTTTTTTCTTCACGTTATTAAAGGCAGATAAAATATGAGCAGGGTTTAACAAATCATATGTCCGGCTGCCCGGAACAACCAAAAATCTTATTGGGCAACCCATGTTATTAACTTGACCAGTCCATAGGTACAACTTTATTTTTAGCAAAATACACTCATTACTTTACAGGCTGAGAGCTGTGATTTTAAAATGGCAGCGTAATGTTAGAAGCGAATGCTAGAGTTTTGCAATTCTGAAATCACATAGAAAGGCTAACCTTAGGTGGTTAACAACAAATTGTCTTTTCCATATTCAAATTTTAAGGTGTCGTTTTGCAAGGATTCTTTATTGACTTTGCAAACAGGCTTTTCAGACGTGAAATACGATTTCCATTTGTGTTCGAATACAAATTTTAGGAATAATATGGAATCACATAAGTTAAAAACTAAAATAAGAATAGTCTTCTTAAAGTTTGTAAATGTATGTCAAATATTTTTGGTTAAAGAAAGGTTTTAGACCTTGTTGAAAAAATCTTTGTTGTGATCGATTTGAGTCAATGCAGTAAAAGGCAAGCTGTAGCCTTAATGATGTTTTGGGTGTTGAAAGGTTTATCTTTTAGGAGAAACATAATCATTGGTCCTTTTTGACATAGAGTTAAGGTTGTATAATTGGTTGAGCTTCTGCATTAATGACATTTTGGATTTAAAAGGTTTTTTTTAGTTTGTCCATCTTGTTAGCACCTTTGTGCCAAGCAGTGCCTTCATGTGTTGCCAATTGATTTTGTATTCATTTATGCATTAATGATGGATTGTGTAGGTAAGGTCTGTTTTTGTTTGATATAATTGCCCAGCAAATTCAAAATATTGTTCCTGACTTTAATTATTCAAGCCAGAATGCATAGGTAAGAAGAGCATCACCAAAGATGATATTTTTTAATTTAAATGTAATTCTGTCCGGTTTATTACGTAAGTCAACAATGTGCTTTGAGTGGACAGAAAGTCAAATAATAGTAACAATGTGCTTCAATTGGGTGGACAGAAAGTCAAATAATAGTTCAATCATCTAAAGCATGAAGTCCCGTAAGCCACTGCACCTCCCATAAAGGACATTATGGCAGTACTTTTATTTCCGATCTTGACCTTTTTTTGTGTGTTTATTGTTAAAATGACATAAAATTGGATGTGTGTAAACAGCAAGAACAGATATACTGTGTTGCTTTGAAATAATTAAATAGAGTAGCAATCAGTCTCATCTGAAATGAGCAGGAATTGTTCAAAATTTAAGTCTAAAATGCTTGAATAACTGTTTCGATCTTGATAGTGATAAAACTACTTAAATTATATGCAGCGCTTTTCAACAAATGTACTCCAAAGTGCCAATCCCTTCTGTGCAACTGTCTCACAAACTGAAAAGTTCTGAATTTCCTGAGGATATGCACTTACCATGCAGCCAGATAAAGCAAAGTATTCCCTGGAACATGTCTTTTGTAATTGAGACCAATGGGGATGAGATTGAAGATGTCAGTATGACCTTAAGCAGTCCTACAGGAAATTAATTTTGCCATTTGTTAACATCTGCAGCCACTTGTTACACTGTTCCAATTTGTCTTTAAAAAAAAATATATATAATTATTACTGTTTGGTGTGTGGCAGACTCCCAAGTATTTTGTGTGGGATGGGGTTCTATGCTAGGCGGTTCCATCTATAATCCGTGTTTTTGAAACAAATGTCCTGTTGACGGTAGATAGTAGTGGTTAAATCCCATATGGTTGTGTATAATCCTGCCTCTTACACAATCACGGCATCAATAGAAGCAGGTTGCCGTAGAGAATGAGAATTTCTATTTAACACAAGTCTTGTGTCATGTCAGCAAGGCAATATCTTTTTTTGTTTTGCAATAGTTCTTTCAGCTGTTAAAAAGGAAAGTATCCGACTCAGCTGTTAAAATGAGATTTTCCAGTTAAAATGAGTACCATTTTAATTTCCTGTTAAAATATTGAGTACAATTTAACTCATACAGCTATTGTGTACCATTTGATTTAGCTGTTAAAACAGTTACCAGTTGACCAATGCTGTTAAAAAGTTACCAGTTGACGAATGCTGTTAAAATGAATACCATGGTTCTCAACTGTTAAATTATGTGCCAGTTGACTTTAGATGATAGTTTCTTAGTTGACCCTGATGTTGAAATGAGTAGTAGTTGACCCAGCATGAGAAGTTACTCAACTGGTAAAGTGAGTACCATATGACTGTTTTCTTGAAATGAATATTCAAACTGTTTGACTTGGTTGTTTCAACGAGTACCACTTGACTATACAGTTAAGGGAGCATTGTTTGGCTTAACTATTACATTGGGTTACTTAACTGTTAATTTAAGTACCTTTTTACTCATTTGCTTCCATGAGTACCATTTGTCTGCAGTGTTTAAATGAGTAACTGTTTGACTTAGCTGTTTAAATGAGTACCAGCATTCTCCAAGGTCCTTCTTCAGTTTGTACCAATCAAACAAAAGAAATGTTGAAACAAGATTAACCTGGGATCTTAGAAACCTAGAGGTTTACAGCACAATTGCTTATCCATACCAACGATTTACAAATTGTACATGTTATTTCAACACAGGACTATGTAAGATATACAGTATATTTTATGTAGAAAGATGTATCTAGCGGTTTAAAAAAAAAGGTGTATTTAGTTTGTATTCCCTCCAAGAAATTGTCATTCAGTGTATTATTCCAAGAGCCATTAGAAAAGTAAAGGTATTCACATTGTTATACATATGTAACCCTGATTCTTTTGTATTTATTTTTTGTGCAGTACAGCTTAAGTATACTTTTGAAGATGATAATTGATTTTCTTATCATCTGATGAAATAACAATCTCTGATAGAATGTTAATGAGAAGCTTTTTGTGCTATTCATATATTGTAATTTACTTTTGGGGCTTCACAGGGCTCGAGGTGGTAAGGTTTTATTTTAGGAAAATTATTGAGGCATTATCCTCTCCCCTCCCACTCCCCACCCCCTAAGGCTGCTTAAGGGAGGTTAATACCCTTCTCATATGAATGTGAGCACCTTAGTAGGTTTATGCATAGAAATCGTAAGGTGCTGATGAGTAGATTAAGAAATGGTCCTGGGGCCAAAAAGTCACATTTTTAGGCATTAAAAAGTTGGTTCAGATTATTGATATGGACATGAGAGGAATCCTCACAGAGATAATAGTGATCTTTTTAGAGTCCCAGTTTTCAGCAATACCCCCTCTCCCCACCTCACCCCCAATTTCTTTTGTGGTACCTGTGTATTAAAGTATTCATAGATTTCACCTGATTTAATGATTCATTTTATCTTCAAGTCCTTTAGTGGTATCCTGAAGTCTTGTGGCAAAAAATGAGGGGGTACTTTTGTAATTCCATAAGTTCTATTGTAAATGCATGGATGATGGCTGCTTGTTAGTTTGTAAACTTGATATACATAACTAGATTATACAGCTCAGATCTTATGCTGGAAGAAGTCGTTCTTTGTTCATGTAATTAAGCTTATGAATAATTATAATGTTACTCTCACGGAGTTCTTGCTACCATAGTTGCATGTGTTCTGGATTTGATGAAGGAGACTCAGAAATATTACGTCCTAAATGAACCCGTCACGGGTGATATGGACATTCCTTTGCCTGATGATTTTTCATTCAGTTGTCTCCTACTCTGACGATTGGGTCTTCAGAATTTTTGCTGAATTCAGGATATTTTTGGAATTGCTATTATAAGGGTTTTTTTTCTTCAAGTTTGGCTGATAGGACCTTGCATCCAGTTTTGGAAACGTGTAGATGAGTTAATTTCTGAAAGGTGATGGATTATCACATTTTGTTTAAAAACTTAGTCACAGGCGCGTAAATCTATGGATGTGTGTCAGGAGCCGTTGCCAAATTTTATTCATTTAAAATTCCTTGAAAATAGCCAAGACATCAATTGAAGCACATTGCCATAGAGACTGAGAATTTCTGTTCAAAGAAAATCTTACATTATATCCTGGAACAACTTATCTTTTTTCGTAAGTTGTCTCAGCTGTTGAATGAGTACCATTTTATTGTGCTGTTAAAATGAGTACCATCAGACTCGGCTGTTAAAATGAGTACCACTGTATTTTGCTGTCACAGGGAGTACCAGGATTCTCCATGTAGCAAAATAAGGTCCTAAGGTACCAACTGAGCAAAGAAATGCTCTGAACCTGGAATGTCAGAGACTTAGATGATTAAACATCATTGCTTAATCATATCAACAGTTTACAAACTGTACATGTTTTTAATTTTAGAATTCCTTGAAAAAAGCAAATATTTTTTTGAAAGTGGTTAAAACATTATTATCTAATACCTTTTAGGATTTTCAGGTTGAAAATCAATCATTTTGCAGCTGTTTGAATTTTTTATGCAAAATTGCAATATGGTGAATTTGCAGACCCTCTAAATTCTTAATCTAAATCCATTAATTAGAAAATATTTGTAATCAGTGAATGAAACGTGGCATTTATTGCAACAGGTAGTAGAGAGTGATTTGAAAAGTAATTTTTATGGGGTAAAGAGATTTAAGATGAAAATTGGGATGTTCTCAATATTGGGATATTTACCTCAATATTGGGACATTTACCTTAATATTGGTACATTTACCTCAATATTGGGACGTTTGTCTTACTAGAGGGCAGTGTGTCTTTCATGCTTTAGAACTATTTTCCAGTCATTGATTACTGATGAAGGAAATGGTTTTGAAATGAATTTCAGCAATAGAAATCTGTTGAAAAGTTGTTTATGAATCTGTTTATATTAACAGTTTGTGACAAACTTTAAGGTGGTTGAGAAATTGCAGTTTTCTCAACATGTCAATTGGAAAAACCACATGAAGCAATATCTTTCCTTAGGAGAAATGGTCCGTCAGTCATTCACAGTTAATGCACACATTACCTCAGGCATATGATATCAGCTATTTTCATCACCAGTTTGCAAGCAAATTTCTCCCACTAAGACACCTAACATGGATGAGTGATTTCAATCACAAAAAGACCCTGATTACTCAGCACTGGCTTCTGTAATCTTATACACATAAATAACCTTAGGCTACTTGACTGGTGTGTTTGGGAATGGCAGGTAAACAATCATTGTTTGGAGTGGAAACAATACACTGAACAGGAAGGCGGAATGGTAATTGCCATACCTGAGTTTTCCCGATTAAAGTCGAATGTCGGGTGCGGGTAGGCTTAAAGAGAAACTTTTCGGCATACAGTTTATAAGTAAATATAGCTTATTTTGCCACTTTTGTGGGTAGCATTGTAAACACATGGGGCTTGGTTATCTATGTGGTATTATATATTTTAGAGGCAGGCAGCCATTACCATATAATATATAATTGTGACAAAATGAAACTCACACCATTGAAAAGCTTTAGAAAACGGACCATTTCAAATGTTTTTTGCTAAAAAGTGCACATTTTGCAAGAAAAACTTGACTTCATTTTTAGGTAGAGGGGTAGCCTAGAATGGTATTTCAATATTTTTTTCAAATGTTATGGATAAAACTAAAAAGTATTTGATGTATTTTTTCCACATTTTGTGTACAGTTGGGTTTGAATTTACAATAGAAGCTTTGCTGAGGGTTTAGATTCACTTTGCGAATTTAATTACAACGTAAGTTAGTTGGAATGAAATGCCAAGATGAAGCATAGTTAACGTCGGGTGCAAACTTTGCAACAAAACAGTACTGTAGGACATATTCATTTTCGGTGTTGTACAGTTGAGTCAATTTGAGGTCATTCTGTTAAGTTGTTGTAAGATATTGAATTTGGAGAGAGTGGTAAACATTGTAGAGAAATGTTTGAGGGCCTTTGTCAGCTGCATCATCGACCCTAAAATTTCTTCTAAGAACTTCAGGATGGTGTTTTAATTTGAGTTCAATCAAAATAAAATTTGCTCTCTTGAAAATACAAGCAGATAATCATTTGATGGCGTGAGTCTCCAAATGTGATGGCAAGGAAGGGTTCATAGCAAGAATTACGTTTTTTGCAGCTTTATTTTGCCTTTCTCATCTCACAAACATTGTTTTGTTTAATGAAGTTTTAGGTTATAACGTGGTGTGTGTGTATAAGGAAGAATATCAAATTCTTCCTGAAGAATCCCGAAGGAAAACTTTTAAGCACCTATTGTGTGTGTGTGTGCACAGAGCGTAACATCTGAACCATGCAATTCAGAAGGTGCACATTAAGTCTATAAGTGCTTCAAGCCTTCATGCTTGGAATGAATCACAATGGAATTTTCTTTCCTGTCAGGATGCTAAGGGAAGAATTGGATATGCTCCCTAATTCATTCACCCCCTTTCCTGGTCCTCAAAGAAAAGAAGATTTTGTTTTTAAACGTGGAAGCCTTGAAAGCATGATGCACTGTAAAGCAGTGTTATGATGAATTGAAAAGTAACAATGCATCATTACAATGCATCATTGCAATGCATTGTTACAATGCATCGTTACACTGCATCGTTGCAATGCATCGTTGCAATGCATCGTTGCAATGCATCGTTGCAATGCATCGTTGCAATGCATCGTTGCAATGCATCGTTACAATGCATCGTTACAACTTAGATTAGTGTCAATGATTAAATGTCTGAACTTGGTAATAGAAAAAAATTAAAGGATTGCTGTTATTGGTAAGGGAAATTTATTTTGGTGGAATGATTTAGTATTCAACCAAATAAATGAATCGAATATTCTGAATTTTTCTGAAAATAAGCTTTAGGGCTTTTAGCAGGATGATGTCTGGCAACAAATCAGTACTCACTCAAATGTTTGTACAACTTTCACTTAATATCTTTGGATCATTGTATGTTGAGTTTGCTTCAAGATGCTTGGGCAAGGGTTTGTAAAGAATGACCAAGCGTGAGCCTGCTTAGTTGATACTGAACCAAATCTTAAGGAGAAAAAAAGTTATAGACAGCTGTTTACCAGTGTTATAAAACTTTTTGAGTCCTGTTTTTTTTTGGGGGGAACTCGAGACTCCAGGGATTCCAACACACTGGAGACTCAGACAATCGGAACTGGTCTTAAACTTAGTTGGGGTGCACTCCAGTACAACACTTGTTTTTTCTTCTTCATTTATATCACAATTTCAGACTTATTATTTGCAGTTTAGCAAGTGCAGAAAGTGAAGCATAGGGAAAGTTAATGATACATCTTTCCTTTAATATGAATCGCTCTTTCAATCACTATTTTCCAAATTCAAGCCACTTTAATGGTTTTGTTTCATTCAAATAAAATAATGAAAAATGATTTAAGTTGGTCTCAGATTAAGATATGTTGACTTGTATATGTTAACCTTGGTGAGTGTATATTGTGAAGCGTTACAGATGACCTCATTTTGACCTCATGAATATGTAAATTATGTCTATGAAAAAAATTGTATGTTTATCATTATTACACTTGTCTTGTATGTTGGTGTGTGTAGGGACTACTGAAGGTGGTTGGTTCGGAACATTATATGAAGATGTAATACTTAAAATAAAATTTTGTATTCATAACCAAGTAAGTAATATATTATTATGGGCACATCACATGACATCTATAGGTTTTAGAGATGAGCCTTTATTGTACTTTTTATAAATCACATGATAAAATTATCACATTTGTGTTTATTTTCTTTTGTAGTTTGTTGATTCTTCTTCTAAAGCCTCACCTTTTAATTTGAGAGAAGACTTGAACAGCCACCCACCAAATCTCCAGGAGGGGAGAAGGAGGGGGTGGGAAATCCATACTTAAATGGAAGTTAACCCAAATTAAACCATTAACCCAAATTCACATCTGCAGTATAAGTTTTCTGATACCTGCAGTATGAAAGTAATTAATTTTGATACATATCCTTGATAAATATTGTTAAAAAAAATTGGAAGCACTTCAAGAGGGGGAGGGTATGTGCCCCATTTTTTCTGATATTATGAACTGCACAATGGATTATTGGCAATAATTTTTATGTAACTCTCTAAACCTTTATTAACCCCCCCCCTCCCCCTCCCCCACACTTAAAAATGCAGGTTACATCCATAAAACAGTCCAAGGAATCACTCTACTGAAAGTTTGTTTGAAAAACAAAGCATAAATGAATTGTCTACACAGGTTTTATTTTATCTTTAATCTAATTTTGTTCTGAAATTCTTAACACAAAACTGACCTATATATACTCTTCATACAAGCATCACATACCTGATTTTATTAGGTTCACTATTGTTTGATATAAACATAGGACGCCCATCACAAAAAAAGTATTTCATCGTTTTGACAAGAAATATATTTACTGTTTTGACGAGAAATATTTATTGTTTTGACGAGAAATATATATCGTTTTGACTAGAAATATATATCGTTTTGATGAGAAATGTATGTCATCGTTTTGATGAGGTTAGGGTAAGCCAATCTCCTTGTGCAACAAGAATGTATGTTTGTACATCCTTGGTAAAAGGAACCTTTATACACTACGACTTGGATTGATGTTACTAAAAAATATATATACTTAACTTCGTCAAAACACTGAATTGTATGTCATCAAAACGTGTTACTAAAAATATATACTTGTCAAAACAATGAAATATATTTCTCATTAAAACAATGAAATATATTTGTCTTCAAAACAATGAAATTCTATTTTTGTGATGGGCTTTCATATAAACACTCCATTGTAATATTAATTTGTATTCTATTTATAAAATTAGTAAAATAAAATAGAATTAATCAAACAAAGGGTCAGTGGTCAAAAACGTCTTTACTACATGAAAGAATAAAAGGTAACCAAATGGAACAAAAACCAAAAGGTTTGTGGTTCTGATGAGCTGATTGATTTGCAAAATTTGTATTAAAATCATGTCATTGCATATGAAATATTTGTTCCATGATATTTATTCATAAGCCCACACCCACTGTGCAAATCAATTAAAAATGTTAAAAACATTAGCATTTGCACTAATAAGATTATCATAGCAAGTATGATGTAAAAACAGTTGCTCATTTATCCTATTGTAAGAATCTGTCAGCAAGCCCTGTTTACTCATTAATATTCATGACATCACTACCACATTATAGCATAAATCTGATATATTGTTCAAGAGATACAGTTTTGTGTTTACAACATTTACCACTTTCACAATAACATAAGCATATACACACTAACCAAATTATCATGCCCAATATGACACAAAACAGACATGCAGATGCTCATTTATCACTTTTTCAAAATTTTCACTTTAAGCCCTGCCCACATATTGATATGCATGAAATCACCATCAAAAACATTAGGGTACGTACATCTGCAGACCATCTGTGTACCACACATGACATGGATCCATTTCATAGTTTTTGAGATACCGTGTTTACAAGCTTTTTGTTTACAAAATCATATTATGCCCTGCCCACTATGCATATTAATGAAAGTCAACTTTTTAATACATTGAACACGTACACACTAGCTAACATCATTATTACAACAAATATGAAACGAAACACGTGATTATCAAAATAAGAGTATTTAAAGATTTTTATAGTCGGCCCACCTACTCATTAATATATGCATGATATCACCACCAAAACTAGAGTAACATTTGCAGTTCTGGATTGCATTCTCGTAAAAGC
Organism: Chiridota heheva; assembly: GCA_020152595.1. Lineage (NCBI taxonomy): Eukaryota > Metazoa > Echinodermata > Holothuroidea > Apodida > Chiridotidae > Chiridota > Chiridota heheva. The sequence goes on from JAIGNY010000733.1 coordinate 1,569,683, forward strand.
CACTCTTATTCTGAAATATACATATGTATACGCTATCAAATACATTTGCATACGATCAATATTGTTTCAAATCAATATCAATTTAGTACATCATCGTGTATTTTTAGTTTTATGATGAATATTTAATACATTATGATATTTAGTATATATCATAAATATTTAGTATATAATCATGTATTTTCAGTATATCATGATGAATATTTAGTACATAATGATGAATATTTATCGTACATCATCAATAATTAGTACATCATTGTGTATGTTGGGGATAAGATAGCCACTGAATGGCTATCGTAGTGAAGTTATTATGAGTGTGTTGTACAGAATAATGCATGCATGTACGTGAATTAATGTGTTGTGATATCAAAATACAAAAAAAAATCATATAGAAATTCCAAAATTTAACAAAAGAATGACATGCACATTAATTAACTAAACTGCTTTAATGTTTTTTGGATGTGAAAGTTACAAGCAAAAGGAATGATAACTTCTTAAGTCATACAATGTTTATAATAACAGTACCACATCTGACATCAATGTTTCATTCTTAAGTGTTCATGTAAACTTACGAGCGCTATTATTGGCAAAACCACATTAAATCCCGCCTACCATGCATATTAATAAGATTTAACGATTTTACATCATGTATGCACATTTTACATCAATATATATATACACTAGTATAGTAAGAATGCTGCGTAATAACAACATAATAACACCAAATATAAAAACAGAAATCCGGTTGTCAAAATATGAGTATTTTAAGATTTTTACATTTAACTCATTAATATGCATGACATCACCAAAATTAATAGGGCACATTTGCAGACCATGGGCTATATGTGTAGCACATATGACATAAATTCAACCAGTCGTTCTGGAGATTTTGTGTATACAAGCTTTATTTGGCAAAACCACTTTAAGCACCGACCACTGTGCATAATAATGAGATTCAACGTTTTTATACCATGAGCATGTGGACACTAGCTAACAACATACCAGATATGAAAAAAAACGGACATGGTTGTTGAAATATGTGCATTTCAAGATTTTTATGTTAAGCCCTGCCCACTCATTAATATGCATAACATCATCACCAAAAACAATAGGGAACATCTATGAACCATGGGCTACCTGTGTACCATATGTAATATGAATCCACTTTACCATTCTTAAGATATCATGTTTAGAAGTTTAATTCGGCAAAACCACTTCTAAGCCCCGCCCACTGCACATAATAATGAGATTCAATGCTTTTACACCATGATATACCATTATCATGTAAACACTACCTAACAACTTATATCATACCACATATGAAACAAAACGGACATACGGTTGTTAAAATATGTGCATATCAAGATTTTTACATTAAGCCCCGGCCACTAAGTAATATGCATGACATCATCACCAAAAACAATAGGGTATATCACAAGCCATGGGCTACATGTGTACATATATGATATTAATCCACTTTACTTGAGATATCGAGTTTACAAGCTTAGTGTCACACACACATATACACACACACCCACACACATATACACAACATACGCATTCACACATATATACACACATACGCCTTCATGACCTCAGGTTCCTGATACTATCGCATCTGAACCAAAAAAGTATATTCAAACAATTTGTTTTCAGATATCTGATTTTTGTGGAAATGACTGAAATCAGACTACCGGTGAAATCACAGGTATTCATTTCTCAAGAGGGTGTATTTTATTGAAAAATGTTGCGATTTGCAGCCATTGGTTGTCTAAAAAATACTAGTCTAATAAAGTAACCTGAAGAAGATTAATTTTTTACTGTTTAGTGAGTGAGAGTGTGACCACTTTTCGACAGTAGACTTTCTACAAGTCATTTTTTTTGGTGAAATCCTTAAAATGCATCTTCTCCATAGCAGAACGATTCATAAGTCATTCCTCCACATTTCTGGTTGTCTTTTTGAGCACTCTCATATAAGATGGACATGTGCGAGCATAGCTGGCAGCCACTCAGCAAAATCCATTCCACTTGCATACTAAAGTGATTTCTAAAAATTTGTGGCACAGTTATCATAACACACAGCTACTATAAAGAATTTTCAGTGCAGTGAAAGCAGGGAGTTGCCATTTTAAAAATTGCAACTCCCAGCACAATTTCTTCAACTAATAATCATAGACAACACCCCATGACAGATAATTCAAATCTGACTGTAGGCGATTAATTGCTTAAAAATGTAACATTGGTCAGTCTCTCTATCCATCAAGCACATACACTATACAAAGCATCAATCGCATTGAAAAATTGTACAACTATTAAAAAGTTAATCATGGAGAACATGATCTTCAAGGAATGTGAAAAACTTATCTTAAAAATATATAAAATTTGACTGATTATAAAAATATATACTTATCATTTTTCATAACAAATAAATCTTGGATGTCTGATATTTTGGACGGAATAAATTTTGTAATTATATTCATTCATATCAAGGTGTTTGTTTGTAAAAATATTTCCTCGTTTTTACAATAATTTCAAGAGATACTGATTTACATACAATTTAAAAAAGTAATTTCAGGCAAGCTGTTGAAATTATATTTACACATATAAGCTACATGCCAATTTATCCAATAATCTATATATATACAGGTCTACAAAAAATATCAACAAATATAACTCTTTTTCATGAATGAAAAAAGTTGAAAACAAAAAGGCCCATATAGTTAAAACAGCACAACCTGACGACCAATGAGGGAGGACTACTTTTGCCAATAAAGAATACATGGTTCGACTTTCCCTGCATTTGTAACTGTTGTTGATTTGAGGAATGTACACCTGGTGGCATGGAGGTACAGCAATTACTTTTGAAGTCAATGCCCAAAAATGGAGGGGGAGGCAACTGCCCAAGGGACCTTAATGATATTATTTCTGATGTAAAGTATGACATTGTCCACCCATTGCCTACATTCAAACAATTGAAATTTAATACACATACACATTGTGAATACTGATGATATTCTCAAGTTGCCTGCATTTTGTAGGTATTCAACATCAGTTTTTGGTACAGTGCTTCTGGCCAAAGGATTGCCGTTTCATCTTGTAATTTCCAGGGTGTTCTCAGGTACAAGGATACAACAGTAGAAGAGTAGAAGCCAATCCAACAAATGCATAGCAGCCTTGCACCTTTAAACATTGAAGAAATAACACTCTTTGTTTGGTTTGGTTTGTTAATGTTTAACAGCACTGCCGGTGAAGAGTCAAATGTGCCAAGAGGGTGTTAAAAAAGGTGCTCGAGTTAGGACAGAGAGGTGGGAAGGAGGGAGAGAAGGTGAATAAGAAAGAAGTTAAGGTAAAAGAAAGGGAGGTTTAGATCAGGTGGAATAAATTGCTGTTGCGGAGAAAGGTGATGAAATTGGAGGTAGGATTGTTCTTGCAAAGATCGGAAATTGAGATGGAGGGGGAGAGGTGTGATTTGAATTCAAGTATAAGGGACAGGTTAAGAGGAGATGCTTGATCGAGAGTTCGTAAAGACAATAACATACATAGAGAGAGAGAGCACATGTACTCATGGTATTTATGAAATCAAGAACCCTCACCAAACAACACAAGAATTTAGACTGAACATGATATAATCTTAGCTTTGTTAATATCAAGGTTGAAACAAATAAAGCATCTCCACAAACATCATAATCAAGAAGAACTAGTAACATTTAATTTGATTCAAATAATAATCACTAGAGCCACAGATGTAATAATTCTACTCTCCATGATTAATGTTCAACTATCAAAATCATTTTCAGAAACATGATCAACACTATGAACCAATGCATAAGTCCCACAGACATATTTTTAATCACAGCTACAGTTCAGAATTTTCACGACTGAATTACTACCATCATTTTACCGCCACCCGAAACAGCGCTAACTCCATCAAAAGATTCTCCTATGAAATCCATCCATCAATTACTTATATGAACTGGGTGAAGAATATCCATTTCTTTCCTAATTTTCCACAAATCAAAATTCTTTTCATCTGGTGACTCCCTTTCGCGGGGATTTCACCACTCGACCGTAAGTCCCTGAATTTTTGCCCTTCTCCTTCGCAGGTCCACCCTTTTGTTCCTTCAGCCACGTCTCAAATGATTGGGATTGGTTCTGCACTTCTCGCTCTTCGTCTTCTTGTTTTATCTTCACCTCCTTCTGCACAAGCTTTTTGCGATCGGTAATTTTCTTTTCATTCGTTTTTTCCTAGAGAGCCAGTCGTCAAATGTTGCTTTTTGTTCCTTGGGAGATTTTCCACTCCTGTTGGGGAAAAATTTTTTTTGTTAATTATAGATGTTGTGCAACTGAGGTAGGCCCATAACTATTTTAGAATTGGAACTTTAATCCACCTTAATGATTTTGAAATATCATGTTTACAAGCTTGTTATCAGAATATTACATTTAGCCCTGCCTACTAATTAATATTCATGACATAAGCACCAAAATCAAGAGGGTTCATATACACTCAACAACACATCCAGTCATCCATATGCCACGTACAACATACATCCACCGCATGATTCTTGAAATATCGTCTTTACAAGCTTGTTAACAAAATTTTGTATTTAGCCCCTTATATTCATGACATCAGTACAAAAAACAATAGGGATCATCTACAGATCACAACACATTCAAATACCAAGTATGACATAAATCCACCACACGATTCTTGAGATATCGTGTTTACAAGCTGTAAACAGAATTTTACATTTAGTCCCACCTACTAATTAATATTCATGACATCAGCACCAAAACAATAGGGATCGGTCTTACCATACCACGTTTTATGCTCGGTTGTGATGTATGTAAAACAATCTCTTCAAGGAAAGCAAGCAATTCTGATAAGTCAGTATGGTAGTGGCAATACAGTGGTGAAAGGGGTGAATTTCCCCCAACAGAAAATTTTGTACTGGCGACATATTTTGTCCGACCTATAGGCCTTTGCCCCCCATGAGACAAAGCTGTCCCTCTCTTACTCTGCCACTCCCCTCCCCCTGCATCCAAATCCTGGAGTCACCACTGATCATAATAGCTCTACCACCAACCAATACCTAACTATATAAGATATTTTCATCATTTCTAATAATCCCATACAAAACTACTGTAGGTGTCTATAGATTTGCTATTTTAAGTACAAAAAAGCCAATACTCTTCCCATACATTGAAATTTAAGCCTACCCTTTGGCATTCTTCTTTCCACCATCTTTTGATTTCGCATTCTTGAGAGTTTCAACTCCAAGTCGCACCTGCACCCCAGACTCCTTCCCATCGACTAGCTGTATATAAGCTTCAGACGATGAGTCCGTTGCCATACTGCCCACTGTGCTGAGCCTATCATCTGTAGGGGCTGAATTGGGCCTGCGTTTTCTCTTAGGGGCCGAGAGAGAACTTCCTCCAAACTCTCCTGGAGGGGTGATCTGTGAGTAGTACTTCTGTGCATGGGTCCCTCCAGCCATGTTTTAAGCTTAGAGTCGAACATCTGATGAGCCATCCTCCCGCCAGTCTGTGCACTTGGTTTTTGCTTTGCTGCCCTCTGTTGCCACTGGAACAAGAATATTTGTCTCTCGCATGACTTGTGACCCCATAGTCCTGCTAGCACAAGAGGGGTTTTGCCATCGTTGTCGGATCTTCTATTTTGGAGCCGTGACTGAGAAGCACCTCACTGCGCTGTTCATGCCTTGTGCTGCAGCGATGTGTAGAGCTGTGCGACCGTTTGGTGTTTTAGCTGAAACATCAGCCCCTAATAAAACAAAGCAAAAATGTAATTAAGGTATATTTCATAATATTTTTTAATAAGCTTGATAACTTGCTGAAGAAAGTAAAGATCTATTAACTTTTGTCAGAGAGTTAATTTGATTGACAAATGTAAGTCATGTATATGAAACATGAATAGCCCAAGTCCATTGTAGCAACTTTATGGTATAAGATTTTTCAAACTAATGTTATGGTCAACAGAATAATTCTGCATCTTTGAAAATACAGTAATAATATAAAACAAAACTTTACATCTGCTACACAATAAAATACTAGATTGAAAATTGCTTTCTTCATGAGCATTCAATTACATAACATTTTAGGACACTACTCACCACAAATAAAAAAGTGGTGAATATTATGTTTCGCTTGGTAATCACTTTGATAACAGTATTGTTGGTAATAAACTCTCATCAAAAAGTGCATTATTTGTGTTATTTCTGTTTTAAATTTACTCACTCTGGAAGGCCAATATTGTCAAATGACATCAGGCCCACAAATTGCTTTCAATATTTTGAACCATTGATATTAGCTGATCATTCAAGCAAACTTGGTCTTAGTAATGCTGATGACCATTTCTTGGTAAACTTTTCAGCCATCTACTCAATTTTTGGAACATAAAAATGCACTAGGGCACAAAAGTTATCTGGCTTTTCTGCCAACATAATATTCTGAACTTAAATAAATCTTGCACACAAACACTTGTTTGGAATACCATGTAATTTTGCAAAAGAAATCTGCATTTTGATGGGAAAGGATTTGGGAGAAGAAAGGGGCATTGGGGGTGAACATAAAGGAAGGATGTGACATTTGAGAAAGGATGGGGCCTTATGAAAGGGTGGGGCATTATGAAAGGATGGGGCATTATTAATCACATATTTCAACAGGGTAGAACAGCATTATGAAAGGATGGGGCCTTATGAAAGAATGGGGCATTATTAATCACATATTTCAACAGGGTAGAACAGCATTATGAAAGGGTGGGGCATTATGAAAGGATGGGGCATTATTAATCACATATTTCAACAGGGTAGAACACTCAGCAAGAGCTGGTCTTCCGTGGGGCCCTGCAATGTACAATATAAAACACATATTAACACATACAAGTAACAGGTAATACATAATAAAATTACATCAAAGAAGACATGACATAAATGTTACACACAAATAAAAAAACAAGATAAAAGATACCATGAGAATATGTAAGATAGAGCTTAAAATGAAAGCAATATAAATATAAAAAGCAGAAGTTAAGAAAATGAATGAACTATAAAATATACATACTGGAATTAGTGTAAATGCATTCATTAAAATAAAACAAAGTCAGTAAAATTAATCATCAGGATTGCATTTTAAAGAATAAAGAGATTGACTAGTTCTTTCATTGCACTTAAATTATTCCATGTTTTGGCCCCTCGAACAATAACACTTTTTCCGTAAAATTCAGTTCTGCATTGTGGCATCTCGTCAAATTTTTAAGTCTTTGGATCTTGCTTTGTATGGATGTTCTTGGATGAGTGCCAATATTTTATTGCACAAATATGGTGGGACATTATTTGTGACACATTTATACATCATAACTGCATCTGACCTGGCAAGTTTTTTTGTTATTTGAACCAGAACCAAAAGGTTGTGTGGTTCCGATGCTTTTCATCAACTAATTGATTGCAAAATTTATATTAACTGTCATGTCATTACATATGTTTGTTTGTTTTTGTTTTTGATGAGGGCTTAGCTGCACCATGACAGCAAGGGTCAAATTGTGCCTGAGAGCTTTGATCATTCCAGAGGTAGGAAGAAAAGAAAATAGGGGAGATTGAGAGAAACACAAGAGCTAAAAGTCAGGAAGCTAAGAGCAAAAAGAAGAAGAGTATGGGTGAAAAAAGGTAGGAGGGAAGGGGAGGGGAGGAGAGGGGTGAGGAAGGGGGAGGGGAGGGGGGAGGAGGACTAAATATGCTTGTAGAGGGAAGCATAAAGAAGGAAGGAGATAATTTTATCTGGAGGGTTTTTCTGGAAGAGCTTGGTTATAGAGTTGTGGGGAGCGAGGGAAACTCAGGGAAGGTTGTACAGGGGGCAAGCAAGGAGGTAGTGGTGGACTGAGGGTGCAATGGCAATTGTTGCAGAGGGGTGGCAGAGCCAATAAGGAGGTGGGAGTGAGTGAGGTGGGTGTGACCTATTTTAAGGCGGGTAATGTGGATGTTGTCGATACAGGAGGGATTGTGGATGGTGGATTTGATCAGAATGGTGGGCTGGATGACGTGGAGTTTGATATCAATTTGTGAGTCCCATGAGGTTTGCCAGCAGTCGCAAACAAGGGAAGCGATAAGCGGTTTGATGTCAGAACGGGTTTTGGGAAAGAGAGTAGATGGGAGGTTGAGGGCAAGCTAAGCAGCTGCATCAGCTCTGTCATTGCCAGGGATGCCAAAATGGCTGGGTATTCAAAAGAAAAGAATCATTTTCCTGCAGAGGGATGGGGGGGGGGGGGGGGAAGGAGTTTTAGGAGAAGGTGGGATGTGGGGTTATCCCATTTAAAATTGAGTAAAGAAGGATAGCCTTGGGGTCAGAGAAGATGGCAAAGTGGCTGAGCAGGGAGTACTTACGGGTTGAGGAGGATGTCCTTGGCCTAGGCCAAGAAGATGGACGAGTGGTTGGGAAGCCTGCTACTGAGGGTGATGTTTGGATGACGGCAGCAGCAGCTGTTTTGTTGCCTTCCTTGGAGCCATCAGTATAGATAAAAGTGAAGTTTGAGAGTTGGTCTTTGATTTGGTTGTAGAAGGTTGATGAAAAGGTTAGGGTGGGTTTGGGTTTTGTAATGTGTGGAGAGGCCTAGGTGGATAGAAGGGAGGGGGTGGCCCAGGGAGAAAAAGTGGGCCAGGAGAAGGTGCCAAGAGTGGCGGGGTTGATGCAGAGATGGTGGAGGTCTGATTTGATGTGTAAGCTGAAGGGAGGGGATAAGGTTTTAGTCCTATCAAAGAGGGTGGAAAAATTGGGGTACCTAATGAGGTTGTAAACAGGGTTCTGGGTGTTGGTGAGGGCTCTAAAAGCATAGGAGAGGTTAAGCTTTCTATACCTTAGCAGAAAGGGGGGTTCGTTGGCTTCAACGTAAAGGCTGGTGATGGGGGGGGGGTCCTGTAGGCACCCAGACAAAGCCTGAGGGCTTCATTTTGGATGGTGTTGTGATGTGGTTGAGGTAAGAGTTGTGAGCGGCACAGTATACAATATTGCCATAGTCGAACTTGGCATGAATGGTGAGCCTTAAGATTTTGAGGAGAGCATGGGGGTTCGGACACCAAGTGGTGTTGGAGAGGATGCTGAAAATTTTGAGGGAGCTGTTGCATTTCTGTTTCAGGTTGGTGATGTGTTGTTTTTAGGAGAGCTTGCGGTCTAGGGTTATAATTAATGTTCTTTTAATTTCAGAGAATTCAAAGAAATCACCTGAGACTTGTTTTATGGCATTTAGTGTTCCAATTGGCATTATAAAGGTCTTTTCAAATTCAGAACTAATTTATTGTTTTTTATCCACTTATCAACACTTTTCAGACTTTCTTCTCATAGATAATCAATTTCAGCTTTGCTTTGACCAAAGACTGAAATTGTTGTATCATCAGCATACATGTCAATATGGGTAAGTTTTACAACAGTCAGCAGATAGTAAAGAGGAGAGGGCCTAGTATTGATCCTTGTGGTACTCCAATACTTATAGGTTTACCATCTGACACAGCACCTTATCATATATATATATATATATATATATATATATATATATATATATATATATATATATATATATATATATATATATATATATGTATACCTCTATATATTATATATATATAATATGTATATATATATATATATATTTATATTGAAGATACATATATATATATATATATATATATATATATATATATATATATAAATATATATTGTTTATATATGATGAAAACCACTTGTTTGCACATTTTGAGCAACCATAAAACTCAAGCTTTTTAGTAAAATGTGATGATTCACAGTGTCGAATGCTTTACTGAGATCAATGAAAGAAATGCCAAAAATCCTTCAATTTTCTTAGACCCAAAATCTAACATGTTTATAATAATGCTGTTTCACATGAATGATTGAGTTGAAAACCGACTGACTTTCATTTAAAATACTGGGTCCTACAAAATTGTACAACTGATTGTGAACAGGCCTTTCAATTATTTTTGTGACAATTGTGAAATTGATATTGGTCTATAGTTTCCCACTTCATGTTTATCACCTGTTTGAATAGGTGTTACCTGAGCAGGTTTCCAATCAGATGGTACCTTCCCAGTCTTCAGACTTAGGTTAAATATAAAAGTAAGTGAGCGAGCAAAACAATTTTTGTTTTTTAGTATTTTGCAATGAAGGCCATCAGATTATGTTGCATTATTTAATGGCATCTTACTTAATTCATTTTTACAAAATCTTCTGGGAGTACTTCAAATCAAAGCAATTTAAATTGTGGTTGTGTTCGTACCAAGGAAGACTCATAAGAACTATCATCCTCAGATCTCTGAACAATTTCTTGACACAATGGTTCCACCAACAGAAACAAAATAATGATTGATTCATCAGCTACATTAAGTGCATCGGTAATCTCTTCATCATCCTTAACAATGGAAAAGGGGATTTCATTTACTGCCTTTGGTGAAATATTTTTCTTAACTTTCCAGAACATACCTGGGTTTTGTGCATTTTCTGAAATAGTATTTTGCACATATCTTGTTTTGCTTCTCTTAAATGATAAACTACTTTGTTTCTCATGATCTTATATTTCACCCATGTATCAGCATCATTACTACAACTGGTTTTCTTGTAAATATTTCTCTCAATCATTTGAACAATATCAGGTGTGATTCCTGGACATCTTTTTTTTGCCTTATCCTTTTGTTCTAAAAGGCGCATGTGTCAAGTACTTGCATGAAAAGCACTTCATGCAGTGTTTGCATCATCCATATATTCGATTGAATGAAAAGGCTGGTTCCTTAAGTCATTCAAAAAGTCACTTTCATCAAATCTTGGTAACAATCAGGTAATGGTTACTAACATCTATGGGGATTGCACCGGATGACACATGACTATCTTTATTCGTAGTATAGATAAGATCAATTAGTCTTACCCTGGTAGGAACTGAGATAAGTTGATCCATTAATAACAAATTTGTATTAAAAATAAGGGCATTACAATTAAGAGTCTGGCTTTAAAATATATTACAGTTGAAATCACCCAAAATAAGCTACCTACTGTGGTGTAGCGGTTATCATACCTGTCTACAGACCACGAGGCCCTGGGTTCAAGCCTGGGTTGGGTAGACATGCCAGTGCACCACAACTGGTTATCAAAGGCCTTGGTTGTCTATGTTATGTCTGTGCGTACGTCATACCTGTGTTCTCTCTGGGTCGTGTTAAGCGTTTCGTGATAGCATTGTTACTATCATAACCGAATACGCAGGCAATGACCCCGTCATTGTAATTGTGTGTTCACTCCTCGTCGTCACCCAAAAAAAGTACCTCGTTTCCTTGATCAAGGACATTCCCCATCATTTGGCAGAAACTTTCAAAATAAGAAATTGGTGGATCTGGTGGTGTATACAAAGTATAGCTTTTCTGTCGTAATCCTTTAATTCTATCCAAATGACTTCCAATTCACATTCTAGGTCCATCCTTCTTGAATGAAGTAGGTTTGAATCAATTTAAATAGATCAATCACCATGATGATTCCTGTCTTTCCTGTCACAGTGACAGGTAGTCTTCAATACAAATAAGGGAATCCTCAATTGTTCTACCTTCAAAAGTTCAAATCTTAAATTCACTTACCTCCACTGATGAGACTTTTCACCAAATCCACATGACCCCTGTGAGCAGCTATACATAATGAGACAAACGCCCTCTCTGCAATCCAGGCTTCCCGCACATGACTTTTCATTTGCGCTGAACTTGGTGTGTTATAACCGGTGTTCTGAGTCACTCCAAGTTTCATGACCTAAAACAGAGCAAAAAAAAAATGGTTGTGTTCAGAATGTTTGAATGTTTTGTAACATTTTTTGGATCCCAACCATTTTAACGAATCCAGGAATGTACAAAGTTCTTCAACTTTATTACGGCACATAAGCATCCATCATGATATATTGCAAGGATGCAAGTTTTATCAATGCTGCAAATAAATGAAAATGTAAAAGCAGTAAAAGCAACAAAAAACTTTCATTATCTGATCAGGGATTTGTTATCGCAAATCACAACTCCCCTATCTGGTAGTGATATGATTATTGACCTACAAAATAATTCATCAGAATAAAATTTGATCAGTTTTGAATCATTTCATTCTTTATTTCACTGCTAAAAATTGATTTTGTTTGAAAAACTGAATTAAAAACATGGAAAATAGCAATATTACAAGTGAAGAAATGGAATCTCAATAAAGTTGGGGAAAAAAAGAAGTTTTTGTTATTGGCAGCAAAATTTGCAGGTGCCATTTATTGCCAATTTTTCCTCATACAAAGCCACTTAATACAGCTGAAACTTTAAAAATATTATACTGACTTAAACTGATTTTCACACTAAATTTTTCATTAATAAAGCAAGCGCAAATTATTAATGGGGTTAATTCTTGCAATGTATGTAAAACAAGATGATATGTACACCCGCATTCTACATATGGTGCTTAATATTTTATGGACAAGCCACATAACCAACATTGAGTGGTACAGTGGACTGCCAAAGCTTACACAGAAGATTGGTGAGGAAAGACTCCGAAACATATGACACTTATGTTGAACAGTTTAAAGAATTAGCTTCAAACTTGGTGCTCTGGCAGAGACACATGGCCACAGAGAGCGTGGCAGGCAAACCACCATTCACTGATATGCTTCAAAAGGACACTCTACTGATCTCAACATCAGAAACTAAAGCAACAATGCTGAAAGGAATGTCTGGAAAGCATACATTTCTTCAATCGACTGAAAAAATTCACCAAAGTATGTAAATGTAAAACTAGTAATTCTTACTTCTTTGACTTGCCCATTGGCAGCTGCAAATATCAAGGGCTTCCATGTGTGCCACACATCCAGAGAGACCACTGCACCAGGAACCACATCGTGATGCTTCAGATCCTTGTCATCCATCATGTCAGCTACATTTGAGAAAAATAACAGCTAGCAGTGTTTAGCAAATGTATCAATAAATACAAGGATGGACCTTCTAAAAGTAAACGAAACTAGGAATGGCATGAATAACTTTACTGTTCTCCCTACACTTCTCCATTCCTGGGTACACCTCTCCATTCCTGGGTACATCTCCCCATTCCTGGGTACACCTCTCCATTACTGTGTAAAGGACATACAAACATTGAGCTACATCTCACACTAACATGCTTACTTATTCCTCTCAGTTTTTTGTTTCTTCCCTGGACAAATGCATGGCATCAAGGGTCATTCTCCTTCTTGAAGTCATTGTTACACTGCTGTTCCTCCATTTGCTCTAAATGGTTCCAGTAATAGGCATGCTAAACAATGTAGGAAATACCACACTATATGTCCAAAGCAGTCAGAGACAATGGCGCCGGAACGTTTTAAAAGTTGGGAGGGGGGAAAACATATATCGGTGTGGGGTCCAGGGGCCCGCTTAAATGCCTTGGTGGGGGCCAAGGGGACCGCTATGAGGCTTTAGTAGATTTGGGGCTAAAAGATAGTCCTAAATTTAACTGAATTTTGCATGTTGCAACTCATATACAAATTCAATCATAAGGTGAAGATGCCAACCCAAAAGGGCCAAAACTCCCTGAGAGGATTTCAAATTCCTGTTTGGGAGGTAAAATGAGAAGCTCTTAAAATCATATTGAAAAATTAAAGGGAAAATTTTCTCCTTTAAGAAAGATATATCTAAATGATACATTTGTAAGTTTAAAATTGGGGACCAATGGCCCCCTGCCCCACCCCCTCCCCACTTTCAGTGTCTATAGTCAGAGATTTATGCTTGTCTAAATCTGAATCAAGGGTTTAACAAGAACATGTTTATCCAGACCATGCTTTCCTTTTCTTGAGGAAAAGCCAGTAGTGGACTTAGATTTATCATAAAATTGTTTGAGCACACTGATCTTAATGCTTACTAAAATCTCGCTACAAAGATATGCCACACGAATACCGCAAAGTTAGTATAACTAGCCTTTAGTCTATAAGGTTATCTTGAAGATTGATCTCTTTAAGACAATTTTTTCAAATCTACTGTACAAAAACACAATTTTTCAAAACTGCAAGAATTAAACAATTTCTCAAATATTAAAGCACATTACCTTCATCCAGGTAAGTTAGTCTCTGTAAGTGGCTTGGAATTCCAGTAACAAACTCTACGGTGGCTTTCATAGCTCGTACTTTCATGTCATTGTACACATCTTGGAGTTGAAACTTCTCATTGGTGAACAGTTCTATGCGTAGATCGAAGTACTTCCCTCGGTAGCCCATCAGTCCTTTGCTTTTCTTCTTGTCCCCCATGATGGGAATTACGAATAAATTCTAGAAGCGGCCAAATCCTGTCTTTGTGTCTATCAAAATGAAAAGCAGATCATCAAAATGAAGAGTCTATTTTAGCCTTAATCAAGATCAAATCACGATGAACACAAAAGCACTTACATAATGAAAAACTAAAATTGATTGACTGATCATGATATCTCTGAGGCAAATTTCTTTTGATTTTTTCCGATCACCTTCGGAAACTTTGATGAAAGCAAAATAGACCTGCAATGTATGACAGAAGAATGGTACATGTGAATTTGTAACATTATCACTTTTTAGTGGAGCTGGCTTTTTCCGTTAAGGAGATATTCAAGTTTAAAGTTTGGTATTATTTCTGTAGAAACAACTGAATTCAGACTAGTTGTGATGCCACAGCCTCAGTTTTCAGTCTTTAGGTATTTTAAAGAAAGTTTATTAATTTTTTTGCTATTCAAATTAGTTATCCTTAAACTTTCATCAAGTGGTGTATCATAAAAACCCTCCCTAGTTTCAATTTTTCAGGAAGTGATCCATCCTGCCCCTCATTACCCCCCACCCTGCCCCCTCATTACCCCACCTTGCCCCTGTTAACAACACTCTATATTTCCTTCAAAAAAACAAACTTTTGAGAACTATTTTGCCTTGGTAAAAGATTAGTTTAGTAGTCAAGCATGTTCATCTTCTATGACAGGACTTCAAAAGAAACAAAAATCGTGTAGAAAGCATTCATAAATCTTTTTCCGTTAAGGAGATATTCAAGTTTAAAGATTGGTATCATTTCTGTAGAAATGACTGAATTCAGACTAGGTGATGTCACAGTCTCAGTTTTCTGTCTGTAGGTATTTTAAAGAAAGTTTATTCAATTTTTTATTATTTAAATCATTTATCCTTAACCTTTCTTCAGGTGGTATATTATAAAAATCTTTCCTATATTCAGTTTGACTTTGATTACTTTCTTGACATATCCCATGGTTTTTAAGCCACAGAATCCCAGGGCAAAATATGATAGAAAACATAAAGACTTCGAGGAATCTGAGGCTATGACATTACAACTAATTTTAGTCGTTTCTACACAAATGATAACTAACTTTAAAACATAAATATCTCCTTAACAGAAAAAGATTTTGTAATGCTTTCTTCACCATTTTGTCTCTTTTGAAGTTTTCTTTCATATAAGATAGCCTTGTTTGACCCTGAACTAATCCTTTAAAAAATGCAAGGACACACTACTTGTTACATTGATTACTCCGTTAATCACAATTCAAATACCCTCAGTTTCAAATCTACTCTAAAAGTGCCCTTGATACCTTTAAGTGCCCCCTTTTTAGTCAGTGACACCCTGCCCCCTTCTGGATCAGGCTAGAGGTTTGGCTGAGCACAACGAGGTGGCCGCATTAAAATTTATGATTCCAGTTACCTTGAGGTCTGTTCAGTAAATTCAGTACGTACTTGTTTGCATTGCACAGTAAAGTACAGAACCAAGATGCATCAACCTTTTAATAAATAAATTACATCGACCACTGCTAAAAACAAGAAAGCCAAGGAACACCCGTCTTCAAATGCTATATAATTTGTTTGTTTGTTTGATGAGGTCTTAACGGCACCACGACAACGAAGGTCAAATTGTGCCTGAGAGGTCAGATCATTTTAGAGGTAGTAAGGAAAGAGACCAGGGGAAGAATGAGAGAAATTCAAGAACAAAAGCCAGAAAGCTGTGATCGAGAGAGGAGGAGCATGGGTAAAACTAAAAACAAAGTAGAGAGGGGGTGGAAGAGGAGAATTAAATATGGTTGTAGAGGGATGCATGCTGAAGGAAGGAGACTATTTTATCTGGAGGATTTTTTTGGAAGAACTCAGCAATTGAGTTGTGGGGAGCGAGAGAAGCTCTGGGAAGGTTGTACAGGGGGCAAGCAAGGAGAACGTGTTGGATTGTGAGGATGCAGTGGCAATTGTTACAGAGGGGTTGGGGGGAACCAATAAGGAGGTGGGAGTGAGTGAGGTGGGTGTGATCAATTCTAAGACGGGTAATATGAGCGTTGTCGATACGAAAGGTTGTTGAAGGTGGATTTGATCGGGATTGTGGGCTGGATAACATGGAGTTTGTTATCAATTTGGAAGTTCCATAAGGTTTGCCAGCGGTCACGAACAAGAGAAGCGATAAGCGGTTTGATGTCAGAGAGGGTTTTGGGAAAAGGGGAAGGGAGGAGGTTAAGGGCAAGCTTAGCGGCTGTATCAGCCCTGTCATTGCCAGGGATGCCAACATGGCTGGGTATCCAGAAGAAAAGAACACTTTTCCTGCAGAGGGTGGGAGAAAAGAGTTTCGGAGGAGGAGGTGGCAGGTGAGGTTATCCCATTTAAGATTGAGTAATGAAGTAAGAACAGCCTTTGAGTCAGAGAAAATGGCAAAGTGACTAAGAGGAGAGTACTCAATAAAGTTGAGGGCGAGGAGAATGGCCTTAGCCTCGGCTGAAAAGATGGATGAGTGGTCGGGAAGTCTGCTACTGAGGGTGATGTCTTGGATGATGGCAGCAGCAGCTGTCTTGTTGCCTTCCTTGGAGCCATCAGTATAGATGGAGGTGTAATTTGAGAGTTGGTCTTTGATTTGGTTGTGGAGATTGATGAAGAGATTAGGGTGAGTTTGAGTTTTGTTATAAGTGGAGAGGTCTAGGTGGACAGAAGGAAGGGGGTGGCCCAAGGCGGAAAAGTGGGCCAGGAATAGGTGCCGAGAGTGGCGGGGTTGATGCCAAGTTGAAAGAGGTCTGATTTAATGCGTAAGCTGAAGGGGGCGATAGGGTTTTAGTCCTATCAAAGAGGGAGGAGAAATTGGGGTACCTAATGAGGTTGTAAACAGGGTTCTGGGTGTTGGTGAGGACTCTAAAAGCATAGGAGAGGCTAAGCTTTTTACATCTAAGTAGAAAGGGGGGTTCATTGGCTTCAACATGAAGGCTAGTGATTGGGGAGGTCCTGTAGGCTCTAGACAAAGCCTGAGGGCTTCATTTTGGATGGTGTTAATGTGGTTGAGGTATGAGTTGTGAGCGACACAGTAAACAATATTGCCATAGTCAAGCTTGGCACGAATGGTGAGCCTGAAAATTTTGAGGAGAGCATAGCGGTTCGCTCCCCAAGTAGTGTTGGAGAGCAGTCGGAGGAGATTGAGGGAGCTATTGCATTTTAGTTTCAGGTTGGTGATGTGTGGCTTGTAGGTGAGCTTGGGGTCTAGAGTTAGACCAAGGAACTTTGTGTTTTCAACTTTAGGGATGCGATTCCCATTGAGCACAAAGTTCGGGTTGGGGTGGAGGTAGTTGAAATGACAAAAGTGCATGCAGACTGTCTTGTCTTTGGAGAATCTAAAACCGTTATTGTTGCTCCAGACTTGCAGCTGATTGAGGCTGGTTTGGAGCCTATTTACAACAATAGGAAAGCTAGGGGAGGAGTAGAAGATGGTGAAGTCATCCACGTAGAGGGTACGTTTGATGCTGGGGCCAAGGTCATTCCCGATGTCATTAATGCTCAGGTTGAAGAGAGTGGGAGAGGATGCTGCCTTGGGGACGCCCTCTTCTTGGGGGTACGGCTTGGAGAGGGTGTGGCCAATACGAACTTGGAACTGCCTGGGTGAGAGGAAGTTTTGAATAAAGATGGGGAGGTGGCCTCTGAGGCCAATGGTGTGAAGTTTCCGGTAATGCCGTATTTCCAAGTAGTGTCGAAAGCTTTCGAGGTCAAAAATATGGCAATGAGGTGTTCCTTTTTGCAAAGGATTCCCGGATAGCGGTGTCGAGCGTAATTAACTGGTCTAGGTATTGCGATGTTTTGGAAGCCGCTTTGGTGAGAGAGAGGATTCTGTTGGTCTCGAGGAACCAGTTTAGTCTCTGATTAATGATCTTTTCCATAATTTTACAGAGACAGCAAGTAAGGGCGATGGGTCGGTAGCTGGTGGGTCGGTGCTAACCTTCCCGGTTTAAGGACGGGATGACAATAGCTGTCCTCCAGATAGGGGGAAAGGAGTGTGAGGACCAAATGTGGTTGAAGATGGTGAGTAGGGTAGTGGTGGCCTTGATGGGGAGGTGTTTCAGAAACTGATAGGGGATGTTATCTGGGCCCTTGGAGGTGCAGCCAGCGCCGCTGATGGCTTGGTTTAATTCAGAAAGGGTGAGAGGGGTGTTGTAGCTTTTTGGAGTTGTCAGAGGGAAAAGTGATTCTCCGGGCTTCATCGCAAGCTTTTTTGATTTTGAAAGCATTGGAGTAGTTGGTCGAGGACGAGATGTTGCTGAAAGAGGCGGCGAGGTGGTCAACGATGTCTTTTTTTGCGGTGAGAAGGTCTCCATTCCAAGAGAGATGGGAGATGGAAGATTTGCCTACTCTGCCGTGGAAGCTGTTAACCATTCTCCAAATCTTCTTAGTGGGGGTGTTGGTGGTGAGAGAAGAGATAAAGTTGTTCCCAGTATTGGTTTTACTGTCCTTGATAGTGCGTCTGGCCTTGGCACGGCTGATGCGAAAGAGGTTAAGGTTATGGGTGGTCGGGTTAGTTTTAAAGTTCCTGAGGGCTCTTTTCCTGTTCTTGATGGCGGTTTTGCAGTCATCTGAGAACCAGGGTTGGGGGATGATTTGGGGTTTGGAGGTTTTGGGAATTGAGCAGGTGGCGATGTTGATAAGGATATTACTGAAGTTAGACATGGGATCCTCATCCTCCAGAAGATGGGGGGAGAGGTGTGAGTCACAGAGATCACTAACAATCTTGTCGCCATTGATGATAACCTAACCCCAAACGTGTAGAAATAACTATGATCTGAATTTTCACATTCCTTATGCTAAAAAGAATGTTTATAAATAGGCCTGGGCGTAACGTTAGGCCTAAACGTTACTCATAATTTCTTTCCTCAGGCACTAATTGATTAGATTCATGTCCTCTAGAAGGAATTCTGCCGACTTAACCTATTCAGATTCAGATTGTTATTATTTTTCGCGTAAATGGTAACGTCAAGCAAAATAGACTTAACGTTAACGTTAGGCTAGGCCGAGGCCCCGAAGTTCCATAATTACATCGTAATGTAATGTTCCTGAAAAATCGAAAACACACATACCTACGAAAGATATAAACTATTATTCTTTCGATAAAGATTAACTTTCTTCCATATCCTACATATTCTATATCAGAATAAAACTGAATACAAATCAGAATTTCCTTCCTGTGTGAGCCTGTGCAACTTCGATAATTTAGTCAAATTTAGATATCTAGTATAACAGCGCCCTTAATTTAAGCTTAGCATTGTCATGGCAACTAGCCTTTTCAAATCGATGTAGAGTTGCTGGGTCCAGTTATTAATTGCAAAAACCTGGCACAGCACCCGGGTTTTGGTGAAACACTCTCCAAGATTTTTTTTTTTTTTTTTTTCTAAGGCAATTGCAGTTTTGAGTATTTCGTCGGTCAACAACATGGTATTGAAATTGGACTTTTTTGCAGGCAGAGCAAAACCATAAAAATCCAAGCTACCCCTGCCCTCCCCCACCCTTTCCCCTCCTTTCCGAATTTCTGAGGGAAAAGGTGAATAGTTTAAGGAAAAAATAAGGGATATTTTGATTAAGAATTCGGATATTTTTAGTTAAAATTATAATATTTTGAGTACAATTTGGATATTTTGAGTAAAAGTCGGATATTTTGAGTAAAAGTCGGATATTTTGAGTAAAAATTGGTATATTTTGATTAAAATCGGATATTTTGATAAAAATACGGATATTTTGAGTAAAATTCAGATATTTTAGGTAAAAATTGGATATTTTTGAGTAAAAACTAGAGAAACCCAAGATAGTGATTCCGTTTTCGCAAATTTTGTGATCCTTTTCCCAAAGATGGCTCGTACAAATGAACTTTATTAAGACTACTTACATCAGGATTACCAAAACCATAAGCCTACTGATTTTTATTTTGCAAATTAGAATCTGCACAAACAGACAAATCTGCAACGTGACAAGTTGTGGGAAATGTCCGGCCATGGTGGAAATTCTTCCCCCACCCCCAGCTACGCCACTGTGTTGAAGATAAATGGTTAGGGAAATAAATGACTTGTTTATACGCAAACAGAAAAAATACTTTTGTTTAGAAAAATACTTATTTTTGTTATTGTGTACACGTATAGTGTGCAAGTTGCCTGGCACTTGTGTACATTATGCAGTAGGACATGAATGTGGGGGCATTTCATTTTTCCAAGTTTTGTCAGAAGTTTGCAAAAGCGAAAATAATAATGACATAAAACTTGCAGTAATATTGGCGACAACTAAATTAGTTTCTTGGTCCCAAACATGGCAGATGTCATTCAATATTGATAAATGTAAAGTTATTCATTTTGGTCAGAAGAATTTGGCTTTTGACTACTGCATAAATGGTTCAAATCTTAGTTGTGTTGATCAAGAAAGGGATCTTGGTGTTGTCATTACTAGCAATCTGAAGCCTGCTCAACAGTGTGCTTTAGCAGCTGCAAGGGCAAATAGAATGCTTGGTTTGATTAGAAAAAAATGTTTGTTTTCTGGTAGAGAGGTTGTTCTTAATTTGTATAGAAGCAGTTAGTCAGGCTTCACCTTGAGTATGCTATTCAGGCTTGGAGTCCCTTTTATGAGAAGGATAAGTTCATTTTGGAGTAGGTTCAGCGAAGAGCCACTGGACTTATTTCCGAAGTAAGAAATCTCTCTTGTGAATCTAGGTTGAGAATTCTTGGTTTGACCACGATTGAGTTGAGAAGAGTACGTGGCGATATGATTCAGGTTTTAAGTTCCTATCTGGTAGTGATGCTTTGACTCTTGTTATTTCTTGCATGTTTCAGCTAATCCTCCTGTGACACGTGGTAACAGTTTGAAGTTGACCAAAGAGTTCTCACGGATAGATATTCGGCGTTTTAGCTTTTGCAAAGAGTTGTTAATGAGTGGAATGGTTTGCGTGAGTGGGTAGTTAGCTCCATTCTGTTTACAGTTTTAAGGTCAACATTAAAAGTTTTTAGTAACTTTGGGCGTTTTTTGTTTTTTATTTCCTTTGTCGTAGTGGTGTTAATTTGGGCTTTTTATGGGGTGACTAACCCTTCTTAGCCTGTAATCTTGTTTTGTTATGTTAACTTGAACAAAGAAATTGTTGACCTAACCCTAAAAGTTAAGGATTGCATTCTTGGACCAGGTATCAGAGTATGTAGGACAGTAGGGATGACATTTTCGAGTGGGTCGCAGAAGTTTTTAAAAGTTGTGAAATGCCCTCGGTATAAGAAGCCCAAAACCCGAAATTTGATCCAAAAATTGACCCAAAAAATAAAGAATAAACATCTTTAAGTTGTAGAATAAGTTTGAAAATGGGTGATAAATTATTTGGTTATTGTTTCAACCAGATGGGGATGGGGAGGGAGAATGTCACTTACACACCGCCTATGGGGGTGTTTTTGGTCACCCTTCTATTTCAATATTAAAAGAATATTATATTGCGAAAAACTTGGTCATCTAGTATAACTATTATTTTTGTGTGTGTGGGAGGTAGGAGAGGAGGGGGTACCGGAGTATTTTGCAGTCATTTTTTTTTGTAACACATACATCTAAATTCATTCCAATATGCCTGATAAAAGTTTGATTAGTTTTTAATTCATGCAAAATTTGTAATGTATGACTGGGCAGACAGTTCGAAATCTTTCAATTTCTTTCCTGAATCTTTGTCACTAAAAACAAAATATACAAATTGATGCCTGGGAGTTTCAAACGCAAAA
Source organism: Chiridota heheva (assembly GCA_020152595.1). Taxonomy (NCBI): domain Eukaryota; kingdom Metazoa; phylum Echinodermata; class Holothuroidea; order Apodida; family Chiridotidae; genus Chiridota; species Chiridota heheva. Next base: position 1,591,712 of record JAIGNY010000733.1, read on the forward strand.
TGGTAAATATTGAACATATTTTGATGATACTTTTGCTACTATAATGGTTTTAATTCAGCAATTTATGCCTTTATGCAGTTAAGTATCAGCTGAGAGCAGTTTTTTTGGGCCATAACAACTTTGAAAGAAACATATTTGCCCACAAATTGATTGTCAAAAATTGCACCACTTTCCCCAACAAAAAGTCCAGTGTACTCCCTTAACATTTAGTCTCTTGATCATGGTAACCATAACTAAATAAACCCACAATGCATCTATCAACTTCAAATTTACAATGCCATCGGATACCGGTACTGCTTATAGAGCTTTCTAAATGTTACTTAATATCCCTGTGCAATTTGCAACAAATTTTGAAAAAAGAACAACTTATATGTTTGTCGTTAGGGTGGTTAGGCATTTTCCAGGGACATTTTGAAATTTGGTCAAAATATTATTTTGCATGACCAAGAACTGAAGAATGGTATTACAGTCAAAGATTAGTTGTAATTCATTATCTTAAATGAATGAAATAAAGCAATAATCTAGAAAATGACATGATTCCACTACCACCGACTCCTCTACCACCCCCTGACCCCCACCCCCTATTGGAAGAAGTGCTTTCAGTCTGATCAAAAAAAGGGACCAATTGATTTTCAAAACCAAATGGGATTCACCAAAATATTATACTATAGTTATGGTTTTTCTTCTTCTTGATCGAGTACAGACACAAAATCCAGCCAGTGCTGAACACTGTTGCACTTTGTTGTTATATTGGGCGAAATCGGCAACAGTGCTGGGTTCCTCCAATAAGAGGGTATCTCAAGAGATGTTTTATCTTCTGGGGTTCCAACTACGCAGTCACTTCTGGTTGGGCTGGACGTGATTACCCTTTCACACATTTGAGCGAGCTACTCCAGTTCTAAGTATATTCAAACACTTCTACTTCACTCAGTTGTTGTTGGATCCAGGTAGGTCTTCACCGAAAGGAATGTCCATCACAGGAGATGGGGGAGGGGGTAGTTGATCTTCTAAGCAACATTGATTAAGTTCTTCAAAGCCTAAGTACTGTGAATTTTTTAGCCACATAATTATAACCATGGGCGGGATTTGCCTACCGAAAGAGGGGGGGGAGTCAAGTGAGATGGCGCAGGGGGTGAAGAGGGAGGGGGGTGGACAAAGCCACAAAATCATGCTAAGATACAAAAATCACCATATAAAAGATACAAATGTGAAGAAAAAGTGTGGGGAGAGCGCCCCCCTACCCCGCCTATAATTATAACGTAATTATTCAAAAACTTTTTATCAGCTGTCTTCAGTTGTGTACAGTACATTTATTTTAAATCCATTGCTTTGATAAATAGCTCATTTTGACAAATATCTTATTTTAATTTATCCATACGCCACCCATTTCATACATATATTAAACCATTGATCAGCCATAATTAAATAAATTGATAACTAGAGACAGAAATCACGAGTGATAAAAATTTGCAGACTGCTCTTTACTGAAGTTAAACCCCTCAAAATGCAATGAAAATATCAATAGTAAATGAGCATAAACAGGAAGGGGACAAACATCAACCAAACTGCATTAATTCCAGCGAAAACTGCAAACCATGAAAATAGCAAAAGATCCTCCCACGAAAATTGGTTAAATTCAATCAGTTTACAGATTTCTTCATTTTTTTATTATTATTTATTTATTTGATCAGCAATAAATCGAAGAGTAGGTGCCACTTCCAAAATTAAAGTTATTACATTTTTAAGATTGCATGTTCTTTATGAGGAATGAGAGTAAGAATTTGTGTAGCTGTCCCTATAGCATTAATTGATATGCACCAATACAAAAGCTAGCAGAGGGTGTGGATTTAAGGCCAGAGGTAAAAAAAAACCTTCTAGTATTATGGGTTGGAGCTACATAGCAAAACAACACACAGGACCACTTACAAAAAACAACAACATTGAAAGTTTGAAAGTTGTTATTTAAATAAAATACATTTTTTGGTATTCACAACACAAACATTCCACAGATACTGATAATTCATACACAAAATGTCCAATTTAAAAAAGGGGAAGGGGGAGGGGGGGCTATTGAACTACCATAGGTTTTCAGGGGCAGAAATATGAATATTTATTTTTAATGATTTTATCCAGTATTAAATATCTATTCAATATTCAAGATATTATTCAAAGCCAATATCTAAAATCAATATTCAATATCTTATGAAATATTTAATTATCTATAAATATTTAAATGATAATTCAATATCTTATAAATATTCGATATCTTATAAATATTCATTATCTTATGAATATTCAATATCAAATAATATTCAAATCTTATGAATAATTCAATATCCAATAACTTTTATACTTGAAAAAAAACTGTAAGAAATTAATATTAGGTAATATACTAATTATTTTTATATTTTACAAACAACCACATTTTTACAGTACTCTTGGTTAGTGTTCAGTAATATGTTACAAGAAGTCACTTTACACCTTATGCATTTTCATATATGAATTATTCATATATGAATTATTTATAAGACTGATCACTTAAAAAGTAAATGACAAGTTTAAAAATCAGTTTTTTTTTTTATATACAAGGAGAAATAACAAAATTAACAGCTATGATTAACGGATTACTCAATTTTCTTCAAAGAGAAGAGAGAGAATGTGTGGGATGAGAACATGCCCTCAAGATACACTAACTGAATTTGTTATTTCAAAAATAAAAATTCTGGAGGCTTGGAAATCCGGGAATGTTGTGGTGCACGGCGACGTATATAACAATGCTTTTTAAAGATCTCAAACTTTAGTCAAAGGGGAAAACAAACAGCCAGTTATCATTGCAGTCAATGGGAGAAAAACACATTTTTCGTCATTTTTCAACAAATACTTGACAGAATTTATTTTTCCTCAAAAATGTTGTGTATTAGATAATAGTTTCCAACATATTTGAGTACCATTAATTTTCGCTGACTGACTAAGGCGACATAAGTATTCATAAAAAAATATCTCATTGACTGTAATGATTAAGTTTCCCCTCCAACTTAGCAAAACCGCACCGAGCCCGTCCACGTTTACGTCTCTCCGACCTCGAGAATCCCTGTCTTGAATCACAAGAATATTCAAGACATTGGAACATGGTGCAGGACAAACCAATAGGATGGCTTGACAGTTCGGGAGCAACCCAAAAAACTGGGTACTTTGTTTAATTTCACTGTCGCTTTTTTAAGAAAATCAATCAAACAGATTATGGGCAGTCTTGTTTTGTTAATTTTCTCAAAAAGGCGAAGATTGATTTTCAAAAAGCAGCGGCAAACAGTTTTTAATATCTATTGACTATAGTCATCCAAATTTCAGGATATCCAGTGAAATTTTTGACAATTCGGAGCGGAAAATGAAAACCTCAATACGTTTAGTGTGGGCTAGTCAAATGTGTAGGCTCATGCAATGACGTAATACATAAAAGTACCTAAATTTTGGGGTTGCTCCCGGATTGATTGAGGTGGATAAGAGCTGTTTTTTCATCAAATTCTATAATACAATTCTTGCTTTTTTAAATGAAGAAAGCTTCACATATCTTTTACATTACTAATTATTCATCTTTAATATTCATATTTTTCACAGATTATTCAAATTAATATTCATGACTTTGTAATATTAATTCTTTCTTTGAGTGAAAATGTTGTGATGTTACTTTATAGCAGCCATTGTTGCTGTCAGTGGTTACAATGCGCACTTCCACACGGTGAATAGCTACAAATATCTTTCACGTACAGGTTCTTGTTGTGAATCTTCATCCTCTTATTAACTTGAGGACCTAAGAATAATACATTATCACTTTCCAGCCGAGTGCCTCTTTAGAAATGTGTATCACTGATGATGTTGTGGTTTGGTAATCTTACTAACAGGACCCCGATAAATGTCTTCTGACGAGTTGAAGATTTTGTTATTGGGATCTTAAGATGGAAAAGATAGTACAAGACAGAAAGTTGATACATGGAAGTTCTTTGGCGTATTGAGTGGGGGCCAGATCCCCCCCTCTCCCTGGCGAAATTCTGTATGCAAAATGTAAGTAGCGGGATATACAATATGCTATACATTAGGAAAATAAACTTTAAAATGAATATATAATGCTAATATTGCCCAGATTTAGTTATTACTGTTTCTAGCTAAATAAAATCTTCAGTTTACAGAAAATTTCTTCAATTTTAGGAAACTTTTCTTCAATTTCTTTTATTTTCGGGCAATTTTCTTCCGTTTTCAGAACATTTTTTTGATTTTGGGGAAATTATCTTTGATGTTTAGGAAATGGTCTTCAATTTCCTTCATTTTCGGGCAAAACTTTCTTCGATCTTCTGTAAATTTTCTTCCATTTTCCGGCAATTTTCTTACATTTTCAGGAATTATCTTTCATTTTCAGGAATTATCTTTCATTTTCAGGAATTATCTTTCCTTTTCAGGAAATGTTGCCAAACTATTTTATTAAATGAAACAAATTTCTAATAATTTTACCAAAATTTCCAATAATTTTACCACAAGTTTCCTTTATTTCTTCTCAATTTTATATTTAATAATTTCCCAATAGTTGAATTTCATTCAAATGCATAGTGGGAGGGGCTTAACATGATTCTGTTAAAAAGAGCTTGTAAACACAATATCTCAAGAACTTTACATGGTATTCAGTTCATATGTGGTGCACATACAGCCCATGGTCCGCAGATGTGCCCTATTGTTTTTGGTGGTGATGTCATGCATATTAATGAGTAAGCAGGGTTTAATGTTAAAATGTTCATATTTAAATAACCACATGTCTGTTTTGTGTCATATTAAGTGTAATTATGTTGGCTAGTGTCTAGCGTCCAGTGTCATTATAAAAAAAAAAAATGTCTAATGTCATTAATATGCATTATGGGTAGTATACAGGCGGGCCTAAATTAAAATGCTTAGATTTTAACAAGGAGAGTGAGTTACACAAATAGCAATGATGGTCCGCAGATAGTACAAATGCTATCCTATTGTTTTTGGTTGTACGCACGGACAGACATAACATGCATATTAATGTCCACGGCCTTTGATAACCAGGCAGGGCTTAAATCTTAAAATGCTACACCACAGTAGGTAGATTGATTCTAACAACCGCATGTTTTGTTTTATATTTAGTGTAATTATGTTGTTAGCTAATGTCTACATGTTAATGGCACAAAAATTGTTGGAATTTTATTAATATGCATTGTGGGTGGGGCTTGACATGATTTTGTTATAAAGAGCTGGTAAACACAGTATCTAAGAACTATACATGGGTTCAGTTCATATGTGGCAAACAAATAGCCATTGATCCGCAAATGTTGCCTATTAATTTTTTTTTGGCGATGTCATGCATATAAACTAGTAGGCAGGACTTAATGTTAAAATCTTAAATCGCCCAATATCTTAACGGTATGTCTGTTTTGTTTCATAATTATGTTGTTAGCCAATGGGGTAATAATGGTTGAATCTAATTGTGAAATTCCTCTCTTGTGAGGACTATGTTATTTGGTTGTCAATGTAACATTGATCCCATTGTGTTATAACACTTATTATGCAATAGTTCAAACTTAAAATTCATATTCCATGTCGGAACCTCAAAAGGTTTGGTTTTCTGGTTCAAATAATCATTGACCTGTTTTGTCTCAGTGCTGAAGTGATACAATGTTATTGTTTATGAATCTTAGATAATTACTTAGTATAAACATTGATGTCAGGGAAGTTTTGCAGCTCTTCACATGGGTCAAAATGCTGTGCTGATGATTATTTGCGAGTCTCTGGAAAATTGTCCCCTCACCTTCGGTCTAGTGCTGGCCCTTTACGATGGGTGTTATCCGTTCAAAGCAAATACATTTTTTCTTCAAAGATAGGATCTGACCCAAGTCTTATGGCGTTCTAAGGCAGTGGTATTAAAGGTATAGAAGAAGTTTCCTAAAGACAATTTGGAGGACTTGTGATAACTGGAAGCAATATTATCTACCATCTACTGAAACAGCAGAGACAAATGCCACCAGTAAACAACAACAAATAAACCTCTTTTTAAAAATTGATTTTTTTGATGACGAATATACACAAATTTGTGATGTAAAAGAATATTATTTACCTTGTTATGCCATCTACTAAAAACCAAAAGGTTTGTTGTGCCATCTACTAAAAACCATAAGGTTTGTTGTGCCATCTACTGAAAACCACAAGGTTTGTTGTGTCATCTACTGAAAACCACAAGGTTTGTTGTGCCATCTACTGAAAACCACAAGGTTTGTTGTGCCAACTACTGAAAACCATAAGGTTTGTTGTGCCATCTACTGAAAACCATAAGGTTTGTTGTGCCATCTACTGAAAACCATAAGGTTTGTTGTGCCAACTACTGAAAACCATAAGGTTTGTTGTGCCATCTACTGAAAACCACAAGGTTTGTTGTGCCATCTACTGAAAACCATAAGGTTTGTTGTGCCAACTACTGAAAACCATAAGGTTTGTTGTGCCATCTACTGAAAACCACAAGGTTTGTTGTGCCATCTACTGAAAACCATAAGATTTGTTGTGCATTTACTGAAAACCACAAGGTTTGTTGTGCCATCTACTGAAAACCGTAAGGTTTGTTGAGCCATCTACTGAAAACCACAAGGTTTGTTGTGCCATCTACTGAAAACCATTAGGTTTGTTGTGCCATCTACTGAAAACCACAAGGTTTGTTGTGCCATCTACTGAAAACCACAAGGTTTGTTGTGCCATCTACTGAAAACCATAAGGTAGAGACAAATTTCATCCAAAAAACAAAGATTTTTTTTTAAATTTGAGGTATATTGACATGTAGCCATTTTCTGTTGTTTGAAACACTATTACAATCTGAGCAGAGTAGTTTTGTGATTTATGAAAGAGCAATTTTAATTTTTTGATTAAATTTTAATTCATGTGAAATTTGTGATGTAAGACTGGGCAAACAGCTCAATATCATTACTTCAATATCTTTCCTATATCTTAGGCACTAAAAATGACAGGAAAGTCTATTTCTGCTACATTTTGATGAGGTAGGAAGAAAGATAGAAGGGGGGGGGGGGGGACTATAAATCCATTGGCCTGAATTTGCTGCACCTCAAAGATGAAAGAAAAAAAGATTGGTGCCCTGTAATACATAACAAAATTTGCATAAAATGTGCCTGAAATTACCCTTTCTCCTGCCTACACAGCATTTTCTCCTGAGGTTTTTCACCTCTAGCCCTACTGATTCTGGCCAATTGTAGAAAAGGAGTGAAAAACCAAAATGTATGATATTAAATATGTTATTAAATGGTCAATGTTTAATCAATTTTGATGAAAGTTTTGGCTACTATAATTGATATTTAAAGGTAATTTAGCTAATGTTGCCTCCACACGACCAAAAACCTTTAAGAAAATACGCAAAATTTGTGATGGCATCGGTTGAATAGCTCTTTATTTTGCTATGTAAGTCCATTGCTTTATCCTTGTGACACAAAAGTTTGAATGAAAGTAAACTGACAAAGATAATTTTAGAAACTTAGCCGTACCCTTCAGTAACATTCAGTTGGGAACAATTGTTGTGAAAGTCATAAAATGGGTGGATTTGGAAACAAAAACAATTACATCAAATGCTTGGGCTTCCTAACTACATCACAAATTTCACGTAAATTATATATATTGTACAAGCTGTTTTGCATTCAGAAGTTAATGATCTTTCTACTAAACAAACCATCTTCTTGAAATCAAGTCCTTCAAAATGATTTAATATTATAAAAATTGGGAGAGAGTCCCATCCAAATTATTTTTTTTAAGGGGTGGGGAGAGGGGGCACTTATTGAAAAGACCATGTGCGATTTCTGTGAGCCTTACAAATATTCAGCATTTAGTTACGCTGAAAATAATTTTGTAGATGAATCAGTCACAATTCTAAAATGCTGCCATCCTGAATGAATATTGGCGTTCCTTACTTTTCCTTGTGAAACAAACCCAAGTAATTTATGTAACCACTGAAACCAAGTTTACTGTATCTTGGATAATTGATCAATCTTCTCTTCCTTGAACTTCAAAATATGCAAATTAGTGATGTAATAGGGAAACTCCCCGCAGTATCTACATACATTTTTTTTTTTTTTTTTTTTAAATTCTCCATCACAATGTCTCAAAAGAGTTTAAATATTTCTTTCATTGAATGTTGAAATGTACATTTTTGATATGCAATTGAATCTGGTTAATATTTTTCGTTTACGTTGAAAATAAATCCCTACTAAACTTTCAATTATGAAGTATCAGTTGTATATGTGCAAAAACAAAAACCAATGTCAAAATAAAGGGTTTTGTTATTTAGGTCAATTTTAATTGTTGTTTTGATGACTGAAAATTTCTCTTGGGTACCTGTATTATTAGAATGTACAAGAATGGTCAAGAATCCTTGTGAATTTTTCAAGTTTTCATTTCAAAATTCAACATTAACATCCCAATGAATACCTTTGTTGTAGAAGGTTGGCTGAAAGGATAGCGTTCTTAAGACAAGGCAAATCAAACGAGGCAACTCACTTCAACTCGAGTGTGAGAGAGGATATATGAGACAAAGATTCTTGACCATTCTACACCAGGATGGACGATCAACCTATGCGATACTATTACAGATGTATTAGTCCATTAATTCCCATGACAACAGGATTTTCTTTGTTAGTACTTTCCTCAAATTTGATTGGTGCGTGTAAATGAAGGTCACGACTACTCCCAGCAAAACCACCACCAGGACTGTAAGGCCCAAGGCAGAATGGGCCCATCACGAGAAACAAACATTTTCATGTAAATAGCACATTTGGCTCTCATTTCTTTGATTTTCACAACAAATGACAGTGTCCCCATGATCCCCATTTTGTTTCCTCAGACTTACGGGACCGGGTCCCTTGGACCCTTGAGGGTAAATCCCCAAGGCACTTATACCTTCCCTTCTCATAATTGGTCCCCAGAGCAACATCAGGTCATCACAGGTTAAGTTACTTGCTCATCAAAATAAATATTTAGCAGAAATAACCCCCAAGTACACCCAAAATATGATTAACTGTCCAGCCATTAAACAAATGTTCCCCCATAATCAATGCATTTCCATTAGACAATGGAGATCTTTCACTCTTATGACAAATGTTCCATAATTGCTTCGTAATTCTGCCATTTTCAAGATCTTATATTTTCAGCCTGTAACATGAAAGTAAGACCATGTAATAACCTTTCTAATAACCACCTCACATTTTCTTGTAAAACTGTCCAACCGCTTGCAGAGGATAAAGGGGATGTTTGTAACAAACTCAAAGACAAAAGAAACTAATTAGAATTGGTTCAATCTATATTTGACAAAATAAAACCCCGCCCCTTATCCATATCAACTCAAATTACCTAATATGTACTTTTTTACCACATGAAACTTCCAGCATCAAAAGGTCTTCATTTGACATTTCTGACCCCTGACCTAACACTGAACACACACTGATGATCAACTCCTCTGAAACAGGGTTTACAAACATTTTCTGAAATCGTTCGCATGATTAAAGCAAAAATTGAAAAGTTCCGACTTTTCCTTAGCATATTAAAAAATCTCTCAGTAGAAAAGGAGACAACGAAAGAGAACATAAGCAGAATCTGTAACACAACTACAGATATAAACTTAAAATTCTGACAAAAAACAGTAACCACTCTAAATCTGAATAAATTCAAAATGATAATCTTATTTATCATGTTTCCAATTTTCCCATTTTTTTTTTGTCAAATAAACATTTTCATTTTTTTTTTATACAATGCTATGCAGCCACTTATAAACACACGCACACACACACAAGGATCCTATATATATAGGTTTCAAAACACTCAGAACAATACTGTTACGTCGTCTGTACAATGTAGTACGTCTACTCACAGATTCAAAAAAAAAAAAAAAAAAAGGAGGAAAAAAAGTCTATTTCCTAAACTTTGAAATTTCATTTTAAAATGAGCTTCTCCAAAGCTGAGAACTACCCACATTTTTTTTTCTTACATAATCTGTACAAGAAATATGGTATTTTTATACACTTCCTTAATACTCCAAAGAGCTTTACGGGAAATAATATTAATAACAATAAAAAAAAAAATCAAGGTTTCATACAGGGCCAAATATCTCATGTCATTTTGACCTTGATGCGTTGTTCCATGTCTTTTTACCTTCACCAACTGCTGACGAAAAATATAAAAAAAGCCACTTCTCTGGGCCCTTCCACAGAGAATGTAAAATTGCACATGATAACTACAGCTAACTTATTTATTTAAGGAGTTTTTATGGAACTCTGCACATAAACCAAATTAACCACCTGTACATATACTTCACGTTCCCGGGAGGAGCATTTAATTGTTCTCAAATAGGAGCACTCAATTGTTCTCATTTAGGAACACTCAATTGTTCTCAATTAGGAGCAATCAATTGTTCTCAAATAAGAGCAATCAATTGTTCTCAATTAGGAGCACTCAATTGTTCTCAATTAGGAACACTCAATTGTTCTCAAATAGGAGCACTCAATTGTTCTCAAACAGGAGCAATCAATTGTTCTTAAATAGGAGCAATCAATTGTTCTCAAATAGGAGCACTCAATTAGGAGCACTCAATTGTTCTCAATTAGGAGCACTCAATTGTTCTCAATTAGGAGCAATCAATTGTTCTCAATTAGGAGCACTCAATTGTTCTCAATTAGGAGCACTCAATTGTTTTCAATTAGGAGCACTCAATTGTTCTCAAATAGGAGCACTCAATTGTTCTCAAATAGGAGCAATCAATTGTTCTCAAATAGGAGCACTCAATTGTTCTCAATTAGGAGCACTCAATTGTTCTCAAATAGAAGTATTCAATTGTTTACAATTAGGAGTACTCAATTGTTCTTAAATAGGAGTATTCAATTGTTCTCAAATAGGAGCACTCAATTGTTCTCAAATAGGAGCAATCAATTGTTTTCAATTAGCACTAAATTGTTCTCAATTAGGAGCACTCAATTGTTCTCAATTAGGAGCACTCAATTGTTCACAAATAGGAGCACTCAATTTTTCTCAAACAGGAACATCCAATTATTTTTAAACATGAGCATCCAAATTTTCTCTACCAAGAGCATCCAATTTTTTTAAATAGGAGCATCCGACTTATTTTCTTAAACAGGTGCATCCTATTTCACGAAGTAATAGCATCCAATTTTTCTCAAACTGGAGCATTCAATTTATCTCAAACAAGAGCATCCAATTTATCTCAAACGGGAGCATCCAATTTATCTCAAACAGGAGCATCCAATTCATCTCAAACGGGAGCATCCAATTGTTCTCAAACAGGAGCATCCAATTGTTCTCAAACAGGAGCATCCAATTTATCTCAAACAGGAGCATCCAATTCATCTCAAAGGGGAGCATCCAATTGTTCTCAAACAGGAGCATCCAATTGTTCTCAAACGGGAGCATCCAATTCATCTCAAACGGAAGCATCCAATTGTTCTCAAACAGGAGCATCCAATTCATCTCAAACAGGAGCATCCAATTCATCTCAAACGGGAGCATCCAATTCATCTCAAACAGGAGCATCCAATTCATCTCAAACGGGAGCATCCAATTTATCTCAAACAGGAGCATCCAATTCATCTCAAACGGGAGCATCCAATTTATCTCAAACGGGAGCATTCAATTTTTCTTAAAGAGCATCCAATTTTTCTTACACAGAGGAACGCGTCCACATTTTTTTGTATCAAGAAAATGTTATACGAAGAAAATGTTCCAATATTGTAATTGCTTATTATTATGCAATGAAAATGATCAAATAGTAGCAGGGAAAAAAGGAGTACCACAATAAAACAAAGATAACAATTTCATTGTTGTGATGAAGCTATAACTTACAGCCCACAGACTTCCTGTAAAGTGCATGACATTTAGGCATTTTACTCCAGTTGCCAGAAAAAGATATTTCTGAACGCTTGTCAAATCTTGCAACCAGAATTTGTCAAATCTTGCAACCAGAATTTGCCAAATGTTGCAATCAGAATTTGCCAAATGTTGCAATCAGAATTTGCCAAATTTTGCAACCAGAATTTGCCAAATTTTGCAACCAGAATTTGCCAAATGTTGCAACCAGAATTTGCCAAATTTTGCCACCAAAATTTGCCAAATTTTGCAACCAGAATTTGCCAAATTGTGCAACCAGAATTTGCCAAATTGTGCAACCAGAATTTGCCAAATTTATAGCTTCAGCATGTTTAGAAAGTTACCGTCCATTAAGTTGCTTAAAACATTTTTCTGCTATTAATCCTCCATTACACCACTGAAATTGATTAAAATGAAATAAACAAAACTGACTAACCTCAACGGTCACATCCGTTTTCTCTCACGGCATGCATCTCCTGATTGGGCGTAAATTTTGCCATTATACAATTACTGGTTTAACCTTTACGCAAACAGTTATAAAATAACAAAGATGCAAACAACACAACAAAAAAAAATACAAGGTATGTACACAGCGCCCACAAAACCTGTAATTCACTGCAATACATTTCAGTTGAAGTGATGGTATCTCTAACGTTATCTCATGCACAGTACGACTGCATAACGAAAATAATAGTAACATGTAGATACAGTAACAAAACATTGACCAAATGCTTATGCAAATATGAACTATGCACTGGAGCAACCTTAAAAGGCAGACAAATCTCAGACTGTTAGGAAACTCGTTTATGCTGATTTACAAACTCTCAATTCTGCATACTTGTTGTTACATTGGTGGCAGTGAGTCCCGGAAAATAAAACTACTTGCAGAAATATTTTCCCCGTCACCTTAAGACTTTCCCGCCTAATTTGCTTCTCTTGGAATTTAAAGGGTGGAATTAAACAAACACAGTTTGGAAAATTTTCTCTTAAAAATGGTACTAACCCAGGACAATATTCTGGAATATTTGCAGTCAAAGAAATTGATGGTTTGTTGCTGTAGGGTTAATAATAGAGGGAGATATGCCAAGTAGCATCCACACATGACAGCTGGGAAGGGTATCCTCCGAGAATTCTTGCACCCAGCATACCAAAATGAAAATATTTCTCATATATACACCCTCTGATATCAATCAACTTTCTAATGCTGTTCAGTTTAACCTATGACCATAGATTGAGGAAATCATATTCAGATCAAAAACAATAGATTGTCACTTAAGAGTTAATAAGCAAAATTGTGAAGTTTTCGTCATTTCCAAAAATCAAAATTATTTCTTTCAAAATTCTGTCTTGACTTTCAAGAGATTACTTACACCTATGAAAATAGCATACAAGCCATACACAACTAAGTCAGCGATTCTTACTTTTGACTGGTTCAGTTAAGGGATAATTTACTCCATTTGGGACATGTGTATTCAATTCTGTTACGCAACTTACCATTATAGTATATACAAATCTATGAGACTGCTAAAGCACACTTAAAAAGAGATAATTTCTACCATGAATTATTCGTTTAAAAATAAAAGGTTTTTCGAATGATGACAACCAGGAGAAAAAAGTAAGAAAATGCTTCATACTTAAAATAAGCATATCATTTGTTTCGAGAAAACAAAAGGAAAAACCTACTAACAACAAAATTGTATTTTCATAAATGTCTCTAAAAGTCATTCACTTGATGTACAGGGAACTTCATGACAAACGTTTTCTGTTTAATCTTCTTTTCCCATTACAAATATAGCAGATTGGCTAATGTACAGATATCTATTAAAGGTTTTTAAATTTCATATGTTAAAATGGTGAATTGAAAAGGTGAATGTGATGCTAAGAAATATACACTGCGATGCTCTTATGCATTGTTTATAAAGACAAGCATACCAGAAAATTAATTTCGTTTAAGTTTCACCAAGTTTAGGTTTAATTTCACGTCCCGACAGAACCCCATTGCAGTATTTACATATCAACACACCGCGAGCACCTACGACCAATTAACTAACCAGTCATGGAGCACTGGTTGAAGACCCACTGGAAATCAAACCTGGGATGCTAGGTTGAGAAGCTGAAGCTTTACCGCACTGCCTTAAAGATCTCTACTAAGAACATTAGAGCTAACTTTCTTGATTTTGGCACCTCAAAAAAAGGCTACTGATTGAATGCTTGATTCTTTTTACGGGTGACTTTTTAGTTTCCGCCTATTCTCAGCTCAAATAAGTCCAACAGTAGGATAGAAATCAACAGCTAGTAAAGGGAAATGTATACAAATTGACACACCAATATCAACAGCTTATTTGACTCAACGTGTCCCAATTTTGGAGGAAAGGTATGTAAGTTTGTTTGTTTGATGAGGGCTTAATGGCACCACAACGAGGGTAAAATTGTGCCTGATGTAAGTGATACCATAAGCAATGTGACCACCATCGGCTTAACGGCACCACAACGAGGGTAAAATTGTGCCTGATGTAAGTGATACCATAAGCAATGTGACCACCATCTTATCAGGGGAAGAAGGTTAGAATATAAGCAACGTTTCATGGGAACTTAAATTTACCACAGCAATTTTCCCTGTTTTGTAGGGCTTCTTGCCCCCTCCTCCTGAGGTGACCCTTCCTACACCCCTGTTGACAATTTCCAGGATCATGACATAGAACTTGGGCTTCATAACTAGGAGAATGATTCTTTGCAATGCAAAATTTCCACAGATGATGCATCAAATTCTAATAAGACAACTGTAATGATTACATACCACCAAAATGGTTCAAACTGAATAGCAATATTGAAGAGCTCCCACATAAATGCACTCTATGAAACAAGATTGTCTTCGAACAAGCAATGTAACAATTTTAAATCCTCAACTTTAAAAAATTGTGATTTCAGATGTGATTGAATGCAAAAATCATTATTGAGAATAATCACTTCAGTCATACCTCTTGGAATTTATGTTACCTTAATTCAATGTGTGATCTTTAACATAAGCGTACGGGACAGTTTCATTTTGGAGAGAAGGGGGCAACACAATTTTTGCCCGAATTCTCTAATCTTGCCCTAATTTAACACACTTCATGAAAATACTCATAAAATCCACATTTAATGTTGCCACAATGCCAAATCATCTGCTTTTAAACAACAAACAACTGAACAAAGCTTTTAAAGAACATATTTATCTCTTTAATTTTTTGTTTCTTTTATTCAGAAAATATTTAAGTCTTTTTTTTTTTTTTTTTGGGTGCCCAAAATTTTTTGGGGGCCGTTTGATCCCCCGCCCTGTACGCCTATGATCTTTAACATAGTACTTAAATGTAATACACAATTGTTTGCTTGCACATTGTCACAGCAGCGGGTGAATGTGTTCATCCTTTTGCGTGCTGACACCATTTAACCCCCCTCCCCAACCACCACCTATCACCAGTACACTCTAAGGTTCAGGAACTTCAACTAGAAAACGACTCATGAAATTCATGGGCCATAAGATACATCACCAATCTTTCCTACAATGACCAAAAGGTACCAAATTCAAATCACGAGCACACTTCATTTTCAACCTCTGTCATATGTAACCCGGAAAAAAAATTGAATTCCACCCTTTTTACTATATTTACCGACGAAATAGCTTGAAGCTGCACCTGAATTTAGTCAAAAGTCATAAATACATCCACAAGGTTTTTTTTTTTTTTTTTTTTTGTGCAATCTGATAAAGACAATCTGAATAACTTTACAAAGACAAGTCTGAGTATTTCATTACAAATTAACAATGATCAAATTAAAACAGAAAAATATATATATATATCGAAACAAGATTTTACTATTACATTTAGCCACTTCTAAGATCTCTGAAAACATCACAACATAACTTTGATGAATGTTAAGTGTATCAAAAGTTCCATACCAGTTCTCTGAAAATTGTTGCTCCAATAAATACCAAATATTGCTTACAAAAAGTAACAATATATATCTTGACTCACAAATCTTAAATACCAAAATATGTTACATTCATCCAACAGAAAATTTGATGTCGAGACAGACAATGATAAAATTAACCAATCAGAAGGTTTCATGCATAATGTACAAAATTATTTGCGGAAGCTTTAAGCTCGTAAAAAAGTTCCATGAACGATTTCAGAGCAGACAAAACTCCCTCGGATAAAAAAACTGATTAAACAAACTCCCTTTAACAATCTCCCTCAGACCAAATGACTTGATTTCAAACTCAACTTCACATCTTGTAATCACAATCAAGATCCCAAAACAAACCTCTAACAATTCCTGCGATCCTACCCCACAGTCATCCCAACCTGTCACTCATTCTACTTCACACATCTGGCGCTTTTCAAAATTTTCATCACATTGCGATCAGTGTTACTTTAAAAATTCAGTTGTATATTTTCACTTGAATAAATTTGTGAGAAGTTTGCTGACAAACAATTGTTGTCTTCCTTAATATTTTAGCAGAATGCTACCAAACTTTTGTGGTATTGGAGTAAATTGTAAAATAAATGTGTACGGTACAGGCGACTGATTAGATATGCATTACAGACCAGCTCCACTCTTTATTTAAATTTAAGTATAGCAATTTTCTTGCCCAATCAAAACCCTTAAAAAAAAAAAAACAGATTTGGCATTTAGTGTTTTCTCCGTCAGTTGAAAATTTGATTTATGACATCCAGCATGATCCATTATTTCAGCCTCAAAATGAATCAAATCCTCAGAGGAACAAATCAATGCCCTAAATGCCAGTTAAATTTAATCAGTAAGGGGCAGGGGGAGCTGGGGTGTGGTGTTAGATTTAAACAGTAAGGAGCAGGGGGAGCTGGGGTGTAGTGTTAAATTTAAACCTTAAGGAGCAGGGGAGCTGGGGTGTGGTGTTAGATTTAATCAGTAAGGGGCAGGGGGAACTGGGGTGTGGTGTTAGATTTAAACCTTAAGGAGCAGGGGGAGCTGGGGTGTAGTGTTAAATTTAAACCTTAAGGAGCAGGGGAGCTGGGGTGTGGTGTTAGATTTAAACAGTAAGGGGCAGGGGGAGCTGGGGTGTGGTGTTAGATTTAAACCTTAAGGAGCAGGGGGAGCTGGGGTGTGGTGTTAGATTTAAACAGTAAGGGGCAGGGGAGCTGGGGTGTGGTGTTAGATTTAAACAGTAAGGAGCAGGGGAGCTGGGGTGTGGTGTTAGATTTAAACAGTAAGGAGCAGGGGAGCTGGGGTGTAGTGTTAAATTTAAACCTTAAGGAGCAGGGGGAGCTGGGGTGTGGTGTTAGATTTAAACAGTAAGGGGCAGGGGGAGCTGGGGTGTTGTGCTAAATTTAAAGAGTAAGGGGAAGCTGGGGTGTAATGAACTGAAAGTACATCGTTACATTGGTTGATGCGTTTAAATTACAAACAGTACGGACCTACAGGGTTTCCCTTCCAAATTTTAGTTCCAAAGTTTACAAAATCAATCCTAAAACTCTCAGGGGTACAAAGTGACCCAAATCAAAACCTGATAATTTGAGGTCCAACTAAAACTCTATACCTAGGGATGTCTCGAACTAAAGTGGCAGCACTGGTAAAACTATTAATTCAAAGCATTGGCCTATCACCACTCCTGATTCTTCACTAACAATAAACACCAAATTCATTACCTACATCTAATCTGTTGTTATGATGGTAATGGTGACACAATACCAAATCTATCCTACCAGGCTACCATTATAACATATCTTTGAAAACTATCCCTTTGTATCACCTCTACACAAAGCTGTCAGCCATAACATGATGATCTGGTCACTTAAACAAATTTTGGATCTATCTTTACCTTAGAAATTTCAAACTAATTGATTGGAAATATTTCACCAAAAACTGTGAAACGGCAGACTGAACATTAAACAACAACATGAATCCAAATTAACCTGTTCATCTGCCACCTCAACTGCATGCATCTGATTCCTGATTGGTCAAAAAATATTCAAATTTGATTTTAACCTAAATCAAATTGATATAAGCTTGAATAAGTCTTTATGGTTTGAAGAATAAAATATTACGGCCCATAAAAACTTATTTCAATATTATCGGTTCAAATTACAAGTTGCTGTTTGGGAGTAGTTTTGGACGATAGGCCTTAAAATTTGATATTTCTGGATCTTACAACTCGTAAGTCTGTTACAACTATGATGTCACATAAATGAAGCAAAACTCACTACTAACATGGTGGCTATGTTCACTTACAAATATCAACCTAGTCACCTAAGGCGCGGAGCAACTATGCTTCGATATTTCTCCTACGCTGTTTTCACACATTTAAGCTGAAGTTAGGTCAGTTAATGACATCTCTATGCTGTATTCCACAAAAACAAAAATGTGCAATAATAAGTTCTGATGCCTGCCTTTAGAAGAAAAAACAACAACAAAAAAAACACTTAAATAACAAGGCAAGCAAAGTCCTACAGAAAGTGTTAAAATGCACACTTTCCTCGCAGCAAAGTGATGAATATTCATAACCAAGATTATGAAGCACAACTTAAGATTGTATCTGTACTTCTGAGAATGAAATCGTCCTCCCGTTCCTCACTTTCTTGACAAACCTCAAAGCTCCCCATTATTCCTCCAGTTTAATGTGACGTAAACAGAATGTTCTCAGTGATCAAAAGTTGGCTGACGCTATACGAGCAAAGACGTCCAGTGAACAACGGAGCCAATACGGTAATACACTTGAGAATTAATTAAATAATTGAACCAGCGGAGGGAACTTCACCTCCTAAATACAGTAAAATGTGTCTCATAAAGACCTCAACATCACCAGGGCCAACGCTCTACCTTCACACAAATATTCCACGTCGACAGATGTCTGCTCTCTCGAAAAATGAATGTAAGAAAAAAGAAGGAACCCAAACACGACAGGAAGTTGAGGTCACAGCAGTTCATACTGTCGTAAGTGCATCCTCTGTATGATGTCACGACAATCGTTGAATACACGTCGGATATTCTCCGTATCCACTGCACATGTGAAATGGGGGTAACAGTAGTGGCGTCCATCACCGCTGGCTGTGCTGATTCGCTGCAGGGAAAAGAAATTATAAATGTACATCAGTAAAAAGAAGAGGTAAAGTAGGACAAATTTAAGTACGAGTTGATTAATATCTCAGACATAACTTGAGCCACAAATTGATTCTTTGGGTAAAAGGACAGTTTTCTTCACGTAACCAGAAACGTAATATAAGAGCAGGCCTTTTACAGAATGAGACACACATGAGAAATCTCATTTAAGAACATGCTACACATAGGAACAGATTCTCTAAGGGAACATACCCTACTTGGGAACATACCTTACTTGAGAACATACCTCACATGGGAACAGAACTATGTATAGGAAGCGGTCTCACATTATAGTATAACTCACATGGAACATGATTAACATGAGAACAGAACTATGAATAGGAAATTGTTTGACATTAGAACAGACAGACCTTACCTCAAATTAGAAAGAAATTCACATATATGGGTTTACTTGCACATAGGTACAAGAACAGATTATTCATGGGAGCTATCACCCATGTAGACATGGATCTTTGTGGGAAGTTTTTTGACAACTTTATTCACAATTGTGGGAAATTTTACAATTAATTCCAACACTGGGAAGTGGCCTCACATGCGAACAGACCTCACATAGGAAGGAGCATACCTCACATGAGAACAGACCTATGTATATAGGAAAAGTTCTCACATTAGAACATGGGAACATATCTCACATGGGAACATACCTTACATAAGAACATACCTCACATGGGAACATACCTCACATGGGAACATACCCTACATGGGAACATACCTCACATGGGAACATACCTCTCATGGAAATAGCTCACACGGAAACATACCTCACATGAGAACATACCTCACATAGGAGCATACCTCACATGGAAACAAGAGCTCACACAGGAACATACCTCACATGAGAACATACATCACATAGGAGCATGCCTTACATGAAAACAGAGCTCAAAACATACCTCACATGAGAACATACTTCACATGAGAGCACACCTCACATGAGAACAGACCTATGTATATAGGAAATGTTCTCACATTAGAACATACCTCACATGGGAACAAACCATTCAGTAGCTCAGATTTCATACAGGGAAATAGCTTCACACAGAAATGCATTTCACATGAGAATATAACTCAACAATGAAATGGCTCACTTGACCAGATCTCTTAAAAACCTTACACCACAGCAGACTTCACATGAACAGATGCCTTACATAGGATTCAATTGCCAACATTCATCTGTACCAAATTCCATTCAATAAGGGTGTTTCAGCTGATGTCATGAGGTCACATGACTTTGTTTACATCACCATTTTGTCAGGAAAAACCAGTTGTCTGCTGTACGCTTAATTAGACTTACATATGTTTGCGTGTTGTTATATAAGATTATTTTCGTAAGATAATTATGCCAGAATGTTGCTGTGCCGTTGGTTGCACTAAGAGATGTGTGCGGAGAAATAAAAAGACATTTTCTCGATTGCCATCTGATCCTGATCGACGTTCGAAGTAAGTTTCTGCTGTACAACAAGACAGCTTCAACCTACAGTTCACTCTAGGATTTGCAGCGAGCACTTTACATCAGGTGTGTAGGCTTTATTTGAGTATAACGAACAATCAGCTGGCATTACCATTAAAGTACTCTTCGTATACCCAGTGAAAATATCAAACTGAAGGAAAATACGAAGTAAAATCGGAAGCGAACAAATTGCAATTAGTAAAATTAACTGGTACTGGACGGTTAGCATGTAGTAATGTTTGTTGTACGTGTGATGTGACTGAGCTGTGAGAGACGAGTGAAATGCAACGCCGCCACCCTGCACAATTGAGTCCAGTTGAGTTAAGAGTCACATGATGAAATCTCATTATAAAATACTTACCAAGAACTCATCTCGTATGAAGTATTTGGCCCTCACGACTTGCTCGTCCTCACCTGGCTCAACATGAGCTAAAAAAGAAAGAGAAAAGAAATGAGATACATTTTCATATTCATGAGGCATCAATAATATCTGCTGTTTTAGGTCACTGCATTTATTCATATGGTATCAGTGTTATTACCATCATCAGTCGGCTGTATGACAGGTGACTGTAAGCTTCCTTCAACCCTTGCTATCACTAGCAAGATTGGCTATCTGGCTTAGGGATAGCTGGCCATTATCATCTCCCAGTAAGTGTTGCATGTAGCCCAAATAGGAGGTGTGACATCAGCCATGGGGTGGGTTGTAAACGGCATACATATTAATGTAACCCAAGTAAGTGTTTATAAACCCCATTTGAACCTTTTTCTCATTAGCTGATTTACATTCTCTGCATATTCAGAAGGCAGCAGTAATGCCTGTTGTTGTGCATACAAATTAAATTTAACCACATACAACAATTCAAGGATTCTTATTATCAGACACAACCACATTCCTCTTGAACTAGCTGAAGAATGAAATATGCTTCCATCCTGGCAAATTTCTTGGGTCCATACTGAAAACAAGTTAAATATGATTTACGTGTGCTTTCTCTGGAATGTGCCTAACAGTATTAACTAACCAAATACAATGCATTTATATAGAATTAGATTAGTTCAGTGGTTAAGCATGTTTATCTCATATGAAAGACGACTTCAAAAGAAACAAAATGGTGCAGAAAGCATTCAAAAATCTTATTCCATCAAGGATATATTTAAGTTTAAAGTTTGGTATCATTTGTGTACAAACGACTGAAATCAGACTAGTTGTGATGTCATATCCTCAGATTCCTTAAAGTCTTTATGTATTCTATCATATTTTGTCCTGTGATTTTGTGGCTTAAAAACCAAGGGGTATGTAAAAAAAGTAGTAAAACTGGATCTAGGAATTGTATTTACAATATACCACCTGAAGAAAGTTTGAGGAAAAATGATTTAAATAGTGAAAAAATGAAATAAACTTTCTTTGAAATACATAAAGATTTTAGGGAATCTGAGGCTGTGACATCACAACTAGTCTGATTTCAGTCGTTTCTACAATACCAAACTTAAAAAGTTGAATATCTCCATAATGGAATAAGATTTTGCAATGCTTTCTTCACCATTTTGTTTCTTTTGAAGTCCTCTTTCATATAAGATGAAGATGTTTGACTACTAAACTAATCCTTTTGAGTTTCCAAAATTGAATCTATGCAAAAATTCTGCTTGAAGGCATCTCCAATATCTTGGTGTATTTCTGTCAAATTTGTGCTTTACATTCGGCAATTTGGCGGCTTCTATGTCATCTTTCCCATAATAAGGCTGATTGGGGTAGGCTCAAGTTTTATAAATTATTTACCAGATTTAAAATGATTGAAAAACAATTGATTTACATAAATTTGCATATTTTCTTGAATAATTCGGCCTGAAAATTGAAAAGGATAAAAAAAAAAAGCTGTAAAGCAGTCACTTTTGGTGGAATTTGTTATTATTTTCATGATTTTCACACAATCTAGATACTGTTACCCCTAGGTGTAAAGGATCTTTGGAATTAACTTCATCACCTTTGCACAAATATGATTTCCATGATTGAAGAAATGTTAAACTTTTCAATTTGGCTCATCTTGCATGGGTCACTTTACCCCCAAACTGATTTTCTGTTCCCTTGAACTAGACTACCCCACTTTTAAATTTGGCTTATTTTGCATGAGTCAGTGTAACCACAAATTGATTTCCCCTGTTCCCTTAAATCTAGACTGTTCCCACCTTTAAATTTGGCTTATGTCGCATGGGTCACTTGTTACCCCAAACTGATTACCTATGCTCCTCGAGAACAAGCACAGACACAGAAGATGCCCTTTTCATCTGCCTATAACAAGTATCCTTATAATTTATCTTTATACCGAAGCTAATTCCATTTGTTGCATAGAAACAAAATTACATTGTGTGGGAGTTGCTCTTTAAAAACAGACTTGCAAGGAGCTTGCTCAAAAAAAGCACTAACCTTTAATTTGATTGAGCAGTCATTCTTAAAATAACTTTATTGCCTATTTTACAGTCAAAGACTGCTTCTATGCAAACCTATAAATAGCTTCTCTCGTTGGACAAAAATCACGAATCTTTTAAAACCAATTTGAAGGTAACTGTCAAAAATCATCACGAGTCTTAAAACGAAATTAGCAAGGTAAAGTTTGTCTTATAACTTCACAAGGCTTATCATTCATCATCTATTTATCAACGCCTGCGTGTATCAAATATGAGATTCATTTTGGTTCCCAGCTTGACTATACAATTGACAGGTGCATTAATACCCAGACTTGGGGAAAAGATCTACGGGTTTTAACCTGGGAAAAACGGGAATTCGCAGGAAGATAAGAAAAATAGATTTCTTGAGTAAGCAATAGTACATGTGGTAAATATGTGCTTTAAAAACGTCCCCATGTAATTGTGCGATGAAAAGTACATTCAATTGCAAAAATGAGAGCATATAAAGCTTTCCTACTTTAATATCAAAGGTGATGTATTTCATTAAAATCTATCATCCTTTGTTATTAGTAAAACCTGCTAGAAAAATAAATTGATGAAAGTTACGTATTTAGATACATTGCAAAATATACCCTACTTCAATAAGTTTTGGAAAATTGTTGTTAATCATACAGAAACAAGCAATTAACATTCAAAGAAATACACAAGCATTTGTAATAGAATTGCCTCTATGACACAAACACCAATTCATCATACTGTACAAAAACTTTAAAATGTAATTAGGAAATCTTTTAAAAATCCATATCTCCTAAGCGGAATACGATATCAACCTGATTTTTGTACCAAATTGGCTCTAAAAGTATGCTCTTTCAAATACAATTTTAGAAAAAACCATGGGAACATTCCTTTAATGCATTGATTATGAATAATTGATTGATTATTTAATTGATTTGATTGCAAGCTTTGTATATATTTTCTCTTTCTGAATCTATATACTGACACCAAATATGATTTCTTTACCTATTTTTTCCCCAATGAGGTTATGACTTGCTGTCTGGTGGGATGTGTGTTAATGTTGTTTTTCAATTTAATTTATTTTGGTGCTCTAAATAAATGCCATTGATTGATTGATTAATATTAATCAATAGATTGATTGCAAGCTTTGTACACATTTTCTCTTCCTGAATCTATATCCTGATACCAAATGTGATTTTAAGTCTTTACCCAGTGTGGTTATAATGACTTACCGTCGGGTGGGATGATATAGTGTGCGTATTCACTGAAGTAATCTTCAATTCTTGACCTGCCCGCCTTTACCTTGTCTGCCAGGAGATCTTGCTTGTTGAGGAATAGAATCACTGAAATTGTCCGAAGCCACCTGAGAGGCAAGTAAGGTTAAGAAGGTATGGAAACTTAGTATAGCGCACAGTACTGTATGAAAATTCAATGGCGCGTTACAAACTTACAATAAATAAAAAAAGAAAATACAGTAAAGTAAAATATATAAACATTAACAACAAAGATAGAAAGTAAACAACTCAAATAAATAAGTATTCAATACCTCCTTGCATTTAGAGATGTTTTCAGCCTGACGAATATTAATGGGGAGGCAATTCCGAAGTTTTGGGCCAGCAATACTGAAAAAATGATCTGCAAATGATTTACGATTAGTGAAAGGGACCTTAAGTAGTAAGCCCGCAGAGGACCTGGTGAAATAAGCGGGGTCTTTAAATCAAGTAGATCAGATAAGTATGGCAGTGCCAGATTATGTTTGTTTGTTTGATAAGGGCTTAATGGCACCACAACAGCAAGGGTCAAATTGTGCCTGAAAGGTTAGATCATTCCAGAGGTAGGAAGGAAAAAACACAGGGGGAGATTAAGAGGGAATGCCAGAAAGCTGGGATCAAGAGAGGAGGTGCATGGGTGAAAAAACAAAGTAGAGAGAGGTGGGAGAGGAGGACTACATGTGGTTGTAGAGGGAAGCATGATGAAGGAAAGAGATAATTTTTTCCAGAGGGTTTTTCTGGAAGAGCTCGTCTATTGAGTTGTGGGGAGCAAGGGAAGCTCTAGGAAGGTTGTACAGATTATAAAGGCACTTGTATACCAGGAGCAGGATTTTGTATTTCGTACGGGCGTGAGTAGGGAGAATATGAAGCTTCCTCAATGCTTCAGAGGCACTATCATATCTAGATCTGTTCAGGATCATTTTAGCAGTGAAATTTATGATTCTTTGAAGAGGTTGTAGTAGTACAAAGCAGATTGCAGGAAAGTTATAAGTAGTTAAGTTAATTATTCAGAACCTATCCAGGCCCTTAGTTTTCTTTTTTCAGAAGGGTGCTCCACCCTGTCCCTCATTGCCTCCACCCTGCCCCTCATTGCCTCCATCCTGTCCCCTCACTGCCTCCACCCTGTCCCTCACTGCCTCCACCCTGTCCCTAATTGCCTCCACCCTGTCCCTCATTGCCTCCACCCTGTCCCTCATTGTCTCCACCCTGTCCCTCATTGCCTCCACCCTGTCCCTCATTGCCTCCACCCTGTCCCTCATTGCCTCCACCCTGTCCCTCATTGCCTCCACCCTGTCCCTCATTGCCTCCACCCTGTCCCTCATTGCCTCCACCCTGCCCCTCACTGCCTCCACCCTGTCCCCTCACTGCCTCCGCCATGTCCCTCATTGCCTCCGCCCTGTCCCTCATTGCCTCCGCCCTGTCCCTCATTGCCTCCGCCCTGTCCCTCATTGCCTCCGCCCTGTCCCGCATTGCCTCCGCCCTGTCCCGCATTGCATCCGCCCTGTCCCGCATTGCCTCCGCCCTGTCCCGCATTGCCTCCGTCCTGTCCCTTATTGCCTCCGTCCTGTCCCTCATTGCCTCCGCCCTGTCCCTCATTGCCTCCACCCTGTCCCTCATTGCCTCCACCCTGTCCCTCATTGCCTCCACCCTGTCCCTCATTGCCTCCACCCTGTCCCTCATTGCCTCCACCCTGTCCCTCATTGCCTCCACCCTGTCCCTCATTGCCTCCACCCTGCCCCACCCTGCCCCTCATTGCCTCCAACCTGTCCTCATTGCCTCCACCCTGTCCCTCATTGCCTCCACCCTGCCCCTCATTGCCTCCACCCTGCCCCTCATTGCCTCCACCCTGCCCCTCATTGCCTCCATCCTGCCCCTCATTGCCTCCATCCTGTCCCTCATTGCCTCCACCCTGTCCCTCATTGCCTCTACCCTGTCCCTCATTGCCTCCACCCTGTCCCTCATTGCCTCCACCCTGCCCCCACCCTGCCCCTCATTGCCTCCACCCTGCCCCCACCCTGCCCCTCATTGCCTCCAACCTGTCCCTCATTGCCTCCACCCTGTCCCTCATTGCCTCCACCCTGCCCCTCATTGCCTCCACCCTGCCCCTCATTGCCTCCACCCTGCCCCTCATTGCCTCCATCCTGCCCCTCATTGCCTCCAACCTGTCCCTCATTGCCTCCACCCTGTCCCTCATTGCCTCCACCCTGCCCCTCATTGCCTCCACCCTGCCCCTCATTGCCTCCACCCTGCCCCTCATTGCCTCCACCCTGTCCCTCATTGCCTCCACCCTGCCCCTCATTGCCTCCACCCTGCCCCTCATTGCCTCCACCCTGCCCCTCATTGCCTCCACCCTGCCCCTCATTGCCTCCACCCTGTCCCTCATTGCCTCCACCCTGCCCCTCATTGTCTCCACCCTACCCCTCATTGCCTCCACCCTACTCCTCATTGCCTCCACCCTGCCCCTCATTGCCTCCATCCTGCCCCTCATTGCCTCCACCCTGCCCCTCATTGCCTCCAACCTGTCCCTCATTGCCTCCACCCTGCCCCTCAATGCCTCCACCCTGCCCCTCATTGCCTCCACCCTGCCCCTCATTGCCTCCATCCTGCCCCTCATTGCCTCCATCCTGTCCCTCATTGCCTCCACCCTGTCCTCATTGCCTCCACCCTGCCCCTCATTGCCTCCATCCTGTCCCTCATTGCCTCCACCCTGTCCCTCATTGCCTCCACCCTGCCCCCACCCTGCCCCTCATTGCCTCCAACCTGTCCCTCATTGCCTCCACCCTGTCCCTCATTGCCTCCACCCTGCCCCTCATTGCCTCCACCCTGCCCCTCATTGCCTCCACCCTGCCCCTCATTGCCTCCACCCTGCCCCTCATTGCCTCTATCCTGCCCCTCATTGCCTCCATCCTGTCCCTCATTGCCTCCACCCTGTCCCTCATTGCCTCACCCTGTCCCTCATTGCCTCCACCCTGTCCCTCATTGCCTCCACCCTGTCCCTCATTGCCTCCACCCTGCCCCTTTTCACTATGCACTCTACATATTGTCCACAAAAACATAGTTTTGATAACTATTTTGCTTCTTTTCATGCTGATTACAGTTGCCAATTATACAAGATGCTAGGGCACTACATGTACTTGTTGTATTGATTACTCCCTCCCTCATTTACATTTCAAGTGCCCTCAAAGTGCCTTGATGTCTTATCAATGCCCCTT
Organism: Chiridota heheva; assembly: GCA_020152595.1. Taxonomy (NCBI): domain Eukaryota; kingdom Metazoa; phylum Echinodermata; class Holothuroidea; order Apodida; family Chiridotidae; genus Chiridota; species Chiridota heheva. The sequence goes on from JAIGNY010000733.1 coordinate 1,619,116, forward strand.
TTAGTCAGTGACACCCTGCCCCTTTCTGGATCAGGCTAGGTGTTTGCTATCTACTACACATAATCCGCTTGTCACTAAGAGTTTGGAGACGATATGTTCATCAGAATAATTATAACAAATTTCTCTCAAAATCTTGACCATCACTTTACAGGTCCGCAATTCTCCTTCACAAAGCGGGGGTGACATGGGGCCATACTTTTCCTCCACAAATAGGGGCAGTGTTTTCCACAAGCTAATGTATGTATTGTTTAATTCTGCTGAAAAGTGAGGGCCCAGGAATTATCAGAATAAGAACAAGAACAGAGTGCGATTTAAAGGAGCTCTCTGTCAAAAAGTGAGGGCGCTTTTTCACTAAGTCATGTGACTTTTTGATACTTGTGTCATTAAAAAATCAGGTAAGTATTTATAAGAAATGAATAAGATCAATTTGAACATTCACATTTAAGGAATATTCGTATGGATTTTCATGTATGATTGAGAAAATTTATAGAAACAAAGTGAAAAAACTATATTAATATCTTATTCCGTTTAGAAGTTATAAAAAAAAAAAAAGAGAATAAAACTGTTCTTGAAAACACCTCGTATAATATATGTCCTTCAGCTTAATAATGTCATCATGGCAATTCCAGCACAGTTCTTATGTATTTCTTATCAATTTAATCACACTTTTATTACATTATTGAACAGCATTTTTGGTTCATTATAGAAATAGGGTGGAATATAAAATCTACAAAAAAACAGTTGGGTTTTTTCTTGGTGTACATCACATTTTCAATGAGAAAAAAAATCCAAATCATTTTTAAAGAAATACAAAAAAAGTTTTGTAGAAATTGTCTCTTAAGACATCACAGATGTTGCCAATCAGTCACTTTTGTCCAAATTCAAAAATACTAAAAAAATTCATAACTTCTAAAAAGAATAAGATATTAACATAGGTTTTTTTTTTTCCATTAAGCAAGTCAAAGTGATGAAGGAATCAGGAGAAATATTCTAAGTCTTTATTAAGTAAGGTATATCTGTGGGGCTGGTTAGTGGCTTCCCATTGATCTTGGTCATTTTTGCAGATATTTTGTAATAATTTTCCCATACATTTTATTAGGGCAGGTTAGTGGAAAAGATTGATCTAAAAGTATCTTTCTTGCAGATATTTTTGTTATGATTTTCCCTCGTATGTTATTATTAATTTCTACTATTTTCAATATGATTTAGTTTTTTTAGGTTCTTTGACCAATATATAAATACATTCATAAATAATTTAAATGCATTTCACATGAAGAACTAAACAGTATATTTTGTGAATACTAAACAATGAAGAACTGAGCAGTATATTTTGTGAACACTAAAAACAATGACGATGTCGGAACACAAGGAAATAAACAACTCAATTAGGAAAAGTACACACAATTCAGAGTATGTATGCAAAGTGGAGCATGTAGGTATAGGCAGTTTTACACTGCATGCATAGCATTAGCTGGTTAACAGTCAGTGCATGTAGTCACAAACCAACACATCTGGACGACTGGCAAATTGTAAACATGCCATGTTCCCCATTCAAACCTTGATGTGGGGGTACACTGCCCCTATGATGGTTCTTTGTTCATCACAGGGACCTCCATAGCTGTCTCCACAGCCCCAGGTTTTTGTGAAAATGTAATTGTATTACATTGTATATAAATAATATCTTGTGTTTTTGCTTGACAGTCACAAATCCCTACTATTTTTCATTCTTACAATCCTGCTTTATTTACACAACATTTAAACAAAAATTTAAAACCAGTTTTAACAACAATATTTATGATTTTCCATTCATATTTCCACCTTTTATGTGGATATTTCATAAAAAATAATGTTATTTTTTAATTTTACGTCAATCTGGGAGGTGTGTAGATTGTGAACTGCCTAAGAATGAAACTTGAAATCCGTGCTTGATAGCTCTCTGCCCCCTAGTCCCCCCCCCCCCCATTTTATTGTTGTAAGTACATTCTCACGTCTCCAATATTGAGAGAATGAAGTTGTGCAGGGTGTTAGATTTCCTATCAATAACGCAGTCAGTACATTACTGCCCCTTTTTGCCATCATACCTGTTATTCCAGATACTTCGGAAGAGTTCCAACGATTCCCTTAGTCGGTTCTGTGTCGAGTCCTCTCGCAGTACCAAGTTGTAACTACTACATGCCACTACAAAGATTATGGCAGTCACATCTGTAACAAAATGGAAAGATGGTGAAAATAAGGCCACAGCAACTAGCACAGCATCAATGATACAAGAGCTTGACCACTGTAACATTAAATTATATTACCACACATATTCATTATAGAAATATGCAAATAAAGTGTCATGAAAATATTGTGATAAAATTATGCACAATGAAAACAAGAATAGTCTTTACCATTTTTTAGAAATAAGAAATATTTTTGACACCAGACAGATATAATTCTATTGAGCTTGCATACTATGTTCTACAATAAATCAGAAAACAATGGTGCCAAGCCTTAAGTCATGATATGTACATAAATTACTTGTAAAAAGTTATGAGCTTAAAACCAAGTTTCCCATGCAGGGAAGAACAAGTCTCCTTCATACCCTACAAAATGCACAAACAAATACGATTAAGAAAATAATTAAAATAATTCCCTTTTGTATTAGAATCACTGAACTTGTGAGAGAAAAAATGCAAAATCTTGCTAATTTTACATAAGAACCAAGTGAAATCCCTGTTAGAGACCGATGGTGGATTCACACCAGAGGTATACAAGCTTGACTCATGTTAGGGTCACAAGCTAGCAGAGTCCGTCCCTCCCTGTTGAAATATGTTGACGGTAAATTACACATTGATGATATATAAAGGACTCAAATTTAGCTTCTGAAAAATGTGCAGGAAAGATTAAGATTGTTAAGGGCACTGGATTGCTGCATACTCCCTTGACCTTTCCACACACCCCTTTCCACACACCCCTTCCACACCACCCCTTCCCACACACCCCTTCCCACACCACCCCTTTCCACACACCCCTTCCCACACACCCCTTCCCACACCACCCCTTCCCACACCACCCCTTCCCACACACCCCTTCCCACACCACCCTTCCCACCACCACCACCCCTTCCCACACCACCCTTCCCACACCCTTCCCCACACCCCTTCCACACCACCCCTTCACACACCACCCTTCCCACACCACCTTCCCACACCACCCCACACCACCCCTTCACACACCACCCTTCCCACACCACCCCTTCTTACCACACGCTAGATATCCACTGAGCTTTTGAGTTAAAAGTTCCATTTATCTTGGTCCAGAATAATACTTCTAGAAAAGTTCCTAGTATTGTGAAATATAGGATACATTTTTAGCATTTAGTATTCACTTTGTGTTTAAAAACAACACACACTTCACTTCCCTAAAGGGTACTTGTAAATCAAAATCATTTTGTGCTCAAATAATACTAATCCCTTCTAAAGTAACTTTTCATTACGAAAATATTAATATCACTTATGGGTTTCCTAAGCTTTCCTTTTAGATATAACTGCAGCAAGATCCAAAATATCTTTTACTTCCTCTTTCGAAATTCTAAAAATAGTATCAGCTGACATGAAACAGGATTTCCTGGACTAAAAATAAATGGTTGAGGTTGAGATAAATGAAAGTAAGTAAATAAGGGCGGGTTGCATGTCACAGGTCCCTTGATGTAGGAAGTATTTGGATACAAGTACAGCGTGACACAGCAAAACCATACCAACCATTATGATGAATAACAACTGGTCTGTTAAAAGTTGTGTTAGGTTAACAAGTATACATCTCTTAACATAAGCCTTCTGTACCAACATTGCAAACCTTTTGCCCCTTAATACCCGTACTACTTTTATGTTCACTCATTAAGATTCATTACTGGGGTAGAGGTGGGGAGAACATCTTGCCAGGGGGCATATCTTGCCAGGGAGAACATCTTGCCAGGGGGGAACATCTTGCCAGGGGGAACATCTTGCCAGGGAGAATATCTTGCCAGGGAGAATATCTTGCCAGGGGGAACATCTTGCCAGGGGGAACATCTTGCCAGGGGGAACATCTTGCCAGGGGGCATATCTTGCCAGAAAAAATATCTTGCCGGGGAAAGATCTTGCCAGGGGGAACATCTTGCCAGGGGGCACATCTTGCCATGAGGCATATCTTGCGAGGGATATATCTTGCCAGGGGGGCATATCTTGCCAGGGGTAATATCTTGCCAGGGGTAATATCTTGCCAGGGGGAATATCTTGCCAGGGGAAATATCTTGCCAGGGGGAATATCTTGCCAGGGGAAACATCTTGCCAAGGGGAATATCTTGCCAGGGGGAATATCTTGCCAGGGAGAATATCTTGCCAGGGGAAACATCTTGCCAGGGGGCATCTTGCCAGGGGGAATATCTGCCAGGGGAAGATTTTGCCAGGGAGAATATCTTGCCGGGGGGATTATCTTGCCATGGGGCATATCTTGCCAGGGGGGGAATATCTTGCCATGTGCATATCTTGTCAGGAGGTTGGTACCTGTAAAAATAGATTTCTACCATGTTTCTCATCTCATGATATGGCTGAGATACTAGTACTGCTTTGAATTATTATCATTTAAATCTTTGCATGTGTATTAGCCTTGCGAAAATGTAAATTTCCTATGTAGCAACTAATCTTGGTTTTTTTTTTTTTTAATATCTGAGCACCTATTTTATTTACTTTACCCATTTAGGTGTTTTACTTACTACAGTCCAATAAAATGCCTATTAATCGGAACATAAATGTTCCTATTAATGGGAACATTTTGCAACATGGAAGTCGCCATATTGTGATATTTCCCATGATTCTTTGCTATCCTAATGTTAAGATGCATTGTTACAATTTTTAAAATTTGAAATATGTCTGGGAAAAATAAGTTTGCTAAAGGATACCTGAAACTTATGAAAATAGCATCATTACTGTCATGGCTACAACTTTTCCACTCCCAATTGATATGTTTGCCACACCGTTCTCGAAATATTAAATAAAACAGATAATAGAGCTAGGCTTTTAGGCGCGAAACGGCCATTTTGAAAATTCAAATGTAAAATACTATACGTGTGGCCTAGTGTACGTACAGTGACAATTAGCAACTCTGAAAAACATTGTAAAATACTCAAAAAAATCACCTATAAGGTTTGAGCTATAAACTGAAAACAAAGCTTTTATGCTTAAAATGCATCAGAACGGACGGCATTAAAATCAAGCAAATTCCTTTATTTCCTTAATTATCGATCGTTTATATCTTTCTACTGCACGTTTATGACCAGAACAAAATTCAACTAAAATTGTTGGCGCACTTTAACTTTAAGAACTAAAAACAAATTTTACAGGACTTAACGAATGCTGTACTGGGGTACTGTCTGTACATAAATCATTTCGTGAGAGACCAGGTGGAAGTTCAGACTGCCAGAAATCTCCAACATTTCTTGTATATCTCATTTCTACACCTTTTTGATGCCATCTAAACCAAGGATCTTTATTTCCAGGTAGCTTTATCAGCCACACGGGTAATTTTAAGACATGATATTTGAATTTTGTGAGATTCTTGGCCAATTTGTGGTCCAAAAATGCATGATATGTTTGTGTGGGAACTGGACCAGTTCCACAAAAAAATCTTTTACCTGATTTTTGGGTGAAGCTTGGTTGCGATTAATCGTTAAATGCTCGCAATTTTTGGCGATTAAACGTTAAGTAAATTAATCGCAAATCAATAGCAGCACTACTTACATTTCACAACACACTTGTTTACTTTTGCCTATCATGAATATTATCTTGGGATTTCTTTTCTGTTGTATATGTGGTAAAGAACTAACATAAATCATTCAAAGCACTCTCATTGTATTGCTAGCTTGTCAGAACAACTGGCTATGACACTTGTGCAAATAATTCAACACAAATAACACCTTCAAAAACCTCTATTTCATACGGAATACAACAATAACTTGAAGGAATACATATTCTCACACCCCTTAAACAATGATATACTTAGTCTGCTACTATTAAGTGGTTTAATTTCTGGGAGCCTCTCCAAAATGCAAAATATGATACTGCTCGGTTGCCGTCATCAAGCACACATTGAAGATGAATCTATGGAAATTTGTCATTATGATGAGTCAGCCGAGTCATAAATTACACATCGACAAGCAAGAAAATTATTCAACAGGCAAGAGGGGATAACATTTTGTGCAGGATTTGTTGGCACACTGCCTACAGAGGGAGGTAATTCAGGACGACGTGATGAATTACGCTTTCATCGACAAGCCGATGACACAAAACTATAAATCTCCGCAATGTAACATGCAATGTAGGATCCCCAGATCTGTGTCAGTCTGAAAGCCACAAAAAGTTTTTACAATAAATTAAAAGGCAAAGAAGTCTTTTTTTTTCAGTTCTTAAATTTCAGAGATTTGGAGTTTGTACTCTTATCGATTTGTACAAGAAACAGGGGATAAACAATCGTCCAATGGGGCCTACTGTACTAAGCATGGAAAGAACTGAAAATTGCAGAATGTGTATGAACACAGGTGCAAGGTACAAATGCATGTTTCCTTTAATGGTTTTCTATTGTGATGAATAATCCACCCTCACAATCCTTTCTGAACAAATCATAGGAGAAAGAATGTTTCCACTTAAAGGAGAAGTTTAGCACATATTCATCCCATATGAAAGAAGCAAAATGATGAAATGATTCATAAAAAAAATTGCCTAGGCGTAATTTGTGTGGTTTATTTTAGTATTGACATAAACCGTTTACCGCCTTATGTGGCACAGCTTCCCTTCACCACCCCCTCCCCCACCATTGATTGATTTCTTTTCAAGATGAGCACTGCCTACATACCATTGAAACATTGTATCCATTTTCTCCTTTCATCTCTCTGTCCTCCGACATCGAACATACTGTGAAACAATGAAAACAAGGTAGGTGTTAGTCCAAACCAAAATAAATGACATGTTTGATTCACTGGATGAGGACCTGAATCTGATCTTCACAGCATTGATGGGTCCAGGACAGCCAGTGGGGCATGCCCCTCCCTTACCCAAATTTGCACGGAAAACCCTTCCCCCCAGATTTGCAGAGAAAAGCAGGTGTCTAATTGGCCAGCTAGGTTCGAACAGATATTTGCAATTTCCTAAAATAGAAAGCCTGCAAATGAAAAAATTAGTATGAACCAATTTTGATGGTAAAGTTTTGTGACTTACAAGCAATTTTGAAACAATCATGATTGAATAACTCCGACTATTCATTTTTAGTCCACTGCATCTAAACTCACCAGAGTGTTTCTAACTCACTGATGATAACATCCTTTTATAAGTCTAAATAAATCCTTAGCCCCACATTACATGCATGACTTGGCCCTGCAGTAACCAAATCCACGATACCCGGCTCTTCACAATCAGTTCCATTGTGTGCATATAGATGATTGGGAATGTAACTACTGATGCGTACAATCACTGAACTTTCTGTGGTGGGTTTCTTAATTACTTCTAGCAGAGTCTAAAAGTTATACCCGCCGAAATGGAGTGAAAAGACTGAAAATTTGTAGCAAGGATTGGGCGTAATGCTTGTACACTTGCTCCAAGTGTCAGTTATTGAGTCAGGTAGCTCAGTAGAGTGCACAACTGAGATGCTGGAAGTACCGGGTTCAAGCCTCGGTTAGGTCTAACCCATTTTTCCACAGCTATGCAGACAGATACGCCAAACATCAAAGCCGAAGAACATCGTTTGCCGCTCTTTTTTCGTCATTAAGCGGTTGAGAGAAGTGGCAATGGTTGAATGACGCTCGCCGTCCTTCACAGGGGACGTTAAGCCGTCGGTCCCGATGATAGGACAGTCACACCCTACCTGGTTCTCCGAACACTATTCGAGAAGAGAAGTGTGAAAACGCGGTGTTCATTTACTTCCCTTAGCAAATGGATGGATGATGCACCATATGGGCAGCTCAGCTCTCCCCTATTCTAAAGCTCTGATGTTTGTAAAGCCCTCTTGAATACACTTGTATAGAAAGGGCGCTATATAAAATAATTACTACTACTATTACAAGTGTCACTTAGGACCTTTTAAGCACCAATGGTAGTGGAAATGAAGATCTCGGTTGAATTGACAAAACACTCTGAACTTGCCTTTATACCTCAGCAAGTGACTTGACCCACAAATATTAAGGAAAGCTTTAAAACATCCTGACACATGTGTAATAAAATCCAACAAATCCTCCATGGTTCACTTCATTTCAAATCAGACTGACTTGGCTGGATGATCTGTGACACTTAATGGCATGAAAACACTTGACCTTTAAGGCCAGAGGCTTAACACGATTGGTTGATTGTTCCTTAAAGTTGTCCTCTATATATATATAAAATATATATATATATATATATATATATATATATATATATATATATATATATATATATATATATATATATATATATACATATACATACACATATATATATTTATATATATATATATATATATATATATATATATATATATATATATATACATATACATATACATACACATACACATACATATATATATATATATATATATATATATATATTTTAAAACCTCATGCCATAGGAATGTAATGAAGACCTTGCTGCCTTCCCGGCCCTGCCTATTTATCATTATGTGATTCATTATATATCTCAAACATCTTGTTTTGAAAGGTATAAACAGCTGTTTTAACAGCTCAAGCAAAGTATTTATGCTGTCATAAGAAATGTCCTATTTATATCATGGATTATAAAATATATGTAATCATACTTCATACATTTCATGATAAAATCATTATTATTATTGTTTCATTAAGCTAAGTACCTTTCTTCCTTTTTACAACATGCGCACCTCATGTTATTGTCAAATAATTTTGTATGTATGATATTGTAAATGTGATAAGGACCGATGGATCAGAGCAGCAAATAAACGAAACGAAACAAAATTATAACTCTCACTTCAAGCTCTTAGTACAGTACATCTTCAAGCTCATAGTACAGTACATCTTCAAGCTCATAGTACAGTACATCTTCAAGCTCATAGTACAGTACATCTTCAAGCTCATAGTACAGTACATCTTCAAGCTCATAGTACAGTACATCTTCAAGCTCATAGTACAGTACATCTTCAAGCTCATAGTACTGTACATCTTCAAGCTCATAGTACAGTACATCTTCAAGCTCATAGTACAGTACATCTTCAAGCTAATAGTACAGTACATCTTCAAGCTCATAGTACAGTACATCTTCAAGCTCATAGTACAGTACATCTTCAAGCTCATAATACAGTACATCTTCAAGCTCATAGTACAGTACATCTTCAAGCTCATAGTACAGTACATCTTCAAGCTCATAGTACAGTACATCTTCAAGCTCATAGTACAGTACATCTTCAAGCTCATAGTACAATACATCTTCAAGCTCATAGTACAGTACATCTTCAAGCTCTTAGTACTGTACATCTTCAAGCTCATAGTACAGTACATCTTCAAGCTCATAGTACAGTACATCTTCAAGTTTATAGTACAGTACATCTTCAAGCTCATAGTACAGTACATCTTCAAGCTCATAGTACAGTACATCTTCAAGCTCATAGTACAGTACATCTTCAAGCTCATAGTACAGTACATATACCTTTTAGTAATGACTTGAGCCATAAAGCTTGTAAAGAGAATCTAGTGTCCAATTCATGTAATAAAACAGGCTATTATGGCAAAATATTAACAGTCCCGTAACATACACTGCACAGTTACCATAACACATCAATCACGTCAGACCAAAGTTGCTCATACAAGCATGGGACTCCATGCATGAACATGTTATGAAGGTAGCGCAGAACTAATTATTTGCAAGGGATTCTTTTCGTACTAGAATTTCAAAGGTTTGTGATATTAAAAATTGTTTTCCAAAATGTACTATATAATATTCCTCAGATTAGGGTAATTTCAATAGAAAATTATTTCCCCATGCCTTTTCTATGATATAGTATTCAATAATATCAAATACACAACTGATTCTACCAATCTTCCTTCTTCCAACAGATATCCTTTGCCTACCTACACATCGTCCCTGATATCAATGAGTCTCCTAACTCTCATTATGTACTTTTTTTGATTTACAAAAACAAAACTGGCATTACTTCTTCACTGCTTTCTATTACAAGAACTTGTTTACAGTTATCACTTTTACTAATTCAATGCCACAAAAATTCACTGCGCTTCGTTTGTGCATGGATGTGAAACCAGTCGCAAATGACAGGCTTGCAACGTACTTCAAAGAGTCCTAAAATATACTCTGTGAGGATTGCAAAAAAAGAAGCTATAATTGTACAACAACATAATATCTCCCATCAGGCATTGCAAGTTATATAACTCAATTAGGGTAATGACCTTTTTTCCATTTTACTTAATCATGTTAGGTGAAAACGAAATAAAATCCTCATGTTAAGTTATTCCGATTAAATCCCAAATGGGGATGGGGGACAATGAGAATTCAATATAAACAAAAACAAAGGGACCTAATTAGTACAGACCAATGAAAAATGTGCTTTTTCCATTCTAAGAAAAACAATTAAATTCTTAAGTTAAAAAAGAAGCTGGAGCTACTTTACATACATTGAAAGAAGTATACCATTGAATAAAAAAATTAAAGAGGAAATCTTGTCTCAAGAAAATTGCTTGACCAGTCATCAATAAATCTGATCAAACTAGTAACGCTACGAATTGGCTTGTTGGTGTATGGTCAATAATTGTGTAAACATTTTGACCAATCAGAAACGTTGTACTGTACCTTCACTGTATCCATGTTAACAAAATATCTGGCCTTAAAACAACCAGTTTATCCAAACCACACCAAATGAAAAAAAAAATGTTTAGTGGTTCCCATGCATCCCTTCATTGTTGTTGGTTGATTTTCCGGTTTTACACTAAGTGGCATTGCATACCATGAAATATGTTAAATAACATATCTTCATAAGCCATGCCCGCCATGCATATTAATAAAGTGAACTTGACAACATTACAAGTATGATGCAAAGCATGCATATGGTTCCACATTTATCACTGTTTCAAGAATTTTACATAATGCTCCACCTACATGACATCGCTACCAACACAATAGGGACCATAACTCATTCATAACACAACATGATATGTGTGCGATGTGTCTACACATTTTTTGGAGCTATTTTTACATTAAGGTATGAATATTAGTGATTAGAACCTGTTGTCAACATAAGCATGTACACAATAGCTGACAATTAACATGCAAATATGATGCAAACAGACAAGCTTGCTAAAAATTTATCACTTTTTCAAGATTTTCTTTTATATTAAGCCACCACCCCTCTTACCGCTTAGTGATATGCATGACATCATCACCAAAAACAATGAGCCATACAAATGGATAATCTGTGTACCACATATGACCTGTATCCAATGTACTGTCCTTTGGTTACTGTGTTTAAAAGCTCTTTCAGCAAAACCATATTTAGCCCCACCCATTATGCATATTAATGATATTCAACAATTTGATACAATGAATATAAATACACTAGCTAAAAACATAAATATACCAAGTATAAATCAAAACAGACATGTAGTTGTTAAATATGACCATTTCAAGATTTTTACATTAAGCCATGCGTACTCATTAATATGCATATCACCGTGACTACCAAAAACAATAGGGTACATCTACTGCCATGGCTTATCTGTGTACCAAATATGACATGAATGCAGCTTATTATTCTTGAGTAGGCTTTTCAGCAAAATCATATTAAACATAATGCAATAGTTTTAATGTTTGTTTGTTTGTTTGATATATCGCCAAGGGTCAAAAAATATCGATATTAATAATGAAATATCGATATGCAAATTATAGGATGTCATATGCAAATTATAGGACGTAAGCTGTATGTACTGTTCTAGGCAAGGTAATCTAGTCTTGGCTCAAAAATGTCAAGTAAAACTTTTTGTACAAATTAACAGAAATCACTGCAAAATATATACATATGATCTTCAAATAAACACCCATTATGTTTAAAAATGTTCTTTACATGGTTTCTATCTCAAAAGATCAATCACAGAAACTGAAAAAGTTTAGGCCTCTGCATATTCTTCAAAAAAAAAAAAAATGTTGTGGAACTGGTATTAGGCCTACACTGTATGCCTTACAAAAATCGGCTCCAATTCTTCTTAAAATTTTATAACTCACTTACTTCTTATGAAAGTTGTACTAAAGAGGCATTATTTTGGTAGCATTATATGGACTTCTAGAAATTCAGAAGTCCATATATGATGCATATTATTGAATTTCTAGTCTGCCTCTATCATCGCACGAGTGTTGTCACTAAGAAGAAACAGTGGTAGATGGTATGTGTGTACATAGTAAAGTACTGTACAGTAGTGATACTGTGTGTGTATGTAGTTACTGCACTGTACATTATCTGATCGATCTGGCAAGACCAGTTTGTCACTTTTACTTTAGACTTTCTGAACGAACAAAATAGTGAGAAAAACCTCATAATTTTGTCAGTAATTTGTCAAATAATGACTGTTTGATTTAAACATTCAGATTCAGTATTCCTTTTGAGGAAACTTAACATGATGTTTGAGGATTCAACATCTTATGATTTTTGTTGTCTGAACATCGTAAGCCATCAAGTATAAAGTTGAAGTATTGCGCAATGCCTCTGTACTCCGCTAGTCAAGTGGTTTTTTGTTCATGGAAGGATTTTTGGGTAATTGTTATCACAATATTAATGTTTTAATAAAGTTTTATCATAACTGACTGCCTGAAACTTTGATATAAATGAAATTTATTAACTTTTTGTGGCTGCTTAATAAAAAATACTTGGATGTTTGATAGTCATGTTTAGTTTTGTAATAGTTCATGTATTGTGTATTATTGAAAAAATATAATATCAATATGTCGATCGACCCTTGAACTCAATATCGACCATATCGATATAGGTCAATATCGAAATATATCGAAATATCGATATATCGCCCAAGCCTATTCTTGAGATACCATGTTTACAAGCTCTTTTCAGCAAAATCATATTAACAACCCCCTCCCCTCTGCTTACAATGCATATTGATGAATTTCAATAGTTTTAATGTTTGTTTGTTTGTTTGATGAGGACTTAATGGCACCACGACAACAAGGGTCAAATTGTGCCTGAGAGGTCAGATCATTCTAGAGGAAAGAAGGAAAGGAAACGGGGAGAATAAGAGAAATTCAAGAACAAAAATTCAGAAAGCTGTGATCGAAAGAGGAGGTGCATGGGTAAAACAAAAACAAAGTAGAGAGAGGGGGTGGAAGAGGAGAATTAAATATGGTTGTAGAGGGAAGCATGATGAAGGAAGGAGATAATTTTATCCGGAAGATTTTTCTGGAAGAACTTAGCAATTGAGTTATGGGAGCGAGGGAAGCTCTGGGAAGGTTGTACAGGGGGCAAGCAAGGAGAACGTGATGGATTGTGAGGGTGCAATGGCAATTGTTGCAGAAGGGTTGGGGCGGAGCCAATAAGGAGGTGGGTGTAAATGAGTTTGGTGTGACCTATTCTTAGACAGGTAATATGAACGTTGTCGGTACGAGAGAGATTGTTGATGGTGGGTTTGATTGGAATGGTGGACTGGATGAAGTGGAGTTTGTTATCAATTTGGTAGTTCCATGAGGTTTGCCACTGGTCACGAACAAGAAAAGCGATAAGCAGTTTGATGTCAGAAAGGGTTTTGGGAAAAGGGGTGGGGAGGAGGTTAAGGGCAAGCTTAGCGGCTGCATTAGCCCTGTGATTGCCAGGGATGCCAACATGGCAGAAGAAAAGAACACTTTTCCTGCAAAGGGTGGGCGAAAGGAGTTTCCGCAGGAGGAAGTGGGATATGAAGTTATCCCATTTAAGGTTGAGTAAAGAAGTAAGAACAGCCTTGGAGTCGGAGAAAATGGCAAAGTGGCTGAGTGGAGAGTACTCAATAAAGTTGATGGCGAGGAAAATGGCCTTTGCCTCGGCTGAAAAGATGGACGAGTAGTCGGGAAGTCTCCTACTGAGGGTGATGTCTTGGATGACGGCAGCAGCAGCTGTCTTGTTGCCTTCCTTGGAGCCATCAGTATAGATGGAGGTGTAATTTGAGAGTTGGTCTTTGATTTGGTTGTTGAAATTGATGAAGAGGTTAAGGTGGGTTTGGGTTTTGTGATAAGTGGAGAGGCCCAGGTGGATAGAAGGGAGGGGGGTGGCCCAAGGAGAAAAAGTGAGTCAGGAGAAGGTGCCGAGAGTGGCGGGGTTGATGTCCAGATGGAAGAGGTCTGATTTAATGCGTAAGCTAAAGGGAGGGGATAGGGTTTTAGTCCTATCAATGGTTTTAAACCATGAACACATACCCACACACTAACATCAAAATTATACCAAATATGAAACAAAACAAATAAGTGTTTTAAAAAAATTAGCATTGCAGGATTTTTACATTAAGCCCCACTCACTCATTAATATGTGTGACATTATCCCCAAAAACAAAGGGCACATCTGGGGACTATGGCGTACCTATGTAATATATATGACATAAACACAATGTGTCATTCTGGAGATTTGTGTTTACGAACTATATTTTACAAAATCACATTCAGCCTCGCAATCTATGCATATTAATAAGATTCCAAATTTGTACATGTGGACACTACCTTACAACATTACTATGTCAAATATGAAACAAAATGGACAAGGGGTTGTTGAAATATGAACATTTAAAAATGTTTATTTTAAGTCCCGCCCACACATTAATATGCATGAAATCATCACCACAAACAATAGGACACATCTTCGGACCATGGGCTATCTGTGTACCAAATATGAATGACATGAATCCAGTGTACCGTTTTTGAGATATCGTGTTTACAAGCTAGGCTAACACACACACACAACCATACACACACACATACATACATACATACACAGGAATGACAAGCAGACCGGATAGGTCCTTGATGTTGATCACATCACAACCAAAATCATGAATATTTAAGAAACATATATCTGGCAAGATTTGAAATAGACAAATCATTTAAACCCAAATGAATTCAACAAAAGGATAATGTTCAAACTTGCACCACTTCATAAATGCATCCAGCCCTGATTAAATTTATCACCTCCACTTTGCATTGTCCTATCTTGAGCTCTCCACTCTAACGTCTATGATCAATTCCAGGAATTGTTTACAGAGGACGGATCATGTGGCCAAACACCAAGCTATGAGTAAACGCTCGGGCATGCGAAGAAAATTTAAGCAGATACCTAATTTCTCGTAATCGAATAGGGCTCCGGTTTAAACCTCAATTAGGAAACTTGCGCTGGGGAAATGAATCAATTTAGGAGTGCCTTGGAGTGGATCAGCGGCTATTTAACTGGAGGGATCAATACTGTCCTCTTTTATTTCCTTTATCGAAGACAATACGGAAAAACAAACCTCTTCAAAGAAAATTCAATACATTCCAAAACATGATTAAGAATGTTATCGTGTTTTTGTTGATTTTTTTTAGCATTTTAAGTCGATGGATATTGTCACCATAGGTAAAAGAAATGTTAACTTGGAATTTCTGATCAGGTTTAAATGCAGTGAGTGTGGGTGGGGTTTGAAACGTCCCCTTACTCTGAAAAATATAAGGGCTTTGGCATTTGTTCAACAAATGGCTAAGTATTTGTTCAGATTCAACAAACAGTTCTGGTTACCATGCTAGTAATACTAATAAACAATAAGGGTGTAAATCACCAGTTGAGTATTCACGAATCGCATGCTCAAATCATTATCGAAATACACGAACCATAACCTACAAAGCGCTTCACGCACTGACACCATCATACATATCAGATCTCGTTACACAATATGCCCCATCCCGGTCCTTACGTTCTTCGTTGCAAAACCTTATCAGGCCCCCTACATGTCGTTCTCGCACTTCTTATGGAAGACGTTTTTTCATGGAAGCCGCTCACACCGAATGGAACAAACTGCCTTTGCATGTTAAACTTGCGTCTTCAATAATTGTCTTCAAATCCAAACTTAAGACTTTTCTTTTTACACAATGACCGTAGATCTATATTTTTGTATTCTGTATATACCATAATCATTTTTACTCTTTTACACCTATTTCTACATAAATGTTTTTTAAATCTGCATTTCCATTTTAAATTTGCATTCCATTCTAAATATGCATTTCAATTCTAATGTTCGGTACTTTGTAACTTATGAATTTTAAGTTTTTTGTTTATTCTCTTCCATTTTTATTGTATTGTACAGCGCTTTGAGATTCTTCTGAGTTAAAGGCGCTTCATATGCACCAGCTATTATTATTATTATTATAACTGGTGCCTGGATGAATGGCACGAAGCTTAACCGATGTCTTGGGTGAATAATTCGGATTTGTTCGGATATACAACGAACGAAATTATGATGCATAAAATTTCTCATTTTATTGAATATCTTTAAAAATAGATATACCAACATATAATAAGTGATAAAATTTGAAACCGCATATGATATGGAATACTGGGATACAAAGCCTGTGCCAAAATATGATAAAATTGATGAGATATAAGAGGTCAAACTTGTACACAGACAGACAAGTTCTAAGACTTGGCATGTAAATACTTTAAAAAAATCATACATGAATACTCACTGAAAGTTTACTTTGTCGACTTGGAATTTGGTTTCAAAGATACCCGATGTTAAAACTCGACACCGAAGTATGTCCTGTGGAAAAAACAAGAATCAAAACATGAAAACTGTACATGAACAGGAACATTTGGAAGATGGGTGCACAAATGAGAGACATGTGACTGACTGGGGATGGGTTTGTAGTTAGATCAAGGAGTCAGTGGTGCTGCCAGAACAAATTTACTGAGGCGGGGGCATAAATACAATTGTATGCATAAGTGTGTACCGTCTATGGTGGTACTGCATGCACGAAGCGTGCACCACAACTGTGTGGGATCCAGGGGCCTGCTTAAGGGCCCCTTCATAGTTGAGGTGGCAGGAAACTGCTTAAAAATCATGTCAAATATATACCAAAACTATTTTGAATTTTTGAAATTTTTAGGATTAGGGTGCACATTCCCCCCTCCCACCCATGCCCCCAACCCATGCCGGCGGCACTGCCGGGAGTGGTTGGGAGATGGGTGAGGCATTGTGAGAGTTGTTGGGAGATGGGCAAGTTGTTGGGGAATGGGATAGTCATCGTTCAAAGATGGTTGAGTTCTTCAGAGCAGGTTAGGTCTTGGTTGGGAAATTGATGAGTTTGTTGAAAGGTGAATTCATGGATAATTTGGGATGGGTGAGTGGCTGGGAAATAAATGGATGGATAGGAGAAGGGTGATTTTCCCAACCAAAATCCATACTTTGTTATAACTCAAATAATTTTGAACCACATAACGAAAGCAATTCTATTCTTACCTGTTCTGAAGGACTATAATCTGGTTGCCGAACTATTGATACTCTATCTAAAAAACTGTAAGAAAAAGAAGAAGAAAAAAGTTAAGTTATGTTAAGATAAGGTTGAAGTTTTCACACATATTACAAATTAACTTCGCTACACAAATAAAACCCCTTTAAGGATTAGTTCAAAGGCCAGGTTAGCTCATCTTATAGGAGAGAGGACTTCACGGCATGGTGAAGAAACTACTTCAATATTTTATTCCGTTAAGGAGATATCCAAGTTTAAATGTCTCTCTCATTCAATTCAATTTCTAGACAATGTAATCATCAAATAAATCACGATTTATATTTTCCATTAGTCATGAAACAACTTGATATCGATTGAAAGAAGATTAAAATTTGAGTAAGTCACATTTTAAATTTTATAAGTATTGGGTTTTTTTTCTTTCATTTATGCAAAATTTGTGATGTATGATTGGGTAAACAGCTCAAAATCTGAAAGTAATTCTTTGAAATTCAGTCCTTAATCCTAGTTCCTGAAAATGATGGGAAAGTCTAGTCCTGCTATAATTTGATTGGAGGTATGGTAAAGACTCAAAATCTTGGTGGTCATTATTTGCTGCACCACTTCAAAGGAATATGACTGACAAAGAATTTGCATTAGAAACTACTAAGGTCGCCCTATAATACATCATAAATTAGCATACAAAATTTGCATAGTGATGCCTGGAAATTAAAAACACTATTTTATTGTGATTATTTTTTGAGACTTGAATGGTTTTTGATAAATGTTTACAGCAATTTAGCGGTTTCTTCTACATGTCAAGAAACCTTTAAACAAGCTAAATGTAAAAGTTTTCCTTCAATATCTCCAAGGAATCAAATACACAGAATATCATCTGTTTCAACAAGATCTATTTTTATTCAACTCAGAAACGATTTCAAACAAATATATAAATCCAGACGCCGAAAAGCTTGAATTACATTTTAACGAACTTTCTCTTTTGATTTAAATTTTGCAAAAACAAGTAAAATTATCCTTCCTCATCTATTTTAAGACAGCACTATGAATGCAATTAACCTATTTTAAACAATATAACAATGTTGTATCAAGGGTGCTCACACTGTTTCCTGACAACAGACTTTCCAATTGTTTCCTAAAAAATACAGTAAAATCAAAATTCAACATTGTAGTCTTGATTGCTTGACAATGCATTAGCATTTAAAAGGTTAATCGGAATTTTTTTCTTCAGATATTGGTTGCAAATTCTTAGGGAGAAAGGTTTGGTTTGGTTTGTTGATGTTTAACAGCATCGCGACAGTCAGAGTCAAATGTGCCAAGAGGGTGTTGAAAAATTAAGGTGTGAGAGTTAGAGTAGAGAGGAAATGAAGGATTGAGAGGAAGAAAAGGAGGAAAATAGGGTGAATTTGGGAGAGAAAAATAAAAAAGGTGAAACAAAAGGGGTGTGTGTGTGCAAAGGTGTAGAAGGGAGGAGAAAGCTAGATTAGATATAGTGGAAAAGTTGTTGTTGCGGAGGAAGGATAATGTTAGAGGAAGGATTTTCTTTGAAGAAATCCGAGATTGAGGTGGGTGAGGAGAGAAGAGACCTGGAGTTCAGGTATAGGGGACAGGTTAAGAGGATATACTTGATGGAGAGGTCGGTGTTGCAGGTGGGGCAGAGAGGTGCAGGGGACCCGGAAAGAAGATTAGAGTGGGTGAGAGGAGTGACCGAGGTGAATGCGGGTGACAATGATGTCTTCCCTGCGATTGCGACTGTGCAAGGGGGTGTTGGTCCTGACTTTGGTTTTGATGGTGTGAAGTTTGTTGCTGGTTTTGTGATTCCAGGAGTCTTGCCAGGTCTTACTGATGTAATTGGAGATGGAGAGACAAAGGTCTGAGTGCAGAATAGGAAAAGGAGAAATGTTATTTGACAAAGCTCTTGTTAGCGGCTCTGTCGGCTCTCTCGATGCCAGGGATGCCAACGTGACTGGGGATCCAGAAAACAATAATTTTCTTCCCTAAGAGGAAAAAGCATGAAGTTTGTTGAGGATTTGTAGTATGAGGGGGTTGGGCCAGAGCATGAGGATGCCAGTGAGTCAGAGAAGATGCCGAAACGGCGATGAAAGGAGAGTTCTATAAAGTTTTAAGGCCAGGAGGATGGCCTTTGCTTCGGCAGAGTAGATAGAGGTACCGTCAAGCAGCCTTGAGGAGAGGGTGAGGTCGGAACAGGCGGCGGCGGCTGCAGAGGAGCCTTCGCGTGTGGAGCCATCGGTGAAAGGAAGGAGTAGCTGTGGAAATGTCTACTGAGTTGGCAGTATTTGGAGCGGAAGAAGGCTGGGTTGTGGAGAACTTTCGTATACCTTGTAAAGCGGGGAGGGGGGGGGTGTTGGTTTGAGAAAGTGGGGGTGTGTCCGGATTCCGAAAAGTGGGGGATGCATTTGTTGAGAGTAAAGAGGTTGGTGAAGGAGGGGGAGAGGATGGAATGGAAGCAAGGGTTCCGCGGATCAGTGAGGATGCGGAGAGCAAAGGAGAGGCCTGCCTTCATACATCTAAGGTCGAAGGGGAGTTCGTTGGTCTCGACGTGGAGACTAGTGATGGGGGATGTGAGAGTGGCACCAAGGCCAAGCCTTAAGGCAGTGTTTTCAGTGACCTCAAGGTGTTTAAAGTAAAGTTTGCGGGCAGAGGCGTAGATGAAATTGCCATAGTCCAGCCTGGATCTGAGGAGGGAGTGGTATAAGGTGAGAAGGGTGAGACGATTGGCTCCCCAGTCATTGCGGGAGAGGACTCCTAAGGAGATTCAGGATTTTGTGACAGTTGGTTTTGAGATTGTTGGTGTGGGGGAGATCGGAGAGTTTGGAATCAAGAGTGATTCCGAGTAAGGGAGAACTGTCTCTACTGGGGATAATGGAATCTTTGAGACAGAGATTGGGGCTGAGGAAAAAGGAGTTTTTTGTTGTTGAAATGGATGAGAACAGTTTGTCTTTTGAGAAGCTGAAACCGTTGGAGTCGCTCCAGTGAGCCAGGTTGTCCAGGCAGTGTTGAAGATTATTTTGGAGAGTATGGAAGCATTGGGAGGAGGAATAGATAGTGAAATCGTCGACATAAAGGGAGCATTTGATGTTGAAAGTAAGAGATTTGGTGATGCTGTTAATTTTATGGATAAAGACAGTGGGGGAGAGGATGCTGCCTTGGGGAAAACCCAGGTGTTGGGTGTACCTTTGGAAAGTAGGTGTTACCGATGCGTACTCTGAAGTGGCGGGAGTGGAGGAAGTTCTAGATGAAGGTGGGGCATAGAGTATTGCAACAAGCTTTAAACACTGACCACTTTGAGGGGAGTTCCAGAGATAAGAAGGATATATTCTGTCAACAAATTAACACTCCAAGGTACATCAGTATCTTAAAAAACAATATCCAAATTTCCATGCATAATTGCACTTTTTAACATCCTAATTTTACTCTGTCATCAATCCTTATTATTCAATGTAGGAACATACAATTCAATTGATAAGAAGATAAAAGATATGTTTCAAGTATTTAGCTTCAAACAATATGGATGCTTCTAAAAGTTTTTCCAACTTTTCTCTCATGTCCACTTATGTTTGAAAATGGCCAAAGGAGAACTCAACCGAAACATGACAACATATTAGAATATGGCATAGATTAATCTTAAAATTGTATTGTTAACTTTTAAGTGTCTTCGTGTCCTTGCACCACATTACCTTGCTGACTTATTAACTCCTTATAAACCAATAAGGCTATTAAGATCATTATCATTTAAGCACCTTCTTGTTGTACCTCAGACCCCCGGCTCGGATCAAGACCTCTTTGGGAGTCAGAGGCTTTTACAATGCTGCACCTAAACTTTGGAATACTTTGCCCGACCATCTCCGTAGTAAAACTTGCCTAACTCATTTTAAGAAAAATCTAAAAACACATCTTTTATCATACCCTTCAATTCATTGAAGTTATAGTTATCTTGATCTTTTTACTGGTTTTATATTTTATTTTGTATTGCTTTTATCGCCACGGCTCACGTATCCATATTGTTTTATAAAAATTACTTCAGGTTTGTTTTTTTCGTTATCATTCAACTGTGTTGATATACAGGTATGTTATAGGCCTATCTTATAACGTTGTTAGTCTTGTAATTATTTTTTGCCCTCTGTATTGTTAGATCTTTTATTTCTTATTTCTTACAGTAAGTAACTTTTAACATATGTAATTTTTTTTCATTTTTTAAATTCATTTGATATAATTCCACAAATGTTTATTTTGTATTCCATTTATTGTACCTGCAGTATCCATTATATAAATTACTTCAGGCTTTTTCTTATTGTTTAACTGTTTTGATGTACATTTTAGGTATTTTATCTAATACTATTAGTCTGATCTTGTAACTAGTTTTGCCTTTTGCATTGTTAGATCTTATTTTCATTTTTATTCCTTAATATACGTAAAAAGTTTTTATCATTCAATTTCATTTTATATTATTCTAAAATGTTTTTTTGAATGTAATTTTTTACAGCATTTGTGCTATATAAAAATAAGTATTATAATATAATAACGATTTCTTAAAATGGTCAATTTATAACAAATTTTTTCATGAATTTTTGTTATTGTCATGATTTAAACAATTTACAAACATATCCAGTTAATAGGTGCTGCATCTTGAAGACTTAAAAGAACTCAACTCCAGAGCCAAACAATTCTGTTTACAAAACTGACTTTCAGATTTCACCTTCACTATACTTCTCATCCTCCACTCTGCTTATATCCTTTCTCAAATGAATGACTTAGCATCCACACAATGCTATGACACGTTCGCATATACACACTCTGCAATGCTGAGAGGCCAAGTGATTTCATGCCGAGTTATTTATAGAAGTCATAAATAATTCATTTTGCGCTGACAGATGCACTGTTCATTACTAACTGAAACAGTCCGGATTGAATCAGTGAATGAATGAATAGTGAGCGGGATGGCAAAATGGGATTGTGCACGCGAGGCGCAAAATCACATTGCTAAATAAATGCAGAGGGAATGTTTCTGTATGCATGCAAGAAAAACTCTTTTGATTGTGTATAAGAAAAAAGTGAAAACTACACGATCTACACGATCATATTAATAACGGTAGCATCATGCAAAATTGAACATCAGAATTATAAATGAAGAATCCAGGGTTGGCTTAGTGCTTTAATTATAAAAAAGGGGAAATTATTTTCCAAGAAAAAAACTGTTTAAAATTTGAATTTCTACAGAAGAGATGAACATATAATCAGAATTCAGAAATTTGCTGCATTATTGATGAAATATCAGCATTCAATGAGTTTCTTCAGCATCAGAAAACTTCCGTTAGAAAGTGTGGCGAAGGGTTGAGATTACAGATTTCTTTGAGAGCATTCTAAAATCAGGGAGTTTGATCAATGTTGGGAAGGATAGAAGGTTTACCTGAATAATCTATACTGTTTTTGGAAAGCGGTAATGAAGAGTACAGAGGTATCCAGGAGCAAGTGCTTTCCTTCCAAAATGCTAAATTTGTTTGGACACACAGACAAAACAAAACAAAACTCTTCATACTCTCCTCCTGGTTCCTGGACACTACTAAGTTCAGACGTCAATGTCCTGATTCTTTCACAAAGACATACTTTACCTCAGCCTCTTATGTACATAACACCATCTGGTCACAACTGTGTCAAACTCCTAGATTCATCCAGAAAGGGGCAGGGTGTCACTGACCATAAGGGGCATTGATAAGGCATCAAGGGCATGGACACTACTAAGTTCAGACGTCAATGCCTGATTCTTTCACATAAACATACTTTACCTCAGCCTCTTATGTACATAACACCATCTGGTCACAACTGTGTCAAACTCCTAGATTAATCCAGAAAGCGTCAGGGTGTCACTGACCATAAGGGGCATTGAAAAGGCATCAAGGGCATGAACACTACTAAGTTCAGACATCAATGCCTGATTCTTTCACATAGACTTACTTTACCTCAGCCTCTTATGTACATAACACCATCTGGTCACAACTGTGTCAAACTCCTAGATTCATCCAGAAAGGGGCAGGGTGTCACTGACCATAAGGGGCATTGATAAGGCATCAAGGGCATGGACACTACTAAGTTCAGACGTCAATGCCTGATTCTTTCACATAAACATACTTTACCTCAGCCTCTTATGTACATAACACCATCTGGTCACAACTGTGTCAAACTCCTAGATTAATCCAGAAAGCGTCAGGGTGTCACTGACCATAAGGGGCATTGATAAGGCATCAAGGGCATGGACACTACTAAGTTCAGACATCAATGCCTGATTCTTTCACATAGACTTACTTTACCTCAGCCTCTTATGTACATAACACCATCTGGTCACAACTGTGTCAAACTCCTAGATTCATCCAGAAAGGGGCAGGGTGTCACTGACCATAAGGGGCATTGATAAGGCATCAAGGGCACTTTGAGGGTATGTTTGAGGCACTTAAAATGAAAATAATCAATACAAGTAATGTCCCTGCATCTTTCATATTAAAAACTGTAATCAGCATAAACAGAAGGCAAAATATTTCATAAATGTTTTTTTTTGTGAACAAATGTAGTGCTTAGTGAGAAGGGGCGGAGTGAAGGCAATGAGGGACAGGTTGGAATACCACCTGAAAAATCAAAACTAGGGGCCTGCTGTGTGATGCAATAGAAGATATTTTCAACACATTTAATCTAATAACCATCATCAAGTATGTTCAGATGGTTCATGATGTTTAGCTGCACGTATCCATTTTACCTCAATAGTGCCACAAAGCTTTCAACTAAAATCATACAAAAACTTATGACTGTTCAAATATGAAACATCTGAGTGTAAAGCAATCATCATTAAAAATTATGCCACAGAATCCATGACTAACAAAATACCAGGTTTCTAGTTTTATTAGAGTTTAGTTCTAATTTTCAAAAGAAATGATACAAATATGTAATAAAATGTTTGCTTTGGTTGGTTTGGTTTGTTGATGTTTAACAGCACTGCGACAGTCAAGAGTCAAATGTGCCAAGAGGTGTTAAAAATTTAGGTGCAAAAGTTAGGATACAAATGGTTGGGAGAGGGTGAGGTGATAGGAAGGAGAGATAAGATAAAAAATAAAGGTGCAAATAAATATAATAAAAAGGAAAGGAGAGGAAGGTAAGATAGAAAATGGGAAGAAGATAACGAAGTAGGAATGGAAGGAGAGTTCTGCAATGTTTAAAGCCAGGAGAATACCTTTGCCTCAGCAGAGTAGATGAAAGCTCCATCTGGTAATTTTAAAGAAAGGGTGAGGCTGGGACAGGTGGCAGTGGTTGCAGAGGAGCCTGCCCATGTGGAACCATCAGTGAAGAGGAAGGAGTAACAGTGGAAGTGTCTACTGAGTTGGCAGTATTTGGAGCAAAAAAGGCTAGGTTGTAAAGAGCTTTCGTGTAAGAGGTGAGGCCTAGGAAGACTTAGGGGCAGGGAGGTATAACTTAGGTGGGGGTAGGGGATAGTGTGGCTGGCTGTAGAGAAAATGTTGATGTTAATTTTAGGAAGGTAGGAATGCATCCAGATACCAAAAGGTGGAGGGATGCGTTTGTTGAGATTGAAGAGGTTGATGAAGGAAGAAGGGCAGTTAGAATAGAAACAAGGGTTCTGTGGGTCAGTGAGGATGTGAAGAGCAAAGGAGAGACCAGTCTTGGTACACCTGAGGCCAAGGGGAGTTCATTGGCCTCTACGTGAAGACTGGTAATGGGGGTGGTTTGGATGGCACCAAGGCAGACATCCTTAAGGACAGTGTTTTGATGGCCTTGATGTTTTCTAGTAAAATTTGCAGATAGCCATAGATGAAATTGCTGTAATCCAGCTTATATCTGAGGAGGGAGCAATTTAAGGTGAGCAAGGTGAGACGATTGGCTCCCTAGTCTGTGTTGGAGAGGACTTGAGAAGATTTGAGGGTTTTGAGGATGTTGATGTCGGGGAGAAGGGGGATAGGAAAATTTACAATCCAGAGCGATTCCAATAAATCTAGAACTTTCCTTACTCGGAATGATGGAATCTTTGAGATGAGGTTGGGGTTGCTGCTGTTGAAATGTATAATAACAGTTTTGTCTTTGAGAAATTGAATGTGATTTTGGTGTTTTGCTGTATTTACTTGATGTTGTTCTGTTATAAGAGAACTAAAATTATTTGTCAAATGTCCACAAGGTCAAAAAAAGTAATTAGCATACACAATTGTACATAGAGCAAAAACTTACTTCCCAAGGCCAGCATACCCCAAGCATGTAAAACATCACATGCACCTACTAGTGTTAGCCCAAGAATTTTAAATTTGATTCGGGTGGAGGGTGGGTGAATAAATTAGAGGACTTCAAAAAACTTCTACTATATGCTTACTTAATTTATTTTTTTGCAGAATTTCCCTCAGAAAATATATTTTATGTTTAAAGGCCCAATGGCGGGGGGGAAAGGGGGGAAGGGAGGGGGGAAGGGGGGAAGGGAGGGGGAATGGGGGAAGGGGGAAGGAGGGGTGATCTTAAAGGTTTTGCAGGAATCCCACTACCCTGTATCCTAAAGCAAACAATGGCACATACAGTACTTTACTGAAATATTTTTTTCTGAATTTCTTCGTATGTCCTTTCAAAAATAGACATTTCTGTCACGGAATTTAATACTTCTAACTTACATTGAAAATTGCAGGTGTAAAAAAGCCAACTGCAACACAACCAGTGAAATTGCAACACAACCAGTGGAATTGCAACACAACCAGTGGTTTCCAAGAAAATCATACAACGGTTGTTTGAGTTATTTGTTTTGCTACATGCAAATACAGCATAAAAGCTATTTTAGTCATTTCTGTCATATTAATAATTCATATAGCAGTAGTTTACTTTAAAAATTATGTGTGTTGCAAGCCGCCCGCAAGACAAGCCAACCCGTGAGTTCCAAGAAAATATTATACTACTTGCTTGTAAGACCCAAAACTTAGTTTAATGTTATACAGCATAAAGCTTCATACATAAAGAATATTACAATATTAGGTTGCCTCTACTTGTCCATAAATATTCAAAATGTTGATTAACGATATGAGACATCAAATGAAATCCTTATCATGACCTAATTCCTTTAAACACGAGCGGAAAGTTGAGAAAGATTAATTGGCAGAAATATTTTCTTTATTGATATCATCATACAATATAATTCCTTGAATGTTTAGGTAAGAGAGTAAAAAAAATAATAAATCATTTTGTAAGGAAATCTTGTGTCAAAGGTATCCTTGTGCGCCCCCTTCCTTATACCTTGATAATTATGAATAGCACTGAATACAAGTCAAATTGTTACCTGCAATACAAACAATTCTACAAACCATTAGAAACAAATTGAACTATTAATGCATTACCATAGTTATCCTAATAATAGTGCATGCTTTAATAATAGCACATGTATTGTTTTTGAAGGGGGAAAGGTTGCCGAAAAAACCGGAATGATTAAACCACAATCAATAAAGATCCTGGGCAGTCTCTACAGGTAAATTGTGTAAAACAACTATGACCACCTACATCCTTGCATTCTTTTCTGCTGCAACGAAAGTTGAAGATATTACTGGCATAAAAACAAATCCTGTACCTTTTTTGGTTTGGTTTGGTTTGGTTTGTTGACGGCACTGCGACAGTCAGAGTCAAATGTGCCAAGAGGGTAAGGTGTTATTAAATAATAGTGTAAGAGTTAGGATAGTGAGGAGATGGAAGGTTTGTAAGGGAGATAAGGGAGAAAAGCAGAAGGGAAAAAAAAGGAGATAGGGTTAGGCGTAGAAACCGAGGAAAGGGAGAGTTTAATGTGATGGAAGAGGTTGTTGTTGCGGAGAAAGTTGATGATGTTTGAGGAAGAATTGTTTTCGAAAAGGTCTGAGATTGAGGAGAGTGAGGAGAGAAGAGATCTGGTATAGGGGACAGGTTTTAAAGATATGCTTAATATTCCATTTTCTTGTGTTGTAAATAAGTTAGGTCAAAATAAATTTTATTTGTCTACAAGTCATGAGAATGAATTACAATTTTGGCCTTATAACAATAGCGCACCGTCTTGTACCTGACATTGTGCAATGTGAATCTGATCATCTGCAGTGGATCTGATCGCAATCTCCTACATAAATGAGAACACTCTCTACAAATGGTGATCAGCTGTTTTCCTCATATGTTTAAAAGTTTAGTTCAGGGGTCAAGTAAGTCCAGATTTGAAAAAAGCTGAGGCTATGACACCACAACTAGTCTGATTTCAGTCGTTTCTGCACAAATGATACCAAACTTTAAACTTGAATATCTCCTTAAGGGAATAAGATTTTTGAATGCTTTCTTCACTACTGTGTTTCTTCAAGTCCTCTTTCATATCAGATAGACTTGCCTGACCCCCTTTAAAGTGTTAATGATTCATAACATAGAATTACAGACAATCCTCATTTCCGTTGGTTTGTCATTTTTATCCCATAAAAGGAAAGAGCTTTAACAATTCTGAAATAATCACCTGGGCCACTTATCCCTAATATACTTAGGTAAGACCTAAAAGCGGCACAAAGTTCTTGCTAATAATAATGACAATTAAATTTTGAGATTGAAGCTGAACAAAAAATAGTCCAATGCGCACAGTTAGGGTCTATTAACAATAACAGTTAGATTCCGAAGTTAAATTACTTTCTGTACACCTAAATTTGTATCCTGAAATGTGATTGCCACCCTGGGCTATTAAAGAAAATATTGTACCTATGTTTTACCATATTGTTCTAAATTATAAATATAAATAGGTGTACATGAACAGGGATAATGGACTTAACAGCTTTCCCTAGTCTCGTAGACTCGCTTATTGGCTCATCTGCTAAAGTCACGCAGCCGTCCAATATCTCGCGGCAAAGGGACGGTCTGGAATGCTGATGGCATTATCCATTAAATATCTGTCATTGTCCGCTTTGCTTTCTTTAAAAAAGTAGGCCTATGATTTTGCTATATTGTGCATTGATGACATAAGTGACGTCACACACACTCACACGGGTACCTCTTGGGTAACACAAAATAGCCAGAGATTAATGTTTTCATTTTAGCAATGTTCAAATTGATATGAAAGATGCCAACATGTAGAGGCAAACCAAGAGCGTATTTTGCTGTGTGCTCTTTCTTTGTTTACTATTCCTTGACCAGTGATTGGATATTTTCCTGCTTCGTGAGTGGTGCACATGCATACTCTAGTCAAGCTGTGTGGATCACAATTTTCAATGTGCGCCTGCGTTAAGTGGATCGATCGTCCTTAGTATATCATTACACTACACCCAAAAATCTTGTCAATCATCTCACATACGCCCACCCAACACCTACATTGTTGTTTTATCTAACTTGTATACCACTGGTGTAACGTAGCATCGTGCGCCTGCATTAAATGGATCGTCGAAGCATATTTTCACGCTATGCACATGAATCTAAAATACGCCTGTTTAATGCGGAATCGGGACTGGATATATGCCCATTCAAGTTGTGTGCATCACCATTGTTGTTTACTTTTGGCCGTGATGGCAGCTGACCAAGTCGACCAAGCGAGCTGACCAAGCGAGCCGACCAAGCGAGCCGACCAAGCGAGCCGACCAAGCGAGCCGACCAAGCGAGCCGACCAAGCGAGCCGACCAAGCGAGCCGACCAAGCGAGCCGACCAAGCGAGCCGACCAAGCGAGCCGACCAAGCGAGCCGACCAAGCGAGCCGACCAAGCGAGCCGACCAAGCGAGCTGACCAAGCGAGCCGACCAAGCAAGTCAACCTCACGCTTCGACCCTTTTCTATATTATTTAATCGATGCTATGCTTTATATCTCAGTAAGGTGCACACGGTACAAGGAGCAGATGGTGCACTACAGTATCACTTCAGTTCAGATGAAGCACATTTCTTTTTTAATTCCAAACACCTCACTTGTATCATTAAATTCAATTGCAACTCACATACAAACAAGATTATACATGTATATACAGTACTTACATACAAACAAGATTATACATGTATGTACAGTACTTACATACAAACAAGATTATAAATGTATGTACAGTACTTACGTACAAACAAGATTATACATGTATGTACAGTACTTACATACAAACAAGATTATAAATGTATGTACAGTATTACAAACAAGATTATACATGTATGTACAGTACTTACGTACAAACAAGATTATACATGCAAGTACAGTACTTACATACAAACAAGATTATACATGTATGTACAGTACTTATACAAACAAGATTATACATGTATGTACAGTACTTACATACAAACAAGATTATAAATGTATGTACAGTAACAAGTACAAACAAGATTATACATGTATGTACAGTACTTACGTACAAACAAGATTATACATGTATGTACAGTACTTACGTACATAAACAAGATTATAAGATGTACAGTTACATACAAACAAGATTATAAATGTATGTACAAGTACAAACAAGAATATACATGTATGTACAGTACTTACGTACAAACAAGATTATACATGTATGTACAGTACTTACGTACAAACAAGATTATACATGCAAGTACAGTACTTACGTACAACAAGATTATACATGTATGTACAGTACTTACGTACAAACAAGATTAAACAAGATTATGTACAAACAAGATTATACATGTATGTATGGTACTTACGTACAAACAAGATTATACATGTATGAACAGGTACCAACACTCCTTAAATTCAAAATAATATTAAACTTAAGGGCAGGATCTTCAAAAATGCAGAATATCATAATCAACAATAATGTCCATGCACAGCAATATTTTAATCTATTACTTTACAAAATCTCCCAAAATAATGTTACTCCCGAGTTTTTCCCCAAAACCAAGCAAATCGGATTAAAACTATCAAAGATTTTGTACTTTAGCACACACCATTGATTAGCTACACAGCTGTAGTACTAAAACCAGACATGCTTATACAAGATTATACATGTATGAACAGGTACCAACACTCCTTAAATTCAAAATAATATTAAACTTCAGGGCAGGATCTTCAAAAAATGCAGAATATCATAATCAACAATACTATGTCCATGCAGATACAGCAATATTTTAATCTACTTGACTTTACAAAATCTCCCAAAATAATGTTACTCCCGAGTTTTTTCCCCCAAAAACCAAGCAAATCGGATTAAAACTATCAAAGATTTTGTACTTTAGCACACACCATTGATTAGCTACACAGCTGTAGTACTAAAACCAGACATGCTGGGAGGGGCTCAAAACACACACACAATATACAGCTCATCACATTGTAGCATTTTGGCGCTGTACACTGTGTGGCTGTGTTCGTAATAATTACTTGCTTTGAATATCAGAAGACCTGGCAGATCACTTTTCAGCTTCTATAAATAGAAACACCAGCTTTAAAAATAGCTGCAGCTCTGAAAGGAGACTGATGATTAACATAAAGCTGTAATGGAAATAGCATTAAAGGGAGTTTCTCTTCACTGCCTGTATGTGCTGTACTGTGTGGGAGTTTTGAATGGTGAAGTGCCTATGGTCTTTATGGCATTAGTGTGTTATATTAACTACTTCCTGGAATAACATACATGTATGTTTAAAAAACCCTCATGCTTTCTAGGGAGGAATCTCTGTTTTGAGGTGGATTATCTGGTTTATTTAAATATTCCTCTTAAAAAAAACCCAGAAAATTGTTTCAAAAAGAACTATGTTGGTAACCTGGGCACACTATGGCTGGCTGAATGTTACTGTAGCTCTCTCACTTTGTGCTTTATGATCCCTTCAAGCACCCAGACCAATTTTAATGGTCGCTTCATGTACCCAGACCCATTCTGTATGCTCCTTTCATATACCCAGACCCATTCTGTATGATCCTTTCACATACCCAGACCCATTCTGTATGATCCCTTTGTATACCCAGGGCCATGTACTATTCCACCCAGGTTTGCTGATATATGCATGATAAATGCACAATAAATTAAATATAGACATGATAAACTTTTGACATTTAAGGTTTCAAATCATCATTTGGTTTAACTCTTTTAAAACCAAAACCACTTCTTAAAAATCAAAAAAAGCTATGATATAAGTGACGTCATATTGTTATCCAGGTAAATCATTAAGACTTTCTGGATCTTCTTTATTTCTCCATCTTCTCAGTAAGGCATACTATCATTTTTTAACCTTCATTTTCAAAACAGTTTAAGCTTAGGTCTTCTTCCTTTCTCTTTCATGATGTCATTCCTTTCATAATGCATTATTTCCAAGGAAATGTTTCTCACACAAATGAAAAAAGATACCCTACAATTTGGACTGAAAGGAGTCTTTCAAAGGTATCATAAACTTCTCCCAAACCTTCTCCTCACGTTTTCATTATAACTGAACTTCATTTGACAAGGAACTTATCTTTTCCATTTTTGCCCTGCTTAATCAAGCACTTTTCTTTCATCTTTCTTCAAAGGTTGGTTGGCAAAAAGACAACACCCATCAAAAAAGCAGGAAAATATTCAAAGCAGTCAAAGAATTATAAAACAAAACTTCAAACTGTATTTAAAGAACTAGTGAAACCTAGTTCATATAAAACATTCTCATATGGATAGAACACCTCAATCTACCTACTGTGGTGTAGCGGTTATAATACCTGTCTACAGACCACGAGGCCCCGGGTTCAATCCTGGGGCGGGGGTAGACACGCCAGTGCACCACAACTGGTTATCAAAAAGGCCGTGGACATTGACTTGGTTGTCGATGTTATGTCTGTCCGTACGTCGTACCTGTGTTCTCGTCCGGGTCGTATTAAGCGTTTCGTGATAGCATTTGTACTATCATAAGCGAATACGCAGGCGACGACCCCGGCATTGTAATTGTGTGTTCAACTCTCTCTCTAGAACACCTCAGAAATCCTTTTAAAAGTGTTTTC
The DNA here is from genome assembly GCA_020152595.1 of Chiridota heheva. Taxonomy (NCBI): domain Eukaryota; kingdom Metazoa; phylum Echinodermata; class Holothuroidea; order Apodida; family Chiridotidae; genus Chiridota; species Chiridota heheva. Next base: position 1,651,507 of record JAIGNY010000733.1, read on the forward strand.
TTTTCTGAATAATGTTAAGTTCCAAAAATTAAGAATATACCGTATTCGACGTAATTAGGGTGCTTACACAAATAGAACTGCACCACTTTTTAGGGCGGATGTTTCTTCCTGATAAGCACCCATGCTCCGGCTGGGTAGACTGTGCTATTCAATACACTGCATTGTGTATTATGTACTAGGCCCCACAATGACCACCACAAAAACACTGTGATCACCACATGCAAAATAAGCAAATAATATAAAAAAACACTTATTTGTAAGTCTTCAATTTATTCAAATATAATGATATTTATCTTAAGTCTTCAATTTGATCAAATATAATATGACATCAGTCAAACAAATGTTGGGTGGGCGCTAATTAGAGCAGGGGCGCTTAATACGTCGAATATGGTATTCTTCATTTATGACATATAGAATTAAATTAAAATGCACGCCCAAGGTCTTCAAATAAATTGACCAATATTGTGCATCAAATTCACCTCTTCATATTTATCACCTTTCCTGTAGAATTGCCACTGTTCACTTATCTTCATACTGTTTCCAATTCTGTTTAATATGTAAATGGTACAGTAAATGAAGTCAAAAGAATTAAGTGCTACCTGCTAAAAAAGATTATGATCATGGAGCGATGCTACTAGCTCTATGCTATACCTTAGGGACTGCTATAAACCGTGTAGCACGTATCAATATGCAAATTTGTGATGCATGACAGAGTGACATTGATATTTCGTATGTAAATCCTGTTATTCTTATTTAGTATGTCTATCATACTTCTTTGAAGAGATACAGTCAATTCTGACCAAAGGATATGAAAATTTTACCATACCCATAATCTCACCATTTTGGTGACCGACATATAGGAAAAAAACTATTTCTAAAGATATCCAAAGAATTAATTACATTAGGGCTGTCACGATATGGGTACATTGGATATCAATGATCGTGGACAAAGATATCGCAATATATCACCATATCGCAATATATCACCATATCGCGATAGATCACCATAACGCAATATCTACATACATACAATAGGCTTTTATACTGCGCCATTCCACAGCGACTCCAATCAAGTTCTCTGGCTGCCAACGAATCAGCGCACATGAACTTTAACTTGACTGGGCCAGGATGGGAAGTGAATAAACACCACGTTTTTCACTTCTCTTTTCAAATAGTGTTTAGAGAACCCTCTCAGAAGGTGTGTGCCATTCAACCATTCTATACAGACCTCCCTAGTGTAGTGGTTAGTGCCTTGTTCTCTAACCCGCACGTCCCGGTCTCGATTCCCGGTGGGTCTGCAACCAGTGAGTTCACAACTGGTTATCAAAGGCCGTGGCCGTCTTGATATAATGCCAAGCACTGCATGCTTTCGGGACGCTAAACATTGCTATGCTATGTTATGATTATTAGTTTTGAAAAACTGCTTGGGTTTTCAGCATGCAGATCTCTATTTTTCCATAAAGTTTAAGATCTTAAGAAGGGAAGCATAACAGGATCAGATTTGCTGGAAATATTCTGTTAAAATCTTATTCGTTTGAAATAATTCTGAAAATCTATTCCACAAGTTTTTCCTTTAATATGCAGTTTAAATGCGAAAATTAATCAGGATATTTTTGGTATCATGGAAAATACAATATCAAGATATCGCAATAATCGATATATCCTCACATCCCAAAATTACATACAAATTTTGGCAGTCATGTACAATATAGCATACTGTATATCAGAAATTCCACAAATAATACTGAGCACTGTATTGAAAATTTAAAAACTGACCTGCACTGATTTGAAAGCTCCCTTTTTTACCAATATCAAAATTGCTACTGTACTGTATAAATCAATTTAGAATTTGACCAGGAAAATTAATGAGATACATAATTTTCCAAGATTATTACACTAAAAAAAAAAAAAAAAAACTTTAGTATCTTTTGAATTCCTGTATTACAAAACAAAATGACTATTTAGTTACATAAGTACCTAAATACATATACATATGAATATATATATATATATATATATATATATATATATATATATATATATATATATATATATATATATATGAATACATATATATATATATTTATTTATATATATGTATTTTTTATATATATATATATAAATATATATTAGTATATATATATATAGTGTATATATATATATTATATATTATATATTATATATATATATATATATATATATATATATATATATATATATATATATATATATATATATATATATATATATATATATATATATATATATATTAAGATAGTTATATATTGATAGTTAAAAAAGTTAACATCCAGGCACATGCTATCTTTGAACATTGTTTTTGTTACTTATGATCCTTTCATATCAGAATATTGATTTTAATTTCAAAAGGCCAAGGTATTAAATCACACCAAGCTTCCTTCTCATAATTTATTTTTAGATTTCCTCTTTCTACATTATCAATTCTAGTCTATTAATAGCTCATCTTTTTAGGGCTGAACAATATCAAGCCAATAATGAGTGTTTACATATCACTTTCAAAGTGAATGACTAAACAAAGACATCTACAATCACTTTCAAGTCATTTACCAGAGCATCAATGATAAAGGAGCTCAACCTCCTTAACAATATACTTGTTTTTTTTACAAGTCAGCCCACATAAACCATTATGCAAATGCACAATGGTTCGACAAACTGAAAAAGAGTTTTTAAACATTTACAAAAAGCTACATGTATGTCATACAAAATCACTACACTTTAAAAAAGAAAGTAGGTCTCATTTCAAGAATGCTGCTAACTTTTACATTAAAACAAAAATCCAAGATGGCTGCCACTTTAAGTTGTATCCAGTAACTCAAATTGTCCAATGGTAACAGAACAGCATCGATGTGACCTGTTTTAAATCTACGCAAAAAACTTGTTCTAACAAATGCAAAAATATGCTTAGCACAGCAAAATTCTAGGTACACGTAGCTTCAAAGTTTGCTTAACTCTGCCGGACTAATCTAGCATTATACCAACATGGTGTAAAAATTAACCCCAACCCAAGCAATGGTTTCCAAGAAAATCTTACACCAGTTGTTTTGATTGAGTTTCTTGCTTGTAACATGCAAGATTTAGGGTTAATAATATACAGAATAAAAGCTATTTTTAGAACTGATTTTGATACTTTTTATCTTGAGACGACACATTTCCTTTAATGATATGAAACACAAACAAATAAAAGAAAATCAAAAAAACAATGACCTCTACAATCCTTTGCAAATGATTACAAAAAAATCAAGAAGATAACACTTTTTCATTATTGGAATGGGAATCGAAAATAAAATTGGACTGAAATTGAATTGAAATGGAATTAAATTGAAATGGAATTGAATTGAAATGGAATTGAATTGAAATGGAATTAAAATGAAATTGGAATGGAATTGAATGTGAAATTGGCATGGAATTGAATTGAAAATGAACTGGAATGGAATTGAATTAAAAATGGATTGGAA
>JAIGNY010000733.1:1657500-1740000 GCA_020152595.1 Chiridota heheva
GGTCCAACAATGGTTACTATTAACCACTTGTCGGACTGAAATTGAGCAAAGTACAGGTCCTCTTTCACAGGTCGACTGAAATTAAGTAAAGCGCGCATCTCCATTCCAGAGGTAGTCCAACAAGGGTTATTATTGAAGTTATTATCCAAGTAGGATACTGAATATTCATAACTTGCAGGATGCAGTGTCCTAGCTTTGCTGTTTCAGAGGGATGGCCTGCCCCGCCCCTCCATTGGCCTGCCCCTCCACCTTTGGCCTGCCCCTCCCCCTTTGGGTCCGGCCTTCCCCTCCCCCTTTGGGTCCGCCCTGCCCCTCATCAAAAAAAAATGTTTATTTTTTATTATTTCAATTTTTTTTTTTTTAAACTTTAAATGGACACAGAATGATAGCATAGTAAAAAATTATCCTGTTTGACTCATGAATGGTCCTTATAAGTCAGAATACTTTTACTCTTGAGTTTTGATTTTAGCAAAATTCTAAGCTTCACCAGTGGATTAAGCCTTAAGGGGGACCCAACACTGAAAAGGTGCAGCGCTGAAAAGGTGCAGCGTTTCAAGCGCGCATTAATGTGCCCCTAAACAAATCTAGCACCCTGCCCCTTTGTAAATCAATCTTGGGGTCTGGGATGTTACACATGTCAACATGACAAAATTAGACAAAAGGAATTTTTCTAAAACCTATCAACACGCAATGACAAATTGAGTGTTAAAAAAACACCTTCTTCCTTTTGAAAACATTTTGGTCCAATGTTTCTACACCAGATCCATAAACTTGTTTTTTTTGTCTAATGTTTCTACACCAGATAAGAACTGCTTTTTTTGGTCCAATGTTTCTACACCAGATAAGAACTGCTTTTTTTGGTCCAATGTTTCTACACCAGATAAGAACTGCTTTCTTTTGGTCCAATGTTTCTACACCAGATAAGAACTGCTTTTTTTTGGTCCAATGTTTCTACACCAGATAAGAACTGATTTTTTGTCTAATGTTTCTACACCAGATAAGAACTGCTTTTTTTTGGTCCAATGTTTCTACACCAGATAAGAACTGCTTTTTTTGGTCCAATGTTTCTACACCAGATAAGAATTGCTTTTTTTTGGCCCGATGTTTCTACACCAGATAAGAACTGCTTTTTTTGGTCCAATGTTTCTACAACAGATCATAAACTGCTTTTTTTGGTCCAATGTTTCTACACCAGATAAGAACTGCTCTTTTTCGTCCAATGTTTCTACACCAGATAAGAACTGCTCTTTTTCGTCCAATGTTTCTACAACAGATAATGAACTGCTTTCTTTGTCCAATGTTTCTACACCAGATAAGAACTGCTTTTTTTGGTCCAATGTTTCTACACCAGATAAGAACTGCTTTTTTTGGTCCAATGTTTCTACACCAGATAAGAACTGCTCTTTTTCGTCCAATGTTTCTACAACAGATAATGAACTGCTTTTTTTGGTCCAATGTTCCTACAACAGATAATGAACTGCTTTTTTTGGTCCAATGTTTCTACACCAGATAAGAACTGATCTTTTTGGTCCAATGTTTCTACACCAAATAAGAACTGATTTTTTTCTTCCAATGTTTCTACAACAGATAATGAACTGCTTTCTTTGTCCAATGTTTCTACACCAGATCATGAACTGCTCTCAATAAAAAAGATAAGTTTTTAACACAATTGACAAAACAACAGTCATGACTGGTCCCTATTTTGATCCCCAAACACGTCAAACTAACAAAAAATATGCTATTTTCAGAAAATATGCTATTTTCAGTAGTCTAGCTGTCCCATCATTTGCGCCTTGACAATTAACACCTTATATGACAGTTTGTAATGAGCTGGAGATGAACTCAAAATATAACTCCCCTTGGGTGACAAAAATATAAGATTCCTAAAAGAACCACTTGTTTGGGTTTACCAATGTGGCTTCTTTTTACCTTTTTTTTTCAATTTCCAATTCAGTTTGTGGTCAATGAATCTCTGCATCTCTGATAATAAACAAATTACAAATTCAGGGAAATTGAGTTTTTGTATAAAATGAAAAACCAGGCTTAAATCTGATTTGTTCATTGTTTTGTTTTTTAGCATATCATATTTTTAGACAATAAGACTCCCAGGGGAAAGGCATAAAATACATACACAAACCTCAAGATGAACTTGTCACATTTTTAGCCAGTTTGACAAGTGCCCTTAACATCTTTGATGAACTTCACACAAACCATATATCAGCAGTGATATAAGGGAGGATTTTGGGTGATTTCCTCGTTAGTCTATCTTTATCTGCATTAAATTATTTGAAATTGTTGGAAATGCTGATGTTCCTAAAAATAATTTTCTTGCCTAAATTTTGAGAAGTATTTTCACGAGCATTTTTGTTAAAACTTTAAACGAAAAATAAACTATTGGTAAAGGGAAGAAGGGTTAGGGAAAAAGGGTTAGGGAAGAAGGGTTAGGGAAGAAGGGTTAGGGAAGAAGGGTTAGGAAAGAAGGGTTAGGAAAGAAGGGTTAGGGAAGAAGGGTTAGGGAAGAAGGGTTAGGGAAGAAGGGTTAGGGAAGAAGGGTTAGGGAAGAAGGGTTAGGAAGAAGGGTTAGGGAAGAAGGGTTAGGGAAGAAGGGTTAGGGAAGAAGGGTTAGGGAAGAAGGGTTAGGGAAGAAGGGTTAGGGAAGAAGGGTTAGGGAAGAAGGGTTAGGGAAGAAGGGTTAGGGAAGAAGGGTTAGGGAAGAAGGGTTAGGGAAGAAGGGTTAGGGAAGAAGGGTTAGGGAAGAAGGGTTAGGAAGAAGGGTTAGGGAAGAAGGGTTAGGGAAGAAGGGTTAGGGAAGAAGGGTTAGGGAAGAAGGGTTAGGGAAGAGTTCATGAAAAAGGCTTTGCCATTATGATAATTCCATCCATATCAATACAATATTTTTGATTAAAAACTGAACTCACTGTGGAGAATGCACCCAAAAATAAACTTTGCACATCGAAGACAAATTCTAAAAAGTACCCATTTTTTATAAATTCCAAACCAAAAATAAACTATTGGTAAAGATAAACTATTGGTAAAGGGTAGGGGGTAATTTAAAAGGGTTTTTTAATTATTCTTTTTATATACATACACTATTTTTCTTTAGAAACTGAACTCATTGTGGGGGAAAAAGCATACTACGAATAATTGTATCTCCAGATCAATTTCTCACACGTAAAGCAAATTTTAACAAGTACCCTGAACATTTTTTGTTTCAATTTAAACCAAAAATAGACTATTCAAAGGGGAGTGGCAAGGGGACAAAAAGGTTTTGTCATCATTCTATCTGTAGCAATACAATATTTTTTTTAAACTGAACTAACAGAGGGGAAAAGCATAGCACAAATACTTACAGCTCAGAATAAAATTCTAACATCTATAGCAAAATTTGTGCCTAGAGTATTTTGTTGTTGTTTACCTTCAAATTCAAAATAAACTATCGGTAAAGGGGAGGGGGATATAAAAAAAGGTTTTGTCGTTATTATATCTATATCCATACAACACAATGTGGGTGAAAAGCATAACACAATTGAATGCACCTAGAGATAAATTTCTCACATCTAAAGAAATTTCTGATAAGTGCCCTAAATATGTTTTGTTCAAATTCAAACCAAAAATAAACTATCAGTAAATTACAGGGGGTAATTAGGAAGGGGTCATTATTCCATCTAAAGCCATACAATATTTTTGGAAAATGAACTCCCTGTGGGGGAAAGCATATCACAAATACTTGATAACTCCAGATAAATGTCTCACGTCTGGAGCAAACTTTAACAAGTATTTCTGTTTAATTTCAAACCAAAAATAAAACTATCGGCAGAGGGTGGTAGGCACAAAGATGGTCATTATTCTATCTACGTCCAGTACAATCATTTTTTAGAAACTAGACTGTTGGGGAAAAGCATAACATAATTACATGCACCGTAATATAAACCCTGGGAGGGGGTAAAAGAGTTTGAAATTATTTTAACTGTATCCATACAATATGAAAATTGTCTTTCACAGATTTAACTGTTTGTTTTTTTAAGTTGATTAACAGTATGTTTTGGTTGCTTTGTAAAACTCCACTTTAAAAGTATCTAAATGTAGCCCATTCAACCATAATTTCTTACTTTTTCTAACACACCCATAAACAAATCCCCTTTGGTACATTCAATCTTTATAAACCACTATTGATTAATATATACATAATCTCTTGGTTTCTTCACCACAAGCTACAAATCTTTAGCACAAAACCATTATATAAAACTTCACCACAAGCTACAATTCTTTAGCACAAAACCATTATATAAATCCCAGTAACACACAGCTTCTCTTACCAGCTAAAAATATACATTCACCTCAATCCTTGATAAAGCCACACCTATCTCATCCAAATACTCCTTATATAAAAATAGCAACCAGGCTATTTATAGCAGGTGCTGTTGCTATTTATAGCACTAGAATAGATTGGATTTCTAGTATATGCCTACCAACAATACATTTTGTTAGCTCAAGAGATATTTACTCAAGGAAAGGAAAGAGACAGAACAGATATTTTCTGTTAGCAAATTGACACGGATTCAATAAAAAGGAGATTTTCAAGCATTACACTCGAATGGCTTGGTCTTTGGGGTTTAAGCTGTGTGCTTTATAATTGTGAATGTTCACTGTGTCCAATTGCAATACCTGTCTACACTCACTATATTCAGCAGAGAGATATAAATGTGTGTGAGTCCAAATGTTGTTTCATAAGAGAATTTTTTTTTTTTTTTTGCAAGAAATGAAAACTGTATTTCATAATCCAATGTATTTCGTAATCCAAGAAATGCTGCCTATGACACAAAGTTATTTAATTATGTCAAATTTGGCGAATAGAATCAAACAGAATATTGCTACATCAAAAGATCACCTATAAAGCTTTGTTAAAGAAAAGATATCGTCCCATAAATACAATCAGAAGTGAACGCCGCCATGCTGGTAACGTCACTCCCGGTTTTTAATTTCCTTGTTAATTGCGGGAAATCTGTGATGTTATCGGCAGTGCATGTAGGCCCCTATGTGCGGTCCGGCACTTGTATGATTGATAATATCGCAGATTTATCGCTAATCAATAGGGGAAAATGAAAACCGGAAGTGACGTTAGCAGCAAGGCACGTTTACATCTGAATGTATTTATTGGATGATGCCTTTCCTTTAAGACTGAGTGGGTGTTAGAAATAAGCACCAAACAAAAACAAATTTAAGGAGCAATCGACCGTTATGAGGGCATATTATTCTGAAGTCTGTAGAATATTCTAACAAATTTTCTTACAAATAATGCCACTGATAAGAATAAAGGGCTTAATTCATAGTGCACTGTTTTTGGCACAGGATAATGCAGAAAGAAGGTGGGCAGAGAATAAGAGATGCAAGAGGGTGTATCCTGAGTGCATCCAGCATCATGTCTGCCCAGCTTCTATGCATTATCCTGTGCTGAAAATATAGTGCACAATAAATTAACCCTGTTTATATATATTAACTAATTCTTTTTATCAAATTATGCAAAAATTCAGGATAAACATTTGGAAAAATGCACAAACTTTGAATTTTGGAATAATTAGTTTAAGGTCATGACAATATGAACATGTGTAGTATTATCGCAGATCGTGTAAAAATACGCACATTGTACATCACACGAGAACAATGGAAAATTTAGACGAACTGCCAAAACATTAGTGTGCGTGCATGGTTTGATGCGCTCATGCATTCAGCACAGGATAATTAATGGGTTCTTGCAATGCAATATGTATACAGAGTATATATGAGCCTTTGTTAAAAAAAAATGTTCAAATCAGCTAGTCATTTTGTAATGAATACTTAATTCATTTCTCAACAACACGATTATTATAAGACGACCTCTTATTTCAATATTTCTATGAATTAGCAAAAAAGACACCCCCAGTTTTCGATCCAGGGGCTCTTTAATTGTTGCATATGTTTTCTTAATCATTATTTTTTGTAGGTTTTGTAACATATCATGACTTAAACAAATTGGCTTGTCAAGCTTCTGAATTGTACTATACAACTAGTTCATCTGTTCAAAAATATTTCTAAACTGACAGATAATGACAATTTATATTATGTCATGCCCTATGGTTTTTTTCCAACCCACTTTTAATATTAACTGCTCATGGATTTCAAAAAAGGCAGAACAAAATATCTAATAACAGTTTTAGTGAGATTGAGAAGGTCTTTAAGTGGTGTTATAACATTAACAGTCACAAAAACAACAAAATTCCACAAAATAAAATATAAGAATATTATCAAATTTCTTTTGAGCATTTGTCCAGTCATGACTTAAATATTATATCATGTACAACAACAGTACTTGAATGATGGTTTATCCCATTTTTACAACAAGTGAATTGGTATATAAAACCAAAAAAATGTCAACTTTCTCCTTTTAAATTCTTTTCTGTTGTTTTTATTTTAAGCATTTTCCCAACACCAAAATCTATTTAAAAGATTAATAATGTTTAGGCATCGTGTTGATATGTACTCCTAAAGTCAGGCCATTCTACTGGAACCAAAGTCCTTTTACAGCACGAAGTAGTTTCTTGAGCAAAGAATACCAGTTATCATTTGAAATTTACCAATTTAAAGGATTACTTCAGTAGTCAAGCATCTTTATCTTATTTGAAAGAGGACTTCAAAACAAACAAAATGGTGAAGAAAGCATTCAAAAATCTTATTCTGTTCAGAAAATATTCAAGTTTGAAGTTTGGTATCTTTTCTGTAGAAACGACTGAAATCAGACTGGTTGTGATGTCATAGCCTCAGATTCCTCAAAGTCTTTATGTATTTTAAAGAAAGTTTAGGTTTTTCACTATCTAATTATTTGTCTTCAAATTTTCTTCAAGTGGTATATTATAAGTACCCTTCCTAGATTCAGTTTTAACATTTTTTGACATATCCCATGGTTTATAAGCCACAAAATTGCTGGACAAAATATGATGGAATACATAAAGACTGAGGAATCTGAGGCTATGACATCACAACTAGTCTGATTTCATTTGTTTCTATACAAATGATACCAAACTTTCAACTTACATATCTCCTTAATGGAATAAGACTTTGAATGCTTTCTTCACAATTTTGTTTCTTTGAAGTTCTCTTTCATATAAGATAGACTTGCATGACCACTGGACTAATCCTTTAATTAAAATACTATGTATAATCTTAATACACTTTACTGTAGATGCAACATGTAAAGCAGTGTTAGCATTATCAGTGAAGGCAATATTTTTCTCACCAGCAAATATGCTTCCTATATGTACAAGCAGTAAATACAGACATTCTTGTTTCACGACAACGACGAGTGTACACACAATTACAATGCGTATTGGTTATGATAGTAACAATGCTATCACTAAACACTTAATACGACCCAGACGAGAACACAGGTACGACGTACGGACAGACATAAAATCGAAAACCAAGTCAATGTCCACGGCCTTGGATATGTTGTGGTACACTGGCGTGTCTACCCAACCCAGGCTTGAAGCCAGTGGTCTGTAGACATGTATGATAACCGCTACACCACAGTCTTTCACTGCAAATACATCTTATTTGATACATGATAGTAAAGTTGCTGCCTTTTGCAGCGAACAAATTAAAAGTGCATGCGCATCTATTTAAACAAAGTTTTTCCACAAATAAAAAAAGATAGGAAATAAAAAGTTCACATTTTAAAAAAAGGGGTTTGCCTATTAAGTTGAACTTTTTGTTTCATTTACAATTCAACATGAGAAATAAAATTTGATTTACTAATATGGAGATTTGACGACGAGACATAAGACTGTAATGTTCAGTAGGTTTCCTTTCCTTCAAAAGCAGGTTTTATGGGTAATTTACATAATTGCATTTTGTTTAACTGCCCTTTCTGATTAGATACACCTACCCCTTATCAACTAAAGCTAGCGGTCTGAATTTGCTTGACAACTCAGGGCTTGGCAACTCATCCTAAAGCATATTCTCCAGGAAATAGACAATTTACAATTGTAATTGTCCTTGAGGATAAAAATGGCTTTCGGCAAAATATTGTGTATCAACTTGATCACTGTATCATAGTCATTTAATGTAAGAAAATGTGATCTGGTGGTTGATTGGTTCGTGCGGTTTAATGACAACTCGACAGTGATGGTCAAATTGTGCCACAAAAGGGTTTTCAACGCTTAAACATTTTATTCATTTTTTTGATCCAATGGTCTCTTTTAATGTACACATAGCAAACAAATAGGAGAAAAACATGATCAAATATAAAAATACAATTATGAACCAGAAAGATTCGAATATGTCAGAGACGAAAACTGTGACGTAAGTACAGTACGATGCAAAGTGACAAAAGTAGACTTACTATTGTGCACTATCTATAAGTTGGTATTCATGTGACCTCTCATAGCATGCTTGAACTCCTGCATCAGACCATAAGAGCTCTGTATGATCCCAAAATTCCTGAAAATAAAATAGAAAATAAAATTAATTAGGTCAACGGAAAACGATTATAATAATACATAATCTTATATAGAGGGATTTCATCACGTGACTCTAACTGAACTGGACTCCACTTTGCAGGGCAGTGGCATCGTTGCATTTTACGCGTCTTCACACAACTCAGTCGCATCACATGTACAACAAACATACTACATGCTAAGCTACCAGTACCAGTTCAGTGAATTTTACTACCTACAATTTTTGTTCGCGTCCGATTTTATTTCATATTTTCCTTAAGTCTTATTTATTCACAGGGTATACGAAAAATAAATTCAACTTTAATGTCAGCTGATTGTTCGTTATACTCAGACAAAGTCCACATACTTGATATAAAGTGCTCACTGCAAATCCTAGTGTGAACCATAGGTTGAAAGCCATCCATGTGTAACGACGTACAGCAGAAACCCACTTCGAACATCGATCAACATCAGATGGAAATCGAGAGAATGACTTTTTATTCCCCCGCACACATCTATTAGTGCAACAAACGGCACAGCAAGATTCCGGCTTAATCATCTTACAAAAATATTCTTAGTTAGGTATTCAAGTGTACGGTAGACGACAGTGGTTTCCCAACAAAATGGCGATGTAAACAAAGTCATGTGACCTCATGACATCAGATAAAATACCCTTATTACAAAAACAATACCACTCTACGAGAAGGCTCAAAAATCCTAAAATCACTAAATCTTCCTTAAAATCCCCAAATCCTTAAATTTCTTACATAATTTTAATTCATTGCAACTGAGGAATAACCATATACAGGATTATTGGGGTCATTTGCTCACTCTTACATGAAATTAAATTTTACATATTTCAAATTTTATTAAAGGAATATTCCCATGGTTTTATGTAAAATTTTATGTGAAAGAGCATACTTTTAAAACCAATTTAATACAAAAATCAGGTTGATATCATATTCCGTATATGGATTTTCAAAGATTTCCCAAGTGCATTTTAAAGTTTTTGTACAGCATGAATTCAAGTTTTGATGATGTCATAGAGACAATTCCATTGCAAATGTTTTATTTATTTCTTTGAATGTTAATTGGTTGTTTCTGTATGATTAGAAATAATTTTCCAAAAGTGATTAAAGTAGGGTATATTTGACAATGTATACAAATACCTAATTTTCATCCATTTATTTTTCTAGCAGGTTTTACTACCAAAAAAGGATGATAGATTTTAATGAAATACATCAACTTTGTGGGAAAATGTGTTGCTGTAATGTCATGCTGAGCCTTTTCCAATTCGTTAATTGGCATTTTTGTGAAGCTTAAAATTTGAATATCTCCTGGTAGGAATAACATATCAACATGATTTTTGTACTAACTTGTTTCTAAATTTGTTTTCTTTCTTATGATAGGTTACGAAAACACATGGTAATATTCCTTTCAGCAAACTCCTTAAAAAATTAAGGAAAATTGTGCTGGGGTCTTTGCCTCCTGGACCCCCAAGAACAAGAAATCTAGTCTTCAGATATTGTCTCAAAATCTTGGGGTTTGTATACTAATTATTCAAAACAAAATAGAAAATTATTCCACTTATTAAATTGGAAACTTACCTACTAACAGACTTCAGTAAAAAAAAAAAAGTACCATAAAGTTTGTTGCACTGCAATGTCAGTTTTATTGCCAGGCTTTTACTTGCATAATGAAGGTTGGTGATTTACATGTCAGATCCAGATTATTTCCTTTCATGTATTGACCAAGGCCTATTTTACTACCAGCAATTTATACAAAAACTGGCATTCCTTTTATAAGTTAAAATATTTCTTATTTAAGTTAAAACCAAAAGACAATATTTGCCAATGGGTTAGTGCCTTGTACATATGTGTAGATCAACTTCAGAAAAATTGTTTTGGGATTTTATTTAGATCAAATTTTTTTTTCTTTCCCAATGCCAATAAAGTTTTACGTGTAGTCAGTAATTTATCTGACAGTCGGTATTTTCAGGTCATGATATGCAATCTTCTATGTAAAAATTATGCAGAGCGTGACGTACAGTACAAATGGAAAGACCTATTTCCTTGTGCATTGATCAAATCGTTTGGTTTGGTTTGTTGTTGTGCAAAGGAGCACTAGACAGGAAAGTGAGGGCGCTCAGTTTTGCGGATTTCACAGATATATCATTCACAAAAGATGGATAAACCTCTTGCCTACATTGCCCACAGACGACGTGAGGGCAAAGTTCACTTGAATATTCATATTATCCAGAAAATTGTTATGCCATTACGTGCTAAATAAGCATTTGATTTTAGGGGTACCCCTAAAAATATACCCTCAGTTTTCAGTCTAGTACTCCTTTAACGGCCTTGGGACAGTCAGTCGGATGTGTCAAGAGGGCGTTAAAAACTTAGGTGCTTAAGTTAGGACAGAGAGGAAAGATAGGAGGGATAGAAAGAAAGGAGGAGAGAAGGTGAATAAGGAAAAGAAGTTAAAGTAATAAAAAGAAGATGCAGAAGGTAAGGCAGAGAAGGGAAGAAAAGGGAAGTTTAGATCAGGTGGAATAGATTCCTGTTGCTGAGAAAGGTGATGAAGTTGGAAATAGGATTGTTCTTCAAAAGATCAGAATGGAGATGGAGGGGGGGGGGGGGGGGGAGAGGTGTGATCTGGTTTTCAGGTATATGGGACAGGTTAAGAGAATATGCTTGATCAAGAGATCGGTGTTGCATGTAGGGCAGAGAGGAGCAAGGGAGCCGGAAAGTAGGTGAGAGTACATGTAGGTGAGAGGTATGGCCGAGGCGGCCCCAGAAATGGTAATCCTCTGCAAAGATACTTAACAGTAACAGAACGCATCCTGACAGATTTTAGACTTTAACCATTCCCTCAATCCAAAAATAGGATTCAAAGTTGCGTCCCCCCTTCCCTCCCCGAACACCGCACACACACTCTTGCAATATCGATTTCTTTTTTATGTTAAATTTCACCCCCACCCCATTTTCAATGGGTAAATTCTGCCAAGGCCCCAATCAACATTGAAAAGACACTCATCATTTTCAATGAATGAAATCTTGGGAAGGAATTTTAACGAATTGCATCAAGATATTGAAGCAGTACAAGTTAGACAACAACAAAGCTTCTTTTGAAATATAAAGACTATTCTTTTTCAATTCAAAGTTCTTTTCGGAATTCATTTAGTTCTTTTTAGAATTCAAAGCTTGAAACAAAACCTATTTTCTAATTGTCCATCAACCTCAACAATCTTTTTCATGAAAAATGGAAGTATTTAAAGATTTCCATATCCATAAAATAAGCTCGTCCTTCTTTTACAATCCATTTAACCTCCACACAATCCAAAACAGTTGTCAGTTTAGAAACAAATTTTAATATCACACAAGAATTTCCCAAATTTGATATATTGACACCTCATTCTGTACCCGAGTCTTCTCTACTTTCTGCAAGTGCAATTTTCCCATGCCTACAGTACTTTCATTCAAAATATTCATCTTTCAAATTCTACATTAATCTTCCTATTTAATCTTTCTTTTTTTCATGGTGACCTCAAACTACAGCCTACACATAAGGTCAGGGAGACAGAGATCTAAAAATAGCAAACAAGCACAACAGCAGAAGAGAAAACCAGCAAGCCTTCCATTAAAGATAGCAAAGAAGACGCTATAAAATATACATGGGTCGTTGTCATATGCATGGAGCAACAGTATTCAAATAAGCTGAGGAGTTTTGTTTCAAGTGACATAAATCATACAGAGATTGTGTTCTTCAATTTTAAGATGCATCTTCCTTGGAAAAGATTGCAATTTTTTTGGTGGTGCGATAAGTTAATTAGATGAATGGAAAGATGTTTAAAAGAGAGTAGATCAAACTAGTTTATACATGCATGAAATTTGGGTAAATGGAAGTTAGTATATCAAAGTTTACACATGTGGAGTTTCAATGATACTACAGTAGGTTGAAATGCTGTGGCTCATATGGCTCAGGATACACTGGGTGTAAATATTTATAACGTAAATGCTACATGAATGTAATATTCTGAGGGCATGTGAGTACCTAGTGTATGTAAAAGAAGAGTTCAAAATTCACATATAATTAACAATTTCCAACAACTTACTTTAAATCTAAGCTTCTCTATGAATGTTTTAAAATCTTTAAGTATAACCCTTAACGCCTGCTGACTGCAATTTTTCAGAACTTTTATTCCAAGCTTAATTTTTTTTTAAATTCCTTTCATTTTCTGTTATTACAAGTTTCTTTTATTCTTATATAAATGCTAAGACAATGAATGTACAACAAGAGCCAAAATGACCAAAAAAATTGACATAAATATGATAATTTTAGCATTTTTCGACAAAACTACAGCATTTTCCCAACTTTTTGGCTTATGAATAATGAAAATGGAGAATTTTTCAAAGGGTTAGTTAAGTGGTCAAGCATGTCAATCTTCTATGAAAGAGTGACTTTAAAAGAAACAAAATGGTGAGGTCTGTTAAGGAGATATTCAAGAGTAAAGTTTGGTATTATTTCTGTAGAAACGACTAAAATCAGACTAGCAGTGATGTCACCGCCTCAGATGCCTAAAAATCTTTATGTATTTTAAAGAAAGTTTATCTAATATTATTTGTCCTCAAACTTTCTTCTGGTGGTATATCATAAATACCCTTCCTAGATTCAGTTTTACTACTTTTTCGACATATCCCATGGTTCATAAGCCACAAAATCGCAGGACAAAATATGATAAAATACATAAGGGCTTTGAGGAATCTGAGGCTATGACATCACAACTAGTCTAATTTTAGTCGTTTCTACACAAATGATACCCAAGTTTAAATTTAAATATCTCCTTAACGGAATAAGATTTTTAAATGCTTTCTTAACTATTTTGCTTCTTTTGAAGTCTTCCTTCATATCAGATCAACATGTTTGACCCCTGAACTAATCCTTTAAAGACTTTGGAGGAAGAGATGTCACAACTACAATAGTCTTGATTTCAGCCGTTTTCACACAAACTAGATGGAACCTCAAACTCCCTAATTAAGTACTAAAGTTTGTTCATCATTGTTGTTGTTTTAATTTTCTTTCATATAGGATAACCCTACTTGAAATCTTTAATGACAAAAACATCGTTAACCTGACATGAAGACATAAATATTACTACATTCAACTTAATAGTTCCATCACAAATGTTACATTAGCTTCACATATCAAAAAACCAGAACCAAAAGGTTTTGTGCTTCTGATGCTTTTTTCATATGCTGATTGATTTGTAAGTTTTGTATCAACTGTCTGTCTGTCATGTCATTGCATAATCATGAAATATTCATTCCATGATATTCATTCATAAGCCACACCCACCATGCAGATCAATAAAAATGTTAACATTTGCATTTGTAGAGTAATTAACAACATTATCATCGCAAGTATAATGCAAAAACAGTTGCTCATTTATCCTATTTCAAGAATGTTTCAGTAAGCCCCGCCTACTCAATAATATACATGACATCACTACCACATCATTAGAACATATGTACAGACCATAACCCATCTGTGTACTGTACCACCACATATCCAAAAAACTTATCATGAGATTTAAGCAATGTCCAAAATGCATATTAATGACGTCTGTTAATAATATAAGCAAGTACACAATAACCAGCAATATTATCAGGCCCTGTATGATGCAAAACAGACATACAGTTGCTCACCTATCACTTTTCAAAATTTACACTTTAAGCCCCACCTACTTAATAATATGCTTGGCATGCTTAGTGTTTGTATACCATGAACATGTATACACTAGTTAACAACATTATTTTACCACATATGAAACAAGACATGTGATTGTAAAAATATGAATATTTCAAGATTTTTACATTAAGCCCTGCCTACTCATTATTATGCATGACATCACCATCCAAAACAATAGGGCATCTATGGACCATCTGTGTACTAAATATGACACGAATCCAGTTTACCATTCTTGAGATACCGTGTTTACAAGCTCTTTTCAGCAAAATCAGATTTAGCCCCGCCCACTATGCATATTAATTCAATCTAACATTTTTACATCATGAACATGTACACAGCAGCTAGCATCATAAATACAACAAATATGAAACAAAACAGACATACAGTTGTTGAAATATGAACATTTCAAGATTTGTACATTAAGCCCCACCTACTCATTAATATGCATAACATCACCATAAAAAACAATAGCGCACATCTACATACTGTACCATGGGTTACCTGTGTACCACATATGACAATATTCCAGTGTACTGTTCTTAAGATATCGCATTATGAGCTGGCAGTCACAAACACACACAGGCAATCATGATTGCATAGGTTCCGGATGCTATCGCATCAGAACCAATAACAAAATGTTGATCAACTTGAATTTTTATAACTTGAAAACTACATGTCACTTTTTCATAAAAATAAAGAAAAAATTCAAATTAGACTATTGAATTTAAAATAATAATTATCAAAACACCTACATCCAAGACCTTCACTTTCCTTTCAATTGATAAAATACATTGCCTCATCCCTAAATTTTAAATCAAATCAATGACATTTTCTTCATTAGACTTCCTAATGGGCATGGCTACTTCAATTAATATCGTCTGTGACGGAACGAGACAATAAATCTTGAAACCTTCACGTTTATCACACTCCGAAATATCTAACACTAAGTAAGTACTAGATACAGCACCATCCCCAATTGATAATTAAACCAAAAGGTACTAGAAAAAAGAAGAAAAAAAACATAGGGAAATTATTTCATTCTTTTGATTACAGCTCATGAATGTATGTAACACTTAATCCATATCTGAGGCAGTAACGTGTTCTATTTTTAGAACCCTCCACTATAAGATGATAAAAAAAAAAAAAATCAAACTCAGAAACGCTAGCCGATATTCATATCATTAATAAAAACCCAACTCTTGGCAGATAGCAACTGTGTATATAACACAACACGTACACACATAACATGCATAGAATAGCAAGAAAGGGAGAGAAGGCTGGCCTGGGGATTGTCTGAACTCTAACGGCTGAACAACTTAGTGAGATAGAGAGAGATAGAATAATCTAAATGGGAAGACAGGGAGAGGAAAAAATAAAGAATGGTCGGATCTTGTTTCTAAAAATAACTTGGAAGGCAGCAGCTAAGCAACAGAACCTTGTTTGCTTATTAATGCATACAAGTCTTCAAACTATGAATAAGCGTGGTTGGTATGGCAATGACGGCTGTTGGAAGTGAATAGCAAGGTTGGGTGTGTGTGTGTGTGAAGCATTCATGCCATGTATATTACAAAGTCTGTAGGAAGCACCGAGTTTGCTCAATTCTCATAGTATAACTAGATGCGTCTGTATTCTCGGGTTTTATATATCAATAAATGTTAGATGATATCCTACACATGAACTCCTTTTAACAAATCTTGGTTCTTTTTCTAGACAGACACAACACTCTACATGTCCTAATACACAACATGCAACATTACAACAAATTTGCACTAATTTGAAAAGTATGTCAGTCTTTTTTAACTTAAAGGGACTGGTTTAGAAGTCATACATGTTTAACTCATTTGTTAGAAGACGTAAAGAACATACAGAACTGTGATAAAGGAAGAATGTATTCCTCAGATACCTATGTAACAACTTTGTTTACTAACGACAGTAGACTTTACTTTAAGTCTACTTTACGTATATGTATTGTTATTCTACAAACATTTCCGCTTCCAATTTTTCCAAAATCATACCATTTTTTCCCAGTTAACCAACACCTACCAGACTACATCACAAACTGACTTTCCTCAAAATTGTTAACGTATTTTTCTAAAAAATATCTTTATCAATTTAGAAGCTTTTTTTTGTCATGTTTCATCACTGTTCCTTCATTAACTATTGCTCATTTATTCTAATAAATGGTTTGGGGGTTTAAGCCACATTTTGAATGAATGGAGGAATTGTGTCTATGTCATTTCTTTCTACTCATGATTCCAGTCTCAAGTCATTTCCTACAAAAAGTTGGGAATTCATAAAGCTTTTGAACCTAAAACTTCTATAGAGCACAATTTTTGTACAGTCATTTTACCATTTCCTTCCTTCTTTATATGCTTTTCATTAAAGTTATATGGACAGATAGTTTTTATATTGACCAAAATCAGCTTTACATTCTGAACATTTGATATTGACCAAAATGAGCTTTGCATTCTGAACATTTTATATTGACCAAAATGAGCTTTACATTCTGAACATTTGATATTGACCAAAATGAGCTTTACATTCTGAACATTTGATATTGACCAAAATGAGCTTTACATTCTGAACATCTGATATATTGACTAAAATGATCTCTACATTCTGAACATTTTATATTGACCAAAGTCAGCTTTGCATTCTGAACATTTTACATTGACCAAAATGAGCTTTGAATTCTGAACATTTGATATTGACCAAAATGAGCTTTACATTCTGAACATTTGATATTGACCAAAATGAGCTTTACATTCTGAACATTTTATATTGACCAAAATGAGCTTTGAATTCTGAACATTTGATATTGACCAAAATGAGCTTTACATTCTGAACATTTTATATTGACCAAAATGAGCTTTGAATTCTGAACATTTGATATTGACCAAAATGAGCTCTACATTCTGAACATTTTATATTGACCAAAATGAGCTTTGAATTCTGAACATTTGATATTGACCAAAATGAGCTTTACATTCTGAACATTTTATATTGACCAAAATGAGCTTTGAATTCTGAACATTTTATATTGACCAAAGTCAGCTTTGCATTCTGAACATTTTAAACATTTTAAACTATGCCAACAGCAGCTGTAGTTGTCTGAGTTACAGCTAATCAAAGTTTAAAAAATTTGCAATGTATGCAAAACTTGCAATGCATGAAAGAGTACAGCTTTAAAGGATGATGGATATCTAGAGGTAACATGGGCTTAATCGGTTTAAAATATCATCTCAACTAAGGCTTCTTAATTTAAAAAATTTGAAGGGCCATCATTTAACAACAGCTTTTGGCCGTGGGCCAATCGCATGGCAAAACCAGTGTCACGTGACAAACAAAACCCATCAAAATAATCCCTGAATACTAACAAGCTGAGAGCATGCGCGATAAGAAGGATGTATGCCAGATGTCGCCGGTTCTTTTATCCACCTTCCTTTAACGAGCCCAATTTATAGCGAAACTAAAGATAACATTTTATTTGATAAGCCGCAATGTTTTACTGAAGTGATCTGCATAGGAAAAAAACCAAAAAACAAGTATTTGGCAATTTTTACCAATCTCATTCGGATTGATCTTATATTGCATTATATAATGACTATTGTTCGCGGGCCAGATTGGATTGTCTGGCAGGCAATATCTGGCCGGCGGGCTGCCTATTAAGAATCGTTGATCTAAACCATTAAAACAGCAAAATATTCCATTAGAATTAGTTAAAAATTGACCAATTTACAGCATTTTTAATATGTAGCTATTATTGCACAATGTGTGACATTAATGGGGGAAAGAGCCTTTATTACCTTTAGTACAACCTTTGTTTTATTCCTCTGACAATGTTGTCTGAAACATAGAATTGGTCTTTGGGCAAAATCTGATGGAACTTTGTCACACCCCGAATCATCATGTATCTAGAAAAGACTTCTGAAATTCACAAGAAGCTGAATTTGAAGAACAGAATTGAAAGAATTATATCTAGATTTTGAGATGTGTTCCTCTTAGTACAGTATATCACACATTCCACACAAATTAACAAATCATGAAACTTTGTTTAGTCAAAACTTGAAAACTAAATAAACTTTTTACACATTTTAAAAACTATTCTACTCAAGAATTCCATGTTCTTTCACATGTCTAAAATCTGCTTGATGTCCATGGTCCTTTAAAATGTATAAATATGAAAAAGGTCATTTATTATAACCTCTGCCAATATTTTGGACATACTGGAACAGGGAAAGGGTGTAAATGGAGGGGTGTGGACATTTTCAGGTGAGTTTGTTTTTTCTCTGTCATCAAGATATCTCCAGAACTGATAATTGGATTGGATTAAATTGGTATGTGGTTTTTGTACTGCTTAAAGAAGAAGTGATTAAAATTTGAGACATATTGGAACAGGAGAAGGGTGAAAATGGGGGGTGGGACCAAGTTTCTTGCCTCTGCTTGTTTGTCTATCATCAAGATATCTCAAGAACTGATGATTGGATTTGGATTAAATTTGGTGTGATTTTGTCACAGCTTAAGGAAAACGTGATTAAAATTTGAAACATATTGGAACAGGGGAAGGGTGCAAATCGAGGGATGGGGATATTCTAAGGTGAGTTTGTCTGTCATCAAGATATCTCAAGAACTGACAATTGGATTTTTGATTAACTTTGGTGTGTGGTTTTGCTACTGTTTCAGGGAGAAGTGATTACAATTTGGGAATAATTGGAACAGGGGAAGGGCAGAATTTGAGGGGTGGGGATGTTTTAGGAAGAAATGTCAAGACTAATTTAAGTTGTCAACACCTAAGTTGAAACTTTCCAATGGAATGCGCTGAACAATGAATTTGCACTCTAAATGAAGATACAAAGAAATAATTTTCTTAAATCAAAGAGACTTACATCAAGTATTCTCTGGAATCAATGAAAATGAAACAATTGGTTTCTGCCAGCAATGGAAAATTATGGAATGCGAATCCTGGCTGATTAGAGCTTCAAACAATGATGCTTCACTTGAATAAAACTGAAAACAGTTGTATGGCCTTGAAAGAAATCCAGTCACGAGATAATCTTCAAGTGTTTAGATTGCAAATGATCATTACAGATCAAAACTTCAGGATGAATTTTGGCGGGCCTAGGATTTCTGAGGTAGATTATATTGGTTATGGAGATCAAACAAACTCTAAAATTATTCTAGGCATAGCTTAAGAGTGCTAATATACTAGTTTTAATTGTTATAATATATTTAAGAAACTGACAATGATCATAGTTTTGTGTGGCTAAATTTTGATTGAGAGTATCATGTAAATTCAAACCAGTCCTCAGGGTCATATATTGTTCCCATTCAAAGAATATTGGTGAAGGATAGAAAGAACAATAATTCAACAATTAAAATCTTTGTGATGTACAAAATGTACATACAAATTTAAAAAAGTCACTATAATAACACATCAAAATTCTTAATGGTTTATTTTCAGCCAATTTTGATGACATTTTTTGCTATTTTCAAGGTTTATAGCATTTTTTTGGAAGTAATTAAGCTCAGGCTATTGCTACAGTACATGTCTTTAGATATATTTTAAGGATGTTTCAGCAGACATCATGTCACATGACTTTGTTTACATCTCCATTTTGAAGGACAAACTGCCGTCTGATGTACACTTACATACGTTTGCATGTTGTTATAAGATTACTTTTGTAAGTAGTATATGCCGGAATCTTGCTGTGCCGTTGGTAGCACTAACTAATAGACGTGTTTACAATCCACTGATTAAGATAACTTAGATTACTTGGAGGTAAATTTTCGTTAAAATAACATTTTATATACAAAATAATTAATTCATCGAATCTTGCTGTGTCGTTGGTAGCACTAACTAATAAACGTGTTTACAATCCACTGATTAAGATAACTTGAGGTACTTGGAGGGTAAATTTCCTTTAAAATAACATTTTATATAAAAATAATTAATTCATCTGGCCAGTTTATTTTAACTAGCCTGTGTTTATATGCCCAGCACATGTTTTCATCATCAGCACGTTAGCGTGTAACGCGAGTATTACATCGAGTCTTGTTTGTTTTACGTGTGATGTGGTGACTGAGCTGTGTGAAGATCAGATGTGTGAAATACTCAACGGGCAAAGCTCTGCCCTGCAAAATGGCTCCCAGTTGAGTTACAAGTCACATGATGAAATCCCTCAATAGGAAGGTCACCACCTTTATTACAGGTTTTTGTTGAAATATTTCCAGAGATTTTGTTATTACAAGCGTTGCGTATGTCACAAGAGAGTAGATTCTAGTCAGAAGTAACTGTAATTTACCATTTTATATAATTTAAAAATATATTTTCAATAGGTAAAAGAAATATTATTAATTTTCGATATGACACATAAATCAATTCTATGTAGTTTCTTTAGTTTCAGAGAAACACCTTCCTTGGGCACACCCCTTTTTTATTACTGATACCTCCTTAAAAGGTGATTATTAATTAATACCAACAAAAGTGGACTAGAACGTCAATGACATCATGACTCAACAAGATTTGTTGGTCTTTTTGTCTCACGTATGGAAGCACCAAACGCTTTTCAACACATAAGTGAAATTGGTGAAATGCAATAACTCCTAAACGGAATAAGATATCAACACAGTGGTTTCACCAATATCTTTCTTTATTAATCCTCTGTCATATAAATGCACATGGCACTAACAGGAATAATAATTTATCTGAAAGATTCTTCTACAAAATTATTTATTCTGCCAATGTTCATAATGTATGAAGCCGTCTCAGTACAATGCACAACACATGATAAACATGTGTACATTAGGTATGGAACCATACCATCATTCGATCAGAATTTTGTTTACATCAGTCCATTCCTGTTTGCCGGGGTTGAGTTTAAAAAAAAAAATCTAATATACAGCGATCTTTAGTTTACAGTGTGAGTTTGCTCTTTGCATTATTTCATACTCCTGCTGACGGATAGTGCATGTAAATGAAAGTATAGACATATCATAGAGTTCTTTCATGCACTTATTATTTCGGGTGTGCCTCAGGTCAATACGCTAATCCAAATTCATTTTCGTGGATGAACTTTCCACAGTAGCGAAGAGGTATTTCATTGCGTGCAAGGGAGCTCATCATGATTCATGCCTAGTTGGAAAATTTACATCCCTTCTTCTTACACATAATGTAACTATTCTTAGAAATAAAAGCATTTTTAAGTATGAAACAGATAACCTTTTAATGCACGGATGCCTTTTAAGCCACAGATGCAAATTCCCACCTGACAATATTGTCTAAGGAAAAATGTTTTGTATGAGTGAAAACAGAATTTTAATTGATTCTCAATACTTGTTCAAATTGGGAGGAAACTAAAACGTATAACATGACTCATGTCCCTGCACTATTGTTAGAAATGATGTCAGTCATTTTCAAAATGTGTGACGTCATTTTTGACATCAACAGAACAAGATTACGTGGTACCTTTTGCACAATTCCATCCCTTTTGTGTCATCTATCGTACAAATACTCCACACCTGGCCATTAAACTTATCCCTTAAATATAGCAAAATGTGGACTTACAGAAGTGACAATTCCAACAACATTTCTAGTTAACAATATCCTTTTGCAAAACCAATCATTTTTTCATAACAAAAAAAGAAAAAAAATAACTTTTGACTGCACCACCTATTTTTAGATACCTGTATTCTATTAGAGACATGAAACTAAGTTAATTCATCTCTCCCACGTCCACAAAGATACTGGAACTTAATCTAATTCAATTTTGTTCAATGCAATTAGTCCACGAGTAATAACCAGCGGTGAATATTAAGAATGACTACATTATTCAATTTCATCTCGACAATAATGGTGTGCAAAATGCTCAGAAGATGATTTAAATTAATTTCCAAAGTAGCTAAAAAGGAAGGTCAATTTTTTTTTAAAGGATTACTTCAGAGGTCATGCATGATCATCTTATATGGAAGAGGACTTTAACATAAACAAAATGGTGAAGAAAGCATTCTAAAATCTTATTCCGTTAAGGAGATATTTAAATTTAAAGTTTGGTATCATTTCTGTAGAAATGACTGAAATCAGACTAGTTGTGACATCACAGCCTCAGATACCTCAAGTCTTTATGTATTTTAAAGAAAGTTTATTTGATTTTTTCACTATTAAAATTATTTTTCTCAAACTTTCTTCAGGTGGTATATAATAAATAACCCTTCCTAGATTGTTTTACTACTTTTTTGACATATCTCATGGTTTATAAGCCACAAAATCACAGGACAAAATATGATAGAATACATAAAGACTTTAAGGAATCTGAGGCTATATGACATCACAACTACTCTTGATTTCAGTGGTTTCTATACAAATAATACAAAACTTTAAACCTTAATATCCCAGTAAAGAAATAAGATTTTTGAATGCTTTCTTCACTGTTTCTTTTGAAGTTCTCTTTCATATAAAATAGACTTGTTTGACCACTGAACTAATCCTTTAAGCTAACTGACTGGTATTATTAGTTCATGATGTACATATATATATATATATATATATATATGAATTACATATGTGTGTATGTACATATATATATATATATATATATATGAATTACATATGTGTGTATGTATATATATATATATATATATGAATTATATATGTGTGAATGTATATATATATATATATATATATATATATATATATATATATATATATATATATATATATATATATATATATGTGTATATTATATATATATATATATATATATATATATATATATATATATATATATATATACATATATATATATATATATATATATATATATATATATATATATATATATATATATAAATTACAAGTGTGTATATATATATATATATATATAAATTATAAGTGTGTATATATATATATATATAGATATATATATATATATGAATTATATATGTACCTATCTACAAAGATTGCTATGTGCTTTATCATGACTTTTTCAATGATTGGAGTTCACAAAGTCATAGCACACATGGAAAAAACGTCATCAGTATTTTATGTATTTCTTCAGAACTATATCTATCCTACACAAGAATCATAGAAAAATAATACCCAAATTACCACTATGGACAGAATTATTTGCGTTTTTGTTACTTTCTCTGACAGAATTCCACACAGATAATTATCAGAACTACGACAGTAAAAATATCAAATGGCCTGAACCAATTTTGTGTCTATTTTTAGCCCTCCTGAGGGATCCTGGGTCACGACCTCACATAGAGGAGTCATGTGGAGCCATGATCTAGTTTTCTTTGAGATGCAAGTAAGGTTACCGACAATTCTGTAAGTGTTATTGTCTACTCTGTCTCAAAAACTACCCACTTCTGGTAAAGATAAGGGAAAATATGATCTAAGCTTCAGACTTAGACAGCATTAGATTTCATGGTTTAAAAATAGAATTCCTGGCAAAAGATATAATTAGCGCAGAAACAATAACAGATCTGCCGATCATACATATGGTCATAAACCCCTAGAGTTCATTTACATGTCAGACATTTTATTCCAGTTGGGTCATGAGCCAATCAAAATCTTCCATATCACAAAATATGACACACCAGGACACTCCTTGAAAATGAATGACAGATTTGACTCATACGAGTGACATCACTTAAAAGCCTCCTCTACAATCTTGTCTTTTCTCGTCTTCTGACTCTTTAGACCAAAGACAGCCTTAATACACCAACTGTTTTCAAGTGTTTTATTTAAAAACTAAGAGAAAAAACATGAAATTCCAAGAAGGAAATCTTCAAATTATGAATTATCTATTCCTAAAGAGTTTTGAATGATCACTAGGTTAAGGCATAATTTGTTAAGTATCACATTTAAAAAAAAAGTTCACTGATTTTGATGTGATTGTTTGCAATTTTTATGATTTCCAACAGACATTAACCTTCCTTGGGCCAAACATGAGGAGACCTGCGTTGCTCCCTATTTCAGTCCAACAGGCACTTAGATAACTCCCTGTCAAACTGTGAACGGAAAGTGGATCTGATTGAGCAATTCCAGCCTGATAAGGGTTCAAACTAAATAATGCAGTCCTAGATCCTCTACCCATTTAAGGTGAATCATTCCTAATTTGCATACATTTGGCCACTCTTTTCATTTCAAATCATAAACTCTGCTTAGTCAACATCAACTATTTACCAAAAGGAGACAGGTGGCTCAAAAAGGTGTTTTAGCTAAAGTCATAAGGTCACATGACTTTGTTTACATCGACATTTTGTCGGTCAAAAACACTGCCGTCTGCTGTACACTTAATTAGACTTAAATACGTTTACATGTTGTTAAATAAGATTATTTTTGTAAGATAATTATGCCGATACCTTGCTGTGCCGTTGGTTACACTAATAGATGTGTGCGGGGGAATAAAAAGACACTTTTTTGATTTCCATCTGATCAACGTTCGAGGTGGGTTTCTGCTGTACATGCGACGGCTTTCAATCTACGGTTCACACTAGGATTTGCAGTGAGCACTTTATAGCAGGTATGTAGGCTTTGTCTGAGTATAACGAACAATCAGCAGGCGTTAACGTTAAAGTTACTCTTCGTAAACCCAGTGAGTATATAAAACGTAAAAAAAATACGAAGTAAAATCGGAAGCGAACAAAAAATTGCAATTAGTAAAATAAGCTGAACTGGCACTGGTATGTTAGCATGTGTTATGTTTGTTGTACGTGTGATGTGACTGAGACGTGTAAAGACGCGTGGAACGCAACGACACCGCTGCCCTGCAAAATGGAATGCAGTTGAGTTAGAGTCACATGATGAAATCCCTTTATTGGTTGAGCATACGACTGAGATGCACGAGGTCCCAGGTTCGAGTCCAACAACGATTTAGCTCATGATTCTTCCACAGATATGCAAAAAGATACACTGACACGAAGTTCAAAAGTTGGGCATATGCATCCCATCTTCTCCTCATTCAACCTTTGTGAAATGTAGCCAATGAGAGGGTCACCGTCCATCGGATGAGGACTGTAAGTGGTGGTCCCCATGGTAGGGTTCCTGATCATTTCTTGAAAAGAGCAGGGTGAAAACCCGATCCTGGCATTGCCAGCTTGGTTTTGTTGACCTAACACGAGGTTGTTGCCAATAGGGCTGTGACAATTACACATGTAAATGTTTAAATGAAAGAACCTTCGATTAAACGTTTAGTCTAATCCTCCCAGAAGTTTAAACATTTGCGACTCACACTTGCCATTGAAAATCAATAACATTCAAACACACACAAAACTTTCATTCAATGATCTCATCTCTTACAAGGCAGGAGTTGAATTTTTTACTAATTAGCTATGAATGGAGCTATACTTGGCTTTGATTTGCTGAATTTTAAGAGCTACTTGATGTGAAGGCTTAGGCCTGATTAACAACAAACTGGCATAAATCTACATTAGGTTAACACCTGTTTAACAAGCTGCAAAACTAACCCAGAAATTCAGACAAAAAAGCTTTGATTGTTATTTTCACCACAAATAAATGCAAAGTTTACCTGATGAGTCAAATAGATTGGGCAAAAAGAAAAAAAATTGCAAAATAAACGAACAAAAATGTTTCAAAGTTGCAGAGATTTTAGCGTGGGTTCGCAAAGATCACTGCCATTTCCAAGAGGATTGTACTAAATACAGTACAGTTGGGAAATGGGTTAGATAATTTTTTCTACGGTATAGCTGATTGAGGGTCATGTCATGAGGTGGTGAGTGCACTTTGGGAATCATTTACAGTAGTGCTGAAAACATTTAAAAATGCTTGCTGGTCACGGCAAATTTACTTGCTGGTATGTTATATCTGTATCTGTTTAAAGCAAGTTCCAACCATGGATCATTATTTTTTAAGTCTTATGGGTAATTTAAAGACTTATTATATATAAGGCAAGTTTTGTGACATTGCTTGCTTATTTTTGGGAAAGCCATCGCGATGGTTATGCGGTGGTTATAGTAGGGATAGAACCAGTTCCGCAAAAAAAAAAATTCCAACAATGAGGTCCTGCCTGATTTTTATATTTTTTTTTTTTAATGACGTAGGGAGTGGGTACATTTAAACAAAGAGAAATTTGGCTGATTAAACATTTAGGCTATTAAATGAAAATACACAGCCCTAGTTGCCAAGTTCCCAATCGCGGGAGGATCATTACAAACAAACAAACTCTTGATGGACATCAACAGAAAAGGTGTCCTAGACTTCACTCAATTTCAGCCAGACAATCATTAATAGAAACCCCTAACAAATGGGGGCCGTAAAGGAACATGCACTTCACAAAATTTCAGTCCGATGAGCGTTAAGTTTAAACAGCTATTTATATAGTTACCCTTCTCAGACTTGGACCAGCAAGTAAACAATGCATTTAACTCAAATTTCAGTCTGACATGGGTTAAGACAATAGAGATTCTTGAAACGAGACTTACTTCTGGATAATCAAAATCTGGTGAACTTGAAACATCTTGCACATAATCCAACCGAAACTGGTTCTGTGGTTCTTTTAGTTGAATAGGGGGTGACAGGGTGCTCATGGCACCGGTTACTGTCTGTATAAAAGAACAAAATACATTTAATTGATTAGAAATAGGAATAAAAACATCTAATTATCTTGTTAGAGCTTGGACGAAAAGAGATGACACATTTTCTCTGAGGGCACTGAAATTCTGGAAACACACTTTCTCGCAAGTAACAATACTGATAGTCTTTCATATGAATGTTCACATCAATGATAATTATTCATTTTGTAATAATATGGTCATATTTTAACAATGTGAATGGCTAAATAGCACAAGCTGGAACTTTTCTTTAAAACTTAATTGGCAGAAAAGCAACGCTCTAATTTTTTCGCCCAAGTGTTCCTTCAACATGTTTGCAAAAACATCCTATTTTTAAACACAAAATAACCAGAAATGAAATGTTTTTTGTATTTTTTATTTAGCAATGTTTATTTTTGATATGAAAACTGCCAAAACGTGGAGGTAAACCAAGAGCGTATGTTACTGTGCGCTCTGTTTGTTTATAAATTCCTTGATCAGTGATTGGATGATTTTATGCACCGTGTGCGGATGACGTTGGTACACATACTCTATTAATAAGGTTCAAATATTGACAAACTTCAATTTCCAATATTTGCAACTCTACAAAAATACTTACCATGAAAACAGAACATTTCTACCAGAGGTTCAAATACATTACATGGAAAAATAGTACTCCTAAACAAGGTTACTCTAGGGACATAGTGTTATCATCCTACAATCTCAATCTCTACTGTACTGTTCAAAACTTTTTTTCTTCACTTTTCATCTCCTTCTTCCAGTGGTTAGTAAAATAATTTAAAATTTTGAAAATAATTATGTTAAAGGACTATGGACATCTAGATGCAACATGGGCTTAATTGGTTTAAAATATGGCTCTAAACCATTAAAACAGCAAAAAATTACATCAAAATTGGTTAAAACTTACCAATTTACAGTATTTTTATAATTAGCTGTTATTGTGTAATATGTGACATCAAAGAGGAGAAGGGGAAGGGGGGGGATCCTTCATCACCTTTAGTAAACATTTGTTTTCTATTCCTCTGTCAATAGTTGCCTCAGTCAATGTTGTTTTGAAATATAGCATTGGACTTCAGGCAAATGTTTTCTGAACTTAGTCATACCCTGAATCATCCTATATTTAGAACAGACATTCTGAAATTCACAAGTAGCTGAATTAGAAGAACAGAATTTAAAGAATTATATGAAGATTTTGAGATGTGTTCCTCTTACTACATGTATATCACAAATTCCACACAAATTAACATAACTTAAAAATTTCAATCAGCTTTGATCAAATTGTATAAAAGACTTGTTTTATTCAGGATTCCATTCTCCTTCACGTATCTTAAATCTGCTAGATGTCCATAGTCCTTTATTTCATGGCACACTAAACATATTTATTGCTCCTTGTTTTTTTAATGTTTGAACATTTGACCAAGTGGGTAGAAAAGGTTGGAAAAGGGAGGAAACTAGCACCCTAGAGAAAACTGGAATTCGTGGCAAGAATGTATTTAAAAAAAATATTTTTTTAGATTGAGTAAGCAACAGTATATGTGGTAAATATGTGCTCTAAAAATGTCCCCATGTAATTGTGCATTGACCCTTACAGAAATTTTAGCTGCAGCACGCTTGCGACAAACTAATATTTTAAGCTTGCGCAAGCATGCTGCAAGCTTGCACAAGCTTGCACAAGCGTGCTGCAAGCTTGCACAAGCATGCTGCAAGCTTGCACAAGCATGCTGCACGCTTGCAGCAAGCATGCTGCACGCTTGCACAAACATGCTGCACGCTTGCACAAACATGCTGCACGCTTGCACAAACATGCTGCACGCTTGCACAAACATGCTGCAAACTAGTATTTTTGAATAAATACTAGCATGCTAGCTTGTGCAAGCTTACATTAGCTTGTGCAAGTTAGCATAAAATATTTGTTAGCTTGTGCAAGATTGCAGAAAATTTTGCTAGCTTGCACAAGCTTGCAGATAGTTTTTCCATCTTGCAGAAGCTAATTTGTTCTAAATACTAGCTTGCAGCATGCTTGCTGCAAGCTTCAAGCAAAAAAATAGTTAGCTTGTCGCAAGCTTGGTGCAAGCTAATATTTCTGTAAGGAAAATAGTACATTAAATTGCCAAAGACCGAAGCATATAAAGATGTATTGTATTTACAACATCAAAACTGAGTTTCACGATTTTTCGTGGGAAGAATTTCGACACCTTATTCAGAACCCTGACAAATTGTATAATTAATCCCAACTCGGTTGACTTGCATTTAACAGGTAAACAAACTGAAAGCAAACTTGCATTTTATGTTCATCATGATGAACATACAGAAAAACCTGTCCAGTAAGTATGAGAGTATGCAGTTTAAAACTAAGCCAGTTGGCATACTTACAGCAGGGATTATGTACTAGTTGGCATACTTACAGCAGGGATTATGTACCAGTTGGCATACTTACAGCAGGAAGTATGTAAACAGCCAACTCCCTGATTATAGTTGTTTGTGACAGTTTTTGTGAGTTTGAATTTTCATTTATAGTCCAAAAATATTTTCATGATTTGTTTTCCAATTGTGCAACAGCCTTTGAATGGTTGAATAGTTAAAAGGCCAAGCATGTGCCCTATATATAGGATTGTAGTGAAGAGGTCGAGCATGTGCCCTACATATAATGAGGATAAAACAAAGGAACAAAATAGTGAAGAAGTATTCAAAATTCTTATTCCACTTGGGGGATATTCAAACAGAGTAGAGTGAATGTGACTGACATCACACCAGGGTTGGAACTAGGAATTGGAATTTGAAGGGGAGTTATCAGTAGTTCTATGGTTTATATTTCATGTATTTTTAAGCAATAGCAAATTTCCCCTTTGTAATTTCATTTTTAAGGGAAATTCCAATAAAAGAGGAGAAAACCCCTATCCCCTCACTAACACCAACCCTGCATCACACTGAAAGTGTATTTCCTTTCACTGAGTTTAAGGTACCTATAATAGTTCAGGGGCACTTTGTAGAATAGGGGCTCAACGAGGGATGGTTCAGTCAACCTTGTTACCAAATTTTAAAAATATATGGGGGGTAGGGGGTTCTGCAGGGCTTTCAAAAACACTTCTTAAATTATTATTATCATTATTATTATAAAAAAAATAACTTCATGTAGCGCTTAACATCTGTGAAGAATAAAACATTCTGCTGCGTTGTACAGTTAAAAACCAGAAATTACAAATATCACCACAATATTTATCACAGAATCATGGAGAAACACATAAAATCTCATGCCATTACAATCCCAAGTTCATTTCAAGCACAACCTGATGCTTGTTTGTTTGTTTGATGAAGGCCCATCGGCACCACTACAGTGAGGGTCAAACTGTGCCTTAGAGTTTAGATCATTCCACAGGTAGGAAGAAAAGAAAATAGGAGGAGTCTGACAGAAGTATGGGGACTAATAGCCAGGAGCTGGGATCGAGAGAGAAAGTGCAGGGGTGCTAAAAAAGGCAAAAGTAGATAGAGAGGGTGGGAGAGGAGGACTAAATATGGTTGTAGAGAGAGGCACGATAAACGAAGGAGATCATTTTATCCAGAGGTTTTTCTGGAAGAGCTCAGCTATAGAGTTGTGAGGGGTGAGGGAGGGGGCAGGCACGGAGGATGTGGCGGACTGTGAGGGGGCAATGGCAATTGTTGCAGAGGGTGGAGGTAGCCAGTAAGGAGGTGGGAGTGAGTGAGGTGGGTGTGACCTATTCTAAGGTGGGTAATGTGGACGTTGTTGATACGAGAGAGATTGTGGATGGTGGGTTTAGTCAGAATGGTGGGCTGGATGTCGTGGAGTTTGTTGTCAGTTTAGGAGTCCCATGAGGTTTGCCAACGGTCAAGAACAAGGGAAGCAATAAGTGGTTTGATGTCAGAAAGGGTTTTGGGAAAGGGGGTAGGGAGGAGCTTGAGGGTAAGCTTAGCCGCTGAATCAGCTCTGTCATTGCCAGGGATGCCAACATATGGGAGGGGGGGTAGGGGGGTAAAGGAGTTTACAGAGGAGGTGGGATGTGGGGTTATCCCACCTTAGATTGAGTAAAGAAGGACAGACTTGAAGTCGGAGAAGATGGCAAAGTGGCTGAGCGGGAGTAGTCATTATAGTTCAGGGCAAGTAGGATGGCCTTGGCCTCAGTCGAGAACACAGATAAGTGGTTGGGAAGCCTGCTACTGAGGCTGATATCTTGGATGATGGCAGCAGCTGTCTTGTCGCCTTCCTTGAGGCCATCAGTACAGATGGAGGTGTAGTTTAAGAGTTGGTCTTTTATTTGGTTGTGGAGGTTGATGAAGAGGTTGAGATGGGTTTGGGTTTTTTGATAAGTGGAGAGGCCCAGGTGGATAGAAGGAAAGGGGGTGCCAAGAGTGGCGGGCTTGATGCCGAGATGGTGGAGGTCGGGTTTGATGCGTAAGCTGAAGGGAGGGGCCATAGTTTTAGTCCTATCAAAGAGGGTGGAGAAATTGGGGTACCTAATGGGGTTGTATACAGAGTTTTGGTGAGAGCTCTAAAAGCATAGAAAAGGCTAAGCTTTCTATACCTTAGCAGGAAGGGGGTTCCGTTGGCTTCAACATAAAGGCTGGTGATGGGGGAGGTCCTGTAGGCACCCAGGCAAAGCCTGAAGGCTTCATTTTAGATGGCCTTGATGTGGTGAGGTAAGAGTTGTGAGCGGCACAGTAGACAATATTGCCGTAGTTGAGCTTGGCACAAATGGTAAGCCTGAAGATTTTGAGGACAGCGTGGGGGTTAGCACCCCAAGTGGTGTTGGAGAGGAGGCAGAGAATGTTGAGAAAGCTGTTGCATTTTGTTTCAGGTTGGTGATGCATTGCTTGTAGGAAAACTTGGGGTCAAGCTTGACCACTTATCACGGTATGGCATGTATATATGTGCGATCATGTATAACATATCATCTAGATTATTAATCAATACACAACATAATTTTCAGGCATCTGATTAATAATGAATAACTTGCTCAGTGTTCACATTAGACAGAGGAATTCCCCTTTTTGATTATAATTCCTACTTGAATAAATTACAAAGGTGGAAATTTACTATTGCATTAGCATATGACATGTAAATCTCAGCACAGATTAGTTCCATCACACCAATAATTTCCCCTCAAATTTCAGTCATGTATATCAAAAGAAATTTTGAAGAAAAAACTGTCAATCAGTTTGATTGATTTTCAATATGACACAATAACAATTGTAAACAAAGTTTTAACCAACTGTTGAAAAGCAGATGTTCATTTTTGAAACAAATCTGGGATATCTAAGGGAATGTGGTTTGTCACAAAATGTCATGTCACAACATTCCAAATGTCACATGTTTCAAATGTCACATTATTTTTGCACCTTTTGCACAGAATGTCACATTATTTTTGCCTTTGTCCCATTTGATTGGCAAAGATTCACACAACATGACCAATTGACCAGTGATACTCAATAGAAAGGATCATTTGGTTATGTCTGTTTCATTAGAAAAATGGAATCTCACCTCTAAAATACAATGTCAAATTACCAATGAGTTTGAGTTAAGTGGTAAAACATGTCACAAATTTTAATATATCCGTTTATGTTCATTTTGTCACAAATTTTCAAAAATATCACAATGTCACAAATTTTTGGACAATGAATTTTTGTCACAAAATGTCATCATGTCACGGATGCTCCATTCTCTGGATATCTAAAATACTTCAGATCTCGTAAACGTAACAATTTTTTTGCTTTGCTTGTGATTCCATCTACCACACAAGATGAGCATGTGCCACAATCAAACTTATCACCAGAAATCAAAAGACAAAAAAACTTACCAAGATTGCATCTCTAATATTCCTTCTAATGTCTTCTATTTTCTTCTTTTTTTCTCTGCAAAAAAGGAAAAGATAATATATATTATCAGAATTGAACATTAAATGAATGTACAAAATATCAGTGCATGAAAAAAGGTGTTCAGCTTCATATTATTATGTGACTATAGACATCTCAGGTTGTCTCAGGTTAAAAGTGCCAGAGAGGTTTTGGGTGCAAAGAGGTTTAATTAACATCAGTTAGTGCTACAATCACAATCAAATGTGCCAAGAAGGTATTCTAAAATCATGGTGCTAGAAAAAAGAGAAGAGTAAAGAATTTTTTTTTGGAAATCTAACATCTTACTGGATAAAAAGTAAACTGGAAATATTTCAATCAAATGTAGCCTCTGTACTCCTCTATGGGTGTTAAACCTGGAAGTTGACCAAAGATCATGAGAAAAACTACAATCTTGAACAAAATGTTGGGACACTTACCAGAAAGTTTGCATGTTATTTAAAACATGTACAGCTATTTTCAGCCAACCCCCCTTCCCCATCCCCCCACCCCCACCCCTCCTCCCCACTCCCCTTTCAATGTTGTCAAGATATTTCACTAAAAATACAGATACATGGAAAGCAATTGTCAACAATTTCCACTCATTTCACCAACATTGAACAGGGGAACAGGGTGTCCCAACGAATTTTGTCCAAGATTTAGGATGTGTTCTCCAAATAAGATGTCTAAGAATTACTTTGAAAATAAGATGGCCAGTGAAAGTCACCAATGAAAAACTATATGATAGATCAGGCACAATGAAGAAAAGAATGGAGATATTTAACAGAAGATAGAGATGGTTGGGTCCCATATTTAAAAAGGACAGAGAAAATTATGCCAGAGTAGCCATCACCTGGACACCAGAATAGCCATCACCTGGACACCAGAATAGCCATCACCTGGACACCAGAATAGCCATCACCTGGACACCAGAATAGCCATCACCTGGACACCAGAATAGCCATCACCTGGACACCAGAATAGCCATCACCTGGACACCAGAATAGCCACCACCTGGACACCAGAATAGCCACCACCTGGACACCAGAATAGCCACCACCTGGACACCAGAATAGCCATCACCTGGACACCAAAATAGCCATCACCTGGACACCAGAATAGCCATCACCTGGACACCAGAATAACCATCACCTGGACACCAGAATGACCATCACCTGGACACCTGAATAGCCATCACCTGGATACCAGAATAGCCATCACCTGGACACCAGAATAGCCATCACCTGGACACCAGAATAACCATCACCTGGACACCAGAATAGCCATCACCTGGATACAAGAATAGCCATCACCTGGACACCAGAATAGGCATCACCTGGACACCAGAATAGGCATCACCTGGACACCAGAATAACCATCACCAGGACACCAGAATAGCCATCACCTGGACACCGGAATAGCCATCACCTGGACACCAGAATAGCCATCACCTGGACACCAGAATAGCCATCAAAATATGTCATACTACTGGTATGGTATTCAGTTGATGGGCTGCACACCCCTACCACTATTAGTACTAAGTGCCACCCCTCCCTCCCCTCCCCGGGGACAAGGGCAGCCATATGTATGATTTGACAAACCCTGGTGCAGATTCATGTGGTTATTGGCATGTGCACATCTCAGGTCAATTGAGAGCCGGAGAGCTTTTAAATTAAGTTTAAGAAAAATATGTTACAGTGACCATTACAGTGACACAGTGCAAAAAGGTTTTACAAAGTGGTGGAATGCAGCAATAATGTACTGTAATAGAAGTCTTTGTAGGGCAAAAGAATCCAGGACAGAAGACATGAATAAAAGAGAGCATCATTGCAGTAGTTCATACATTCATAAAAAGTTCACTATTTTATTGATAAAGTTTATCATGGTACAATATTGAAAGGGGGTTACACAACTTTAAACTTTTAAATTGTGAGTGGAAATTACTGCTATTATGCTGAAAGCAACATCATAGGGCCACATTAATCAAACAAATGTTACATCATTTAAATGCATTTAACACTACATTTCTGAAATAACATTTCCAAAAAAAGAGTAAATAAAAATAATAAGTACATGTGCAGAACAAATTGTTTGTATCTTTTGTTCCTTTTTTTTTATGTTTATATTTACCTTGGTGCATGTTCCATTACAATTCAAGGTAGGTAGGTACAGTTATTGAGTATTTCACATCCCACTAGCTCAGTATAAATATAGATGTCCAAGGTCATTTGTTAATCCAATTGAAAGAACTGGGAATGAAGCCCCACTGAAATTAAACACTGGACCTTTAGACAGCAAAGCTGATGTTATGACAGCTATACCATAGATGTCTCTATTACAAGTCAAAGAGCAGATACAAATTTGATAAACAAATATGGACATTTACAGACAAAACCAGACATCGAAAACAATACAACTCTTCTTGCCGCTAATAACATGCTTTTCAGCCTCTGTCACACCTGCCATCTCACTCTCATTCCACATGCCATACCATACTACTTCCCTCTCTACAGGAAATCATACATGAAAATCCAGATGCCTTTCCACCACACTCACCCTGACCTGTATGTTATCACACCTGCAATCAAGATGACATCCTACCATATGACTTGCCACCCTTTCCCATATACCATGCCACCATGTCCCACATGCCATTCCTTCCTATACCACGTGCCGTACAACATGCCATCCTACCCTGTTCCACATGCTATCCCACCTAAAATCCAAATGACTTCCATTACATACCATCCTTTCCCATATGCCATGCCACTCTGTCCCACATGTCATCCCACCCTGCCCCCATGCCATGACATCCTGTCCCACATTCCTTGGCATCCTGTTTACATGCCAACCTATCCCATATGCCACCCTGTCCCACATGCCATCTCACCCTGTCCCTTATCTCATCCCATCCTGTCCCCCATGCCATTCCATCTCCATCCAAATTCCTACATATACCTATCATTCTACCATCCTCCAATCAACATTCATTTCTTTAACTCCCATCCCCTCACTTCTATCAACTCAACATGCCCCATTCTCCTGCCATCCCCCTTCACCTGCCATCCCCCTTTCACCTGCCATCCCCCTTTCACCTACCATCTCCTTTCACCTACCATCCCCCTTTCACCTACCATCCCCCTTTCACCTACCATCCCCCTTTCACCTATCATCCTCCATTCACCTACTGTACATTCCCCAACATGCCCAATTCACCTACCATACCCAATTTACCTAACATTACCCATTCACCTACCATCATCCATTCACCTACCATCATCCATTCACCTACCATCATCCATTCACCTACCATCATCCATTCACCTACCATCATCCATTCACCTACCATCATCCATTCACCTACCATCATCCATTCACCTACCATCATCCATTCACCTACCATCATCCATTCACCTACCATCATCCATTCACCTACCATCATCCATTCACCTACCATCATCCATTCACCTACCATCATCCATTCACCTACCATCATCCATTCACCTACCATCATCCATTCACCTACCATCATCCATTCACCTACCATCATCCATTCACCTACCATCATCCATTCACCTACCATCATCCATTCACCTACCATCATCCATTCACCTACCATCATCCATTCACCTACCATCATCCATTCACCTACCATCATCCATTCACCTACCATCATCCATTCACCTACCATCATCCATTCACCTACCATCATCCATTCACCTACCATCATCCATTCACCTACCATCATCCATTCACCTACCATCATCCATTCACCTACCATCATCCATTCACCTACCATCATCCATTCACCTACCATCATCCATTCACCTACCATCATCCATTCACCTACCATCATCCATTCACCTACCATCATCCATTCACCTACCATCATCCATTCACCTACCATCATCCATTCACCTACTCCCCCAACCCACCTTTTGCCATCCACTCATCAACCAAATATAATCTTAACCAATTCATCAATCCAACTTTCACTATAACTAGCCTGATTTACATAATCAGAACAAAAATTCTGTACAGATTAATTTGCAGATTATCTTAAGTCTATTATGTGTCCACTCTCTTCAAGCGAAAACCTTTTGGTTTTTTGCTATTCATTCGCAAGACACTTCATTATAAATTCCATTGAGTTGTCACATCTATTATTCAACTTTTTTTCATCCCATAACAAATCCTTTAATTGCTGCTATTGAAGTCTGGAATGCATTTGTTCTCCTTTATATAACATTCTTTTCATGAAAATAGTTCAAATTCCTTTCCTAGTGCAGCAATCTTTAGTTCCATAGTAGCTAAACAATGCAGGGGGCCGGACGGAAAATAGATGTGGCTGGACAGACGGATGGACGGACAGACAAATAAACGGATAAATGGACAGACGGATGGACGTACAGACAGACAGATGGACCAGCGGACAGAAAAACAAACAAACGGAAAAACGAACAGTAAAGATTCTACATCCCCTCTTCATCAACTTCGTTGGTGAGGGGATAATAAACTATATGACTTAAAATCATTAGATAACTCTAGATGAGATTGTATTGAGTACATAGATAGATGGGTAGCAAACTTTTAAATTATAGAAGTCTAAACAAAATTTGCTTAAACAAGGCAGCAAAATATGATATATACCAAGGACATTCAGCAGATATAATTTTTGTAAATGACTACAATAGGTTCATGCAGGGAGTTCATGTACCCACACCACACATAAATGTAACTTCAGTACTGTACCATGTGACAAACTCATACCATTAGCTTTGCTATTTTACAGGGGTGGCCCACCCTGCCCTTCAATGGGCCCAATCTGCCCGCCTGGGGGTCCACCCTGCTCCTCATGAGAAAAATATATATATACATATATATTTCTTTTTTTTTAAACCTAATAATCTTAATTAATCTCCTAAATGAATACCTTACATGGATACAGAACACAGAATGATAGCATAGTAGGCAAT
This sequence comes from Chiridota heheva, assembly GCA_020152595.1. NCBI lineage: Eukaryota > Metazoa > Echinodermata > Holothuroidea > Apodida > Chiridotidae > Chiridota > Chiridota heheva. The sequence continues at coordinate 1,695,110 of JAIGNY010000733.1, forward strand.
TGTCCTGTTTGGCTCATGAATGGTCCTTATCAATCAGAATAGTTTCATTCTAAGGTATGATTATAGCTAAAATATCAGAGCTTCTTCACCATGGGATTGAGCCTTATGGGGGCCCAGGACTCCATGCCAAAAAAATGCAGCACTTGCCCCTGCACATTAATGTGCCCCTCAACAAGTCTAGCACCCTGCACCTTTTTAAATCAAGCTAGGGGTTTGAAACTCCTAGCAACAAAAAAGCTATACAAAAAAAGACATTTAAAAACCAATATCAATTTCACAAAAAAATAATATTCTTACATCTTTTTTCAAATTTAATATCTTTCCAGACAAGAGAATTTCATAATCAATGACCAATTTTACTGTCAATGGCATCTCCAACTGTTTAAGTTCACAGCAGCATGAATTCATCACTATGGCAAAGATACTAGCGTTAATAACAACCTGCGAGAGACATGCAATATTTCTTTAAGAAAGACAAAATAACAGTGAATCAATAATTGTCAAGAAAACCTAGCTGCTACGAAGGCTCGGGTGCTGTTTAGTGTGTGTAAGGTAACATGAATGTACATTGCTATCTGCATCATATGATAAACAGGAAGTCTTGATTGGCATTGTGGTCGAGATTGGCTCATTTCATATTTAGGTGAAAGGGCGATGAAATGGATATATGTAAAATCCCATTCAATTGATATCATTTGCTGGTACAAAAAAAATCCCCTATCCATTCCCTGCAAAAAAAAGAATGTCACAAAATTCATGTATGTATCAGAACTTAAACAATAACAATAGCTGACTTAAAATGTAACTAATTAAGATACATTCAGTGTAAAACTAATTCAGTGGTCAAGCAAGTTAATTTGAAACATTATGATAGAAGGCAATAAAAAAAAAAGAAAAGTCATATTCCATTTCAGTTCTGGCAGGGATGGACAAAAGAACAAACTTGTCCGCTGGGCAAGGACATATGAATTTGTGATTGTTTTGAAAGTAAATAAGGCTATTCTTAGAATTTTTTGTATACACGCATTACATGTAATGCAAATTTTGCTGTAAACGACGAAGTTGTCTGTCCGTGCAGGTCAAGTGAATATCACTGTTTTGTGGATATGATTTTACGTTGACCCGGGTAGCTAGACATATAATTTGTCGAACCCTAGTTCAGATTCATGTGGTTATTGGCATGTGCACATCTGAGGTCTTTGTCTTGGTATGATACAAGCTCATCACTAGTAGAGTTAGGCGAGCCGCATGAATCTACATAGACTGACTGGGGCAGGAGGTGGATGAACACTGGGTTTTCACCCTATTCTTTTCAAGAAGTGTTCAGAGAACCAGGTAGGGTGTGCCTGTCCTACCATCGGGATCGATGGCTTAACGTTCCCTCCGAAGGACAGCAAGCACCATTCAACCTTTGCAACTTCTCTCATTAGCTCAATGAGGAGCAAGAGCTGCAAATGACGTACTTTCCCTTTGATGTTCGACGTATCTGTCTGCATAGTAGTGTGGAAAAACGGGTAAAACCTGATTGAGGTTTAAACCAGGTACCTCCAGCATCTCAGTCATGCGCACTACCAACTGAGCTACCTACTCCCAAAAAAGCCAGAGACGTTTTAAAGTCTAAGAAAAGTTAAATTACAGTGACACAATAATTTACTGTAATAAAAGTTTTTGTGGGGCAAATGAATCTAGGACAGGAGACATGAATAAAAGAGGGCATCATTGCAGTAGTTCATGCGTTCATAAAAAGTTCCTTATTTTATTAATAAAGTTTATCGTGGTACAATATTAAAATTGGGGTTACATCAGTGTTTACACTCAGCTTCAAAATTTGGGGGATTTTCCCCTTGTGTATTTTTTTTTTTTTTTTTTTTTTTTTTTAGGGGAATTTTAAAGGGATTTCTTTTTAGAGAAAATGCCCCTCATAAGGAAATATGTATTTTTTTGTTTTTAATAATCCTAATTAGCTTCATTAATGAAATACCTTACATGGATACAGAACACAGAATGATATTACAGTAAGCTATTGTTCTCTTTGGCTAATAACTGGTCCTTATCAGTCAGAATAGCTTTATTCAGAGATATATGATTATAGCTACATGTAAAATCCCAGAGCTTCTTCATCAGGGAATTGAGACATAAGGGGGCCAATCCCAGAGCTTCTTCATCAGGGGATTGAGACATAAGGGGGCCCCTGGACTTCATGCCGAAAATGCGCATTAATGTGCCCCTCAACAAATCTAGCACCCTGCCCCTTTTTAAATCAAGCTAGGGGTCTGAATTTCATTACACAATGAGCTCAAAATAACAAAAATTAAATAAGCACCCACACTCAAGATTAAATATGCACCAACACTCACAATAATGACTTGCATGTTGGTAAGAAAATTTCACAATTAAAAAAGGAAACTTTTGTGGTTGTTCAAATATAGGGAGTTCCAAAATTGTACAATTTAGCCCCACCTACTAATTAATATGCATAATATCACCACCAAATCAATAGGGCATCTCCTTAAGAAAAACATGTTAACCACAATTCTATTTGAGGCTTAACAATTAGCACATCTTAGAAGTACATGCTGCTATTATTACAAAATCTTTCCAAATGACCGACTTCTAAAAATAAACCTACCTTTGAGATCATTTCCAATTATTTTAACTCAACCCTGAAAAACTGGTTTATCTTAATCACTCATATATAGGACTAACTAATAAAAAAAAAAATGGAGAGAAATAGCGAGACAACTGATTGCCATGGAAACCAAACAAAACACTGACATTATGTGGCTACAAAAAATAAACAGGAAAACATTTTGACTCTTGCCTGAAAAAAACTTCAGCTTTATTAATACACAATGATGTATGGGTTAATCTACTATGATCATATGCTGCACTATACAGTATGGAACAAGACAATTTAGAAGGATGTTAGGTTTTTTAATGTTAGTTTTTTCTTCTTTTTTTCTTCAAAATATTTAGCTGATTTCACAATAACTAAGCTTGGAAGGAAAGATACAGTATTCATATGAACATTTAATGGCTGTTAACCTTTACAATCAATCAAGTCTTAACAGAATTCTACATGTTTGAATGTCATGTTGTTGTCCGCAAATGAAAATCATAGTGCATGTACTGGTTTATAGTGCATGTACTGGTTTAAAGTGCATGTACTGGATAAGACAAATACCCACATTAACGTTACAGTATATGGGATTATGGAAAAGTACTTCAGTGGCAACTTAAAGCTTAAATGATTGAAAAATGACTAATTTTAAAGCTTTTTAACATTTTATATTTCCATATGCAAATTTGTGATGTATATGCACCCAATTCTCTCTATTTTCTTAGGAATTGTTAAATCCATTTTTTAATCATCTATTATAATTAATGTAGTTAGGGATGTGACCGTTTACTGATTATCGTAAACATGATCGAAAATATTGTTCACCATTTAAAAAACTTAATGCATCGTTTAATACATTTAGCGCTACTGAATGGGTCAAGGCTAGGTCTAATAAACAATGCTACACAATGTATTGTTCAGGCATAAATCTGCATTACCTGTTTTACAAGCCGTATAACTGACCCAGATAAACACAGACAAAAAATCGTTGATTGTTCACTGCAAATAAATGCAAAGATTACCTGATGAGTAAAACAAATTGAGCAAAAAGAAGAAAGATTGCAAAATTGTTTCGAAGTTGCTGAGATTTCAGTGTGCTTGCACAGATGGCAGCCATTTTTCCAGAGGCTTGGAATGGATCTTTTTTTATACTCATAACGTTTTTTGAAATTTGTACGGCATGGGTCAGGATGGTTAAAAATTATATCAAGATGTTTGTAAGACATGGCAAATTTAATTGCTGGTATTTTATTTCTGCATCTGTTTAAAGCATGTTCAAACCAAGGATCATTATTTTTGACTACTTTTTTTGCCTGATGGGCAATTTGAAGACTAAATATATATAGGCCCCTATCAAGTTTTGTGACATTCATTACTTATTTTGGGCCAGCCATTGTGATGGCTTTGTGGTGGTTATCATATCGATAGAACCAGTTTCGCAGAAATTTCCGAACTTCTTGGCGTGTGATCGTGTACACGATAAACAAAGAAATGGATCAATTATCATTTACTGAATTAAACAAAAATGCACACCCCTATATACCGTAAGCTTGCACGGTTTTGCCCCAACGTGAAACCGGTCGGATTCCAAAACAAAAACCAGTTTAACCCGGAAAAGCGGTTTTTCATACGTCATGTAAACAAGCCCTGAATAAAAAGTGCATTGCATGCATTATTATATATATGATAGCAGCTAAAGACGTTTGTATCACAGTATTTTCTGTGAATAATATTGAAAATGATTAAAGAGGCATTGATAAATAAAATGTATTAATAAACTTCAATGTTGTTTGACTGTAAAGTGATTTTATTACCCCATTTGCCCCTTAAATGATGCCAATTTTACCCATTTGTCAGTCTAGGTTCGAAAGGCATTAAACAGTTCCCGATGTCCCAAGCCCAGTCTCATAAAAAAGTTATGAAAACTGCCGTGTCGACAGGCCACATATATGCCCTTATTTGCTCACAATTTCTATTCATAGTGATGACTTCAATTTAAAAAGAAAAGAAATTTGTTGGATAGTTGTAAATACATGCAAATTTAGCCTCTAAATGCATCATATTACACTGCGATGCAAGCCATCGTGTACTTGATTAGGAGTACAATTAATGCTCAATTGCATATAGCTTACAGCGGTGAAATCTTACTTGAGATCCCACCCACTTGATACTCAACATTTCTTTGAAACACTAACCATGGCCAGGCATGCCAGGTCATGGTTCTTAAGTTCAACCAAAAATAAGAAAATTATGAATCATGCATACCTCTGTTTTTTTTTTTTTTAAGTTAAATAATCATTCTTGCTATGCTTTTACTTTAAATTGGCCCTGTTTGTGCATCGCAGTGGCATTTTCAATTATATTTAAGCCACCAGAGGGTTCCACCCTATAGCCTTATATGGCATTCGCCGAAAGTGCACGAATGGGGGTTTCGCCAAAAGTGTGCGAATGGGGGTACACAGAAAAGAAAATGCCCCCTAATGAAAAGTAGTGTTCCGATTCCCACCAAATTCATATTTTCTCCAAAATGAAAAAAATAAAAGCGTATTACCTGCAATCTCTATACGAATAAAGGCGATACGTGATTTGAATACATCATAATTGAAAATTAAACTGAATTACATTGTATTCCACTCTTAAAAACTGGACCTTGTTTCAACAAGGAGCTATGAAAACATTTTATTTTTATAACACATACACCCAACTAAAATCAATTCTTTGCAGATAAGATTTTTAGTTCTAGCCTACATTGATTTGAAACATTTAATTATGGGATGATAAGCAATATTTTTGGTCACTCAGAATCATATAAAACGGCATCTGTATTTGAACATTCTGTTTGTTCTTTCTACTTGTAGACGATATGTAGCACAAAATGCAAATATTTATTAATTTATGCATACCAACAAGGCCATTATCTAAAGGGTCTGTAAAAAAACCTATATAAACTCTCTCTACTTTGCACCAATGAAAGCATTTGAGCTTAAACCCCCAAGCGAATCACACGTGCCATGGGTCAATTACATACACACGTGATTGGAACGGTAGATTCCATCGCTAGTGCTATTATTAGTATAAACATAATTACAACATACACAGGTGATTGGAATGGAAGATTCCATCGCTAGTGCTATTATTAGTATAAACATAATTACAGGGGAATGGAAGAAATTTTTCCAAACAATATGCATGAAATCATTCGGTTTTTTTCAATCTTAACAATTTTGACCAGGACAGTTGTTCAAAAGTATATTTTACACATGAAAATGTAATCGGAAAGGAATAAGTGGTCATTTTATCTTGCGATCTACTTGTGAATCATATACCAGCTTCCTGGTGTGTGATACTGATAGCACAGGGATAATCTATCTTCGTTTTGCATCGTGTTATTCCACAACGATCACGCAATTCACCATGCTATTCATAGTGCCGGTTTTACCAGATTCAAACTTTTAAAAACTTTCGAAAATATGATACAACATCAAGGAACAAATTATCGGCCCTTATCGCTTATCGACAGGCAAGTGAAAAAGATGTAAATCCTGTTAACTTGTTGTAACTGTACTGGCGAGTCACTTAAAAAAAATCACCTCTTGCGCTGATTTACATACAGTGGGAATAAAGTTAACTTTTTTGACCAATTACGGCACTGAAGTCATAGTCATGATATTCATTCACAAGTTTGATATCCAGGGGCGTTCGTGCACATACACAATGTATTGTAAATTGAAGTTAATGTAACCTTGCACAGTCCATGTAGGGCGGGGTTGGTTGTAAATTTATGAGTGAATGGTCTTGTGATTTGCGATATTGTTATTGCCGGTATTTATAATGGATTAACAAAGTATTTTACAAGACAAAAGGACTCGGGAGAGAACGTTAAGAACTTAAAATAAAAGGGATTAAACAGAAATGAAGGTACAGTTGTTGTGTTCATGAATATATTAACCTAGGAAGAAGACAAAAGAGACATTATCGAGCCAGATGTAGTAGGCGCCAGATGTAGTAGGCGCTAGATGTAGCAGGCACCACACTGGTAGTAGGCACCACACTGGTAGTAGGCACCACACTAGAAGTAGGCACCACACTAGTAGTAGGAACCACACTAGAAGTAGGCACCACACTAGTAGTAGGCATCACTAGTAGTAGGCACCACTAGTTGTAGGCACCACTACTTGTAGGCACCACTAGTAGTGGGCCCCACTAGTAGTAGGCACCAGGTAGCACTAGTTGTATGTACCACTACTGTAGTTCTTTAAGTCTCACCTGCAAGAACGACGCACTGTATTCATACCCATGTGTATATAGATGCATGTGTTTCTGTATGCAGCAGATGCGTGTTTTTAATTGGTGTTTTACCTCAGGGCGAGCCAGCCTGTAAATTCTATACCCACATATTTACCAAGATCAGTTCAGACAAACACACAGCTAAAAATAGATTTCAGGGATAATATACTGCTCCAGGTGCTTCTTGTTTAGATGTTTAGTATGCAGAGGACAGGGAGTGCACACTGGATTCTGCTACTGCTAAGTGTGTTTATTTCTCACTATGCAAAGTAATGAGAAATCACAGCAAGTCTCCAAGATAGCAATGCATGTTGAGTGCAAAAAGGTCTTAGGGGAACAAATCAATATTTCTTCCTCTGATCAGAAAATGACTGTTTATGATATATCTTGAGACAATTACTTTAGTGATCAAATTTATAATGTATATTTTCCAGCTAAAAATTGTTCATGTCACGAAACAACAATCTCAATTGAAATTGCCTAATTTATGACGAGTTTCAGAAATACAATTATATTGTATTTTATTAACATGTTCTTTACCTCCAATGATTTATTGTTCTTAATAGATTAGTTCAGGGGTCAAGCGAGTCCATCTTATAGGAAAGAGGACTTCAAAAGACACAAAATGGTAAGGAAAGCATTCAAAAATCTTATTTGGTTAAGTGGATATTTTAGGTTTAAAGTTTGGTATCATTTGTGTAGAAACAACTGAAATGAGACTAGTTGTGACATCACAGCCTCATATTCCTCAAAGTCTTTATGCATTCTATATTTTGTCCTGCGATTTGGTAGCTTGAGACTCATTGAATATGTCAGAAAAGTACTTAATAGAATGTAGAAAGTAAACCTAATTTACCACCTGAGAAAACGTTTGTCGGAAAATAATTCAAATCAGCCCTCAAAATTAACGTAGGCCCGCTAGCCCGGGGCAAGTAGAACTTACCTCCGGGCTAGCTGAAACTGATCTTTCCAAGCCCGCCGGGCAAGTAACCAGAAAAAAATATATACCTTTAGACTTTTTAAGAATACATTATTACACATCACTTACACAAGTCAAAATGCATGATTGTCCACTTCGATAAGGTTGAAAAGCCATAATTAACGAAAAACTTTACGAAAGCCTTGTAGTATTGTAGGGGCCTTATTTTGTATCATCATGTTACATACTTCGTAACAAACTTTTGCATACTTTATCATTGTTCTAAATTGTTTTAAGTGTGGTTTTTCGTACTCAAAACAGATTTTGTTATACATAACGTTAGTTTTATGACTGGGGTATGTGAAAATATATTTGAGTTAAAAAAAAAAGCATTGTTTACTTCTATCTTTTCTCTGTAGGGACCAAGGTTAAGCTTTTGGACGTACGTTTTCTCTGGCAAGTCAGCAGTCCATTCGGGCTAGTAGAGAAGGAGTCAAGCTAGCCCGACGGACTAGTTGTTAAAGTGTGCTAATTTCGAACCCTGATATAAATAATAAAAAAGTTAAATGAATTTTCTTTAAAATACATTAAAAATGTTAAGAATGTGAGGATGAGATGCCAACTTTTTATAGTAGACTTACTACACCTGTCATTTCTACATAGAGAAGACGGAGCTTTAAACGTGAATAGCTCCTTAACGCAATAATATAATGAAATAATTTCTTTACCATTCTGTTTCTCTTAACGACGTCCTCTTTAATATAAGCAGAACCAAAAGGCTTTGTGGTTCGAATGCTTTTTTTTTCATATGCTGATTGATTTGCAACTTTTGTATTAACTTTCATGTCATTGCATATCATGAAATATTTGTTCCATAATTATTCATACGCCACACCCACCATGCAGATCAATAAAAAATGTTGACAACATTAACATAATTGGTACAAAAATTGACATTATCATCGCAAGTAGGATGCAGAAACGGTTGCTATTTATTCTTTTTCAAGAATTTGTCAGTAAGCCCTGCCTACTCATTAATATTCATAACATCACTACCACAACATTAAAACAAATGTATAGACCATAACGCATATGTGTACCACTCATGGTATAAATCCGATTTACCATTCGTGAAGTACGGTGTTTACATCATTTAGCACTTTCACATTAAGCTTCAACTACATGTACCATGTACTGTATATTAAGGTTATGACGGTAAGCATTTTTTCATAAACGCACATACAGCTGTCACCATTATAGTCAGTTAACCGTTTAATCGTAAGTGATGACACAATTATCCAGTGACATAATATTCTATACTGTTTATGTGCATAATCACTCACATCATGCATGTACTGGTCATTCCCTTATGCAAACTTGGAAAGCCTACTGCCGTTTTAAGCGTGGATTGCATTTCCATGTTGGACTAAATACTATAAACGAAAGGAAACAATAGTGGCAAATTTACATCCTAACTGATTAATGTAAGACAAAAATTCATGAAAAATAAATGGTAGTAATGAAATGCACACCACCGGGGTTCAATCATTTTCATTACACATGATGAAATGTCTTCAAGAGAATGAAAATAACACAAAATCACAATACTGCACATTAACAAACCTAGTTTTTTATTGAAGAAAATATCTAAGGAACATACCACAAGCAATCCTGCAAAATAATTTAGAACAAAATTTTATTTTCAATAATCCCGATAATAATCCAAGCACTGTCAACAAAGTTAAGTAGGCCAAAACCGCCATAAATAATACTGCACATGTTCACACCAGGGATTTGTTCAGTATCTGGGATCCCTGTTCACACACACACAGCAAGTCTGCAATACCTCGTGCTTGAGACTTGCAGGGGTGTCTAAGACAATGCGCAGTTCGGATTCCCCTCAAATATTGCATGGCCCACTCAATGATTCTTCCACGTGGAATGTAAAAAAATTAGTACGGTATCCCCATGACCTTATTAGGTAGGAGTTACAGTGAGGCTGTGAGCGAAAGATTTGCACGAGGGTCAGTCAATGGTACTGTGATTCGATAATAAATGGATATGGGCAGAAATTTCTTGTGTGTGTTTTTAATATGTTATGTAAATGAGCGCTAGCCAGGCCTTCTTATGAGCACAAGCTAGCTGCATTCCATCTGATCCCAGGTACCGTGAAAATATTTAGTGTTAAGCGTATGGACCCCGGGTGAAATGTGAAGGCAATAACTTAGAGGGTAAAGATTGACACGAGAAGAAAAATGTTGGTTAGATGGTTTCATGAATTTATGCAAACTTTACACACAAAAAAACATAAAAATTAAAATAACATTCGTTTACACGGAGCATGATTTCCTAAATGGATAATAGAACAAACGGCTAAACGGATAACCATCACAACCTTAATGTATATCAATGACATCTGTTGATAACATATATTATATATTTACACAATAACCAATATTATCATGCCCTGTATGATGCAAAACAGACATATAGTTGCTCATTTCTCACATTTTCAAAATTGTCACTGTAAGCCCTGCCTACTTATTAATATGCATGACACATCCACCAAAAACAATAGGGCACATCTGCAACCATGCACTATCTGTGTACCACATATGACATGAATCCAGTTCATGGTTCTTGAGATATCGTGTTTACAAGGTTTTTGCTTGCAAAATAATATTAAGCCCCACCCACTATGAATACCAATTAAAGTCAACGTTTTTATACAATAAACACGTACACACTAGCTAAAATCGTTATTATAACAAATATGAAACAAAACATACAAGAGCATTTCCAGATATTTACATTAAGCCTCGCCTACATGTGCTTATTAATATTCATGACATCACTGTCAAAAACAATAGGGCACATCTACGGACCATGGGCTATCTGTGTACCAAATATGACATGAATCTAGTTACCCTTCTTGAGATACCGTGTTTACAAGCTCTTTTTAGCAAAATCCTATAAAGCCCCGTCCACTATGCATAATAATGTAATTCAATGTTTTAACACCGTAAACATGTGCACACTAGCTAACATCATAATCAAACTAAAAATGAAACAAAACAGACATGCTATTGCTAAAATATGAGCATTTCAAGATTTTTATTCATTAATATGCATGAAATAATCAATACCAAAAACAATAGGGCATATCTACGGACCATGGACTATCTGTGTACCACATGACATGAATCCAGTATATCGTTCTTGAGATATCGCGCTTACGAGCTTGATGTCACAGACACACATACATACACACATAAATATGTATATATATATATATATATATATATACACATACATACACACATACATACATACATACATACATACATACATACATACATACATACTTTCTGTCACACACACATACATACACCAGCATGACGGCCGGCATAGGTAAGCATCGGAAGCAAAAATGTGCTTGACCACTTTAACTTATGATTTCATAATTCTGTCATGATCATGTTACTTTAGAGTCAGGTCATATCAGGATAATAGTACCAGAGTGGTAAAAAGGTAATTCTGAAGGACAAAAAAAACTCTGGTGCAAAATAGTTATAACAGAAATTGAAAAAAACATAAAAAAAGATGGTATTATTCAAGCAAAATAAAAACACAAGAGTGGTTTGTGGGAGGTCTAAAATAGTAAGTACAGTATCTGATAGGTCAATTGAACCTTGATGTTTGTTTAGGTTTGGCCAAGTAGTTCGCATTTTAGAGCATTTCCTTGGTTTAACGACATAGTGAGGGCTGAGTTCTACAAGTTAGGCACAAGAAAACTAGTTGGAATCAAAATGAATGGTGATTAGAATGAGGCAAGAAAAGTCAAAAGCAAAATCATGTCAAAGGCAAAGGCAGACCACACATACCATAAGAGGTCAGATTTGGAAGTACTGTTTTTTATGACCTAGAGATGGGTTAGAAATGTTTGTTTGTTTGTTTGTTTGATGAGGGCTTAATGGCACCACGATAATGAAAGTCAAATAGTGGCTGAGAGGTTAGATCATTCTAGAGGTAGGAAAGAAAACAGGGGGAGACTGAGAGAAACACAAGAACTAAAAGTAAGAAAGCTGGGATCGAGACAGGAGGTGCATAGGTGAAAAAACAAAGTAGAAAGGGTGGGGTGGGAGAGGAGAACTAAATATAGTTATAGAGGGAAGCATGGTGAAGGAAGGAGATCATTTTATCCAGAGGGTTTTTCTGGAAGAACTCGGCTATTGAGTTGTGGGGAGCGAGGGAAACGCTGGGAAGGTTGAACAGGAGCAAGCAAGGAGAACGTAATGGACTGTGAGGGTGCAATTGCAATTGTTACAGAGGGATTGGGAGGAGCCAATAAGGAGGTGGGAGAGAGTGAGGTGGGTGTGACCTATTCTAAGACAGGCAATATAAACGTTGTTGACACGAGAGACGTTGTGGATGGTGGGTTTGATCAGAATGGTGGGCTGGATGACAAGGAGTTTGTTATCAATTGGGAGTCCCATGAGGTTTGCAAGCGGTCACGAACAAGGGAAAAGTTGAAAAAGTTGGGAGTTGAAAAACTGAGAAGACACAGACAAGAGCCTCAGATATTATCATATTGAAATGTATTCTGCTTAGAGCTACACAAAAATTTCTCCTAAAGGAATATTCCCATGAATTTTCCTTTTTCATATATGATAGAGAAAATTTGTAGAAACAAAGTGGTGAAAAAAACTATGGTGAAAAAAACTATGTTAATATCTTATTCCGTTTAGAAGTTATAACAATTTAAAGAGTAGAAATATTTTCTTAAAAACACCTCGTACAGTATATATCCTTCAGCTTGGTGATGTCATCAAGGCAATTCCAGCACAATTCTTATCAATCTAAACACATATTTTTTTTTTTACATTATCGAACTGCATTTTTGGTTCATAATAAAAGATATGGTGGAACATATAATTTACAAGAAAACATTGTTTTTTCTTCGTGTACATTACATTTACAATAATAAAAAAATCCAAATCATTTTTAAAGAAATACAAAAGAAGTTTTGTTGAAATTGTCTCTAATACCTCAGATGTTGCCAATTCGTCACTTTTGTCCAAATTGAAAAAATACTCTAAAATTTTGTAACTTCTAAACAGGATAAGATATCAACATACAAGATATTAACATAAGTTTTTTCCACCACTTTGGTTTCTGAATTTTTTCTATCATAATGAAAAAATGAAAATCCATGGGAATATTCCTTTAATTCTTACTAAAAAGAGCATCTGAGTAGAATAGTCTTTATTTCTATCATTGACTAATTATCTATTATCATATCAAATACAATCATCAAAATTATGTAAATTTGATATGTCAAAAAGGTAACCTTCATGATACTAACTCCTTTCTTCCAAGATTTATAATATCTCTTATAAACCGCATAATTTCCTCTTAATGTAGTTTGTTCTCTTTTTGAATAACTCTTAAACTTGAACAATGTCTTCCGCAAAATATCCCCTCTAAAATGTGGAACCCACTTTTCCACTGACTTGGTTTCTCTAAAGCTTGGGTCATATGTCGTTATTTCGATATTGACCTATATCGATATGGCCGATATCGAGTTTAAGGGTCATATAGATATATGGGGATTATGCTTTTCAATGATAATACACAATACATGAACTACTAGAAAGTAGTGCTGTCATGACATCGCTCTATTACATATCGATTATCGTGCAGGAAAATATCACAATATATCGTATATCGCGATACTTTTCAAGAAAACTGACTCACGACACAAATTGTTAATATCACTAACGTTATATTATCATGGAGTTACAATTTACTCCATGATATGATAAACGCAAGAAAAAAAGATTTGCAGATCTAGCAGACGACATGATCGTGTGACTATTACGTTCATCACGCATCACGCGTGTGTTTGGTAATTCAGCCAAAGTGACCATGAATCATCGAAGTGAGAGCCTGAGTGGCACATTCTGGACCAATTTTTCGTTCTTTTTGCCAACTTACATCGGCGCGTGGGAATGTGTGGTGACGGAGCACAATTTTTAATTACTTGTTTTTATGTTTCACCATTATTTTTCACGTTTTTAATGGCCTAAACTTGGCTTTAATATTTAGTATCGAATGTATTAATGAGACAATACCTTCCCTTTAACTACTGTACATTCCCAAAACCCTCCCCATACCAATAATTTGAAGTAATCAAATCAAAGTTCATTTGATGAAATCCACAAAATTTAACTAAGATACTGAAAATGCATCGTCATTATGACCAACCTTCTACAGAAAGAAATGAAAATGAAAGCAAGGCCCCATTTATTACATCACATATACACACCATGAACATTTAATACTCTCCAAAGGTGAATAAAAGCCAGGGCAAGTGGAAAACTACATTATCATCAAAAACTGCTCAAATGCAACAAAGAAGTTGTTTTGAGTATATAGTGTATATATATATAGTCCTATAACTTCACTCCATTAATTTGAAAACACTTCATCTCTTTATCTGGAGATATCGTTGAAATTTCTTCCATTTTAATTTAACGTTATGAAAGAGGGATCAGACAGAAGGGATACCAAATTTCAATTTGCATGGGAAGAAATTTTGCAATAAGGGAGAAACCCTCTTTTCTTTTTTAGACTGTGAAAAAGGATAACAAATTGGTAATTTAGTCAAAGTTTATTAGATCAAAATTTCAGAATAGGCCAGATTGAAGTACTGTATATAGGTTTCCGGTTACTGACTGACATCACATAAGAGTGTGGACTGGAAAGACTGTATTTCAAAATTTTGAATACAAAATTAAATATTGTACCTTACTGTACAATACATCATTTTTAAAGATCTGGAATATGAATAACAAATTCTTTCATCTTGTCCAAGAAATACAATTCTGACATAAATTAATGCCATCAAAGTGAATTAAACTATAGACTCATTTACTGTATTTCAATAAAGTCTGTAAAGAAGACATAAAGTCTGGCTTTTTCTTCATTTAATATGATAGAAATAATAATTATAAGTCATCTGAAAAACTTATACAAAACAATTTAGCACATACTTTTTATTTATTAAAACATTAATTCTGTCCATATAAACTTACATGGGAGTGGCCATTATTTTCATGCACCCTCTAAAAAATGATGTCATACACCCAATACAAATAAGAATATTTTTTTTTTTTTATAATCTACTTCAAACAAAATCTTTTTACCTTTACATGGGTCTATGAAATTTTTATTACATACAATACTAATGATTCAAACCCTTTAAATTTCATCTTAAAGCATTTCAAAAAAAAAAATTTTTCAAGAGAATTCTAAAGCAATACATTATATGTACAGAAATAGGGCAGAAATGTGTCATGATTTCCACACAAAATAGCAGCGTCCATGTGTGACTTCAAACATAAACATGAGAGAGGAATTTGATTTTGACTTGCTGGTTTTTGGTTTTGGCTTGATCTTAGTCCTCTTATCATATGAAATAAGGATTGTACCAGCCTTTCCTTTAATAAAGTGAATATATTTTTTTCATTAAATACATTTTTTCCTACCTACCAAGCCAAGATTTGGCATGGTTTTCCCCCAATTTTGTAATTAAGTTTATTACAAAAATACTGTTTGAGGCATTGAAGATCAATGAATACATGCATGTGTGATGAATGGCCTTTTCACGATTTTATTAAATACATGACTTATTCTATTTTAGCGCATCTAACATCACTCATTGCTTTTTGTTGTTTTTCCAAGAATAACATGATATTAATTATTCAGTGACAATTTCTACATGAATTAATTTTTCAGTGATATGTAGAATAAGGTTGTGACACAGTGACGGTTATCTGTTTACCCACCAGTTTGTGCTATTATCCGTTTAGGAAATCATACTCTGTATAATCAAATATTATTCAACTCTTATGTTTGTTATTTAAAAGTTTGAATAAATTCACCTTTTTTTTTTCATGTCAATCTTTGCCCACTAAGTTATTGCCTTCTCATTTCACTTGGGATCCATATGCATAGTGCAATGTAAAATTCAACAGTACCTGGGATCGAAACAGCTAGATTTTACTCCTAAGGAAGGCCCAGGTTGGCGCTCATTTACATAACCCATCAAATACACACAAAAATAAATTTCCACCCATCCATTCACTAACGAATCACTGTACATACAGTATTTCCCAACCACTGACCAACCCACGTACAAATCTTTTGCTTACAGCCATGCAGTAACTCCTAATAAGGTCATGGGGATACCGTACAAGCTTGTATTGCGGGAATTTGTCGCTTAAAGAAGTCATTTTCGGTAACCTAGTAATAAGTGAAGCAATCCATGTTGGAATGTTTAACCAATCAAACATCAGTAAATCTTGGATAAACCATGCAGTAAGAGACATTTGTCTCTGGCGTGTTACATTCCATTCAGGGGTTAGAATGTTAAACTTCTGGTGACTTTTGGTGGAAAAGTTTTAGTGTGATGGTGAATGCACGTGGCATTACATAAGCCTGAAGTTACAACAAATACCTGCTTTATGTTCTGAATCAGGAATCCAGGCCAACATATTTAAACCAAAGAACTGACTCACAGGAGTGTTTGTCGCTTAAAATGTTAATAAAATTTTGCGCAACTAGGCTAGGCTACTTCTAACGTTATGGTACTAAATCTAAAAGTCAAGTTTAGGCCATTAAAAACGAGCAAAATATTGTTGAAACATAAAAACAACTAATGAAAAATTGTGCTCCGTCACCACACATTGGCACGCGCCGATGTAAGTTGGCAAAAAGAACGAAAAAAATCAGTCTAGAATGTGCCACTCAGGCTCTCACTTCGATGATTCATGGTCACTTTGGCTGAATTACAAGCACGCGTGATGCATGATGAACGTAATAGTCACACGATCATGTCATCTGCTAGATCTGCAAATCATTTTTTATCGGTTCATCATATCATGGAATAAATTGTAACTCCATGATCATAAATCATGTTAGTGATATTATCAATTTGTGTCGTGAGTCAGTTTCCTTGAAAAGTATCGAGATATACGATATATCGTGATATTTTTCTGCACGATAATCTATATGTAATAGAGCCATGTCGTGACAGCACTACTTTTTAGTAGTTCATGTATTGTGTATTATCATTGAAAAACATAATATCAATATATCTATATGACCCTTGAACTCGATATCGGCCATATCAATATGGGTCAATATCGAAATACAATATATGACCCAAGCTTTAGAGAAACCAAGTCAGTGGAGAAGTAGGTTCCACAATTTGAAAGGGATATTTTCCAGAAGAAATTGTTCAAGTTTGAAAGTTATTCAAAAAGAGAACAAACTACATTAAGAGGAAAATTACACATTTATAACAGATATTATAAATCTTGGAAGAAAGTCTTCTGGAGTTAGTAACATGAAGGTTACCTTTCTGACATATCACATTTACATAATTTTGATGATTGTATTTGATATGATAATAGATAATTAGTAAATGATAGAAATAAAGACTATTTCACTCAAGATGCTCTTTTTAGTAAAAATTAAAGGAATATTCCCATGGATTTTCATTTTTTCATATATGATAAAGAAAATTTATAGAAACAAAAGTGGTGAAAAAATTATGTTAATAATTTATTCGGTTTAGAAGTTGTAACAATTCAGGAGTAGAAAATTTTCTTAAAAACACTCGTACAGTATATTGTGTGTCCTTCAGCTTGGTAATGTCATCAAGGCAAATCCAGCAGTTCTTATGTATTTCTTATCAATTTAATTACACTTTTATTACATTATCGAACAGCATTTTTGGCTCATTATAGATTTAGGGTGGAATATATCATTTACAAGAAAGTATTTTGTTTTTTTCTTGGTGTACATCACATTTACAATGATACAAAAATCCAAATCATTTTTAAATTAATACAAAAGAAGTTTTGTTGAAATTGTCTCTATGACATCACAGATGTTGCCAATCAGTCACTTTTGTCCAAATTTAAAATACTTTAAAATTTCATAACTTCTAAACGGAATAAGATATTAACTCCTTTTTTTCCACCACTTTTGTTTCTGATATTTTTCTCTACCATATATGAAAAAATGAAAATCTATGGAAATATTCAATTTAATGCCCTTACATTTCTCTCATTTTGTTTCGCTTATTCGCAGCAAGTGTGCATGTTCTGTTATGTATGAAGTAGATGCACAAAATTTCTTCATGTGTCATTCAAATTTCTTTGCAAGATTTGACCACTACAGTTTTTGTTGATGTACGAGGGGAGGGAAGATTTGATTTCTTTGGCAGGAATCCCACATCGACACATCTACATGTAAATGTGCACAGTATGGCAAAATTGTTCAAGTGCTGCTCGATGAACAAGTACTTGTTGGGGGGGTTGGGGGGAGGGGGTAATTGGTCTAACACTGAAGGACAAGCTGGAATTTGAACTAAAATTTAGATTTGGAACTTGGAATATCCCATTTCTTGAAAGTGGTCTGCCATATTGGTACCAATGATAGATAAGCCACTTCAATATGCATTCTTACTTTGCTTCCCCACAAACAAAAACAAACAAAAAAATACCACCAAAGAAAAACAAAACAAGTTATGCAAAGCAGACAAGTGGAACACAACATTTTCAATTTAATGTCCAATCAATTCTTCTTATAAACAGTTGCACTTAACAATCCCCAAACCCCAAAATCAATTATTTTTGTAGCACAAGGTCAGATCCTGGAATACAAGCCATTTGGGAACTGTTCCCCATTTCAACTGCCTAGCTCTGGAACAATGGGAGAAGTTTCTGATCCAGGTGATGCTGAACAAGAAGGTCATTGAGCTTACTGTCTAGACAGCATGGAATGGTGACTCTTGACATTATGAGTCCAAGATGTCCTGGTGAAAAGTTTAAAACTGTAATCATTGAGAAATTGACATTATCAATATCTATTTTTAGAGTAAATAACAATCAGGAAGTCTACAGTAGCTATCTCATACAACAAGAAGAGCAAGGGCATTGCCGAGAGCTGTGAACGTTTAGGGATTTGAGTACACACGTGTACACAGCAAAAAATGCGAGCGTGTCTCAATTACACGCATTTAGTACTAATATGTTTAGAAGTACACCAAAATTGCTCCAATTTATGAGGCCAAGTAAAAAAATCGAGCAACCAGTATGAAAAAAGTATTGACTCCATTGCCCAAATAGACGCTGGAATTTTGCTTTCTGAATCGTGAAAAGTTTATTTCTTCTACAGTATAAATCATCATTTTTATGGAAAATATGCCTAGAAATTCAGTATAGAAAGAACAGAAAACTTCCCTTCAATGTCATTTAATCTCAACATCGTGTAACTTTTTGCCGTACTCTCACTTTCACTGTGAAAATCTTGCATACTATGATACCTCACCTTAAAACATTTAAAAACTACGCACCACCCCGAAGTATTGCTCATATCAGTACTCTAGAAAAAAATGGCTGCCATGTTTGCGAAGCATGAAAATTTTTAGCTCTGTTATAACCTTTTTTTGTTCGTTTATTTTGCAATATAATTTTCTTTCTTGCAAAATTTATTTGAATCATCAGGTAATATTTAAATGTAAATATACTGATTGTCACGATTAAAGTATTTTGACTGTGTGTTTTTGGTCGATTTAACAGCTTGTAAAAAGGGTCTTGATTGAGTGGGATTAAAAGCCTTACGTAACTTACTGTATGGCCTATTGGTAGTTTCACCAGTTCACTGTTGCAAATTCGCGGTGCATTTCACGAGTTACTCGGATTTCGGTGAAATCATAGTGCAAAATATTCCCATTCAAAAGTGATTAACTGCGCATTTGTGATTCGCACATTTAAAAAGGATTATGCTAATCGGGTTTACAGTTTGTAAAAGTCATTGATTTGAATTTTGTCAGCTAAAGGTGTGTGTGATTTGAATATTAATTTTTAACGGCAAGACTCCACTCTGAAAAACGATTACTCGCAATTCGATAATTATTCAACGTTCACTGCATTTGCGAATGTTTAGCGTGTAAACGGGTCACAGCTCAAGCATTGCCAATCTATTTTCAAAATATATTAATCCAGTTTACCTTCATTATGGAATTTAAATACCTTAACATGTACAAGAAAACATACCATTCCAAATTTTAAGGTGGTGAATATTTCACTGCAAAGAATCAACTTTTAAAGGTGCCAGTACTTTTAATGATAATATTCTTGAACACTTACAGCATCTTAGGAATAATCATCTTTAGGAAAGACTGAGAATTGCAGTCAATGCAATATACTACTCAAAACAAATTTCTGCACACATAGACTGAGTGACGACAAGATGGTGAACAAAAATTGCACCTATGAGCACGTTACCGGCTTTGTAAATCCAATTCCCATCACCCAGAACGGTTAGCAAACCAAATTTTGATTCTTCCTTTTGCTTAAAACTCTCAAGATCTGGGGAAATACCATAAATGGATCAAAACTTGCAGCAGGGCACACTGAACATCTAAATGTCAATGCATTGGTCATACATGATTGCAGATTTGAGGTTTGTTTGCGCCACCTAGTAACCGCGTTGCTATGGTGGGTGTGGCTTATTTCATAACTTAGAGATGTTAATTTGATAACTAATTAACTTCTTTACCAATTGAAAATACACTTGACCCTGTTTTAGTGTTTTTCTGAAAAAGTGATTATCAGTCTCATCAAATATTTCAATAAAATATGCAGACTCCTGAGAAATGTGAAGATGTGATGTCACTATTACTAGTATGGTTTCAGTCATTTCTGACATAATTTCAATCTTGTATATACCTCCTTTCCACTCTAATTTTTGTTGAATACTTTCTGCTTCAATTTATTCTTTTTAATGCACACTCTATTTCACTTTCAATGAATATATTTAACCATCCTAACCCTCTCATTTATTACAAAGCAAAACATTATATTGGAGAGAGAACGCACACTATAGCAAATATTTTCATCAAAGGTTACTGTACTTTTCAGTGGTCTACAGACATCAAGATATGTGTACAGTGTGTACTGTTGCTTTAAAACACTGTTTTATTCCTGCCAAAAGTGATTATGAACTTGAGTCACTATCGCTTTCACTGACTCAAGAAATGTTTACAATGTAAAAAACACAAAAATACTGTGATAACTTAGTTGTCTTACAAAAGCCATTTATACATTACAATGCTGAAATGCACGAATCAAGAAAACAAAGATAATCCCAGCTTTCAAACTCATTTTGTATTTCCTATACTGTATATAGTCTGAAAAGACTCATAAATTTGTATTAAGTTTAATATCATTGATCATTACAACATCAACTAGCAAATATGCAATCAAACACTTCATTCCAGATTCAAAATAAGGGACCCTTATAAAGAACAACAGCTGCTCAATTTGTTTTGTTACTTTTCAGTCATTTTCACCCATATTTTTCAATTGCTTAGGCCAAAATTGAATGGCTGTACAATTAGTTTACCAGTCGACCGACTGACCGTCCGTCAGACAAAAGTGATAACCATTAAAATATCATTGCAGTTTTTGAAAGAAACAAATAAATGTTGTTAGGTGAATACTGTACACTGTTTGTACTCGCTCATCTTTCATTAAATTTTTAAGAGGATAAATTGTTTGATTTTTTTTCAAAAATAAAATTACCAACCAAAGATTTTGGCAAAATGAAATTGGAAACCAGCATGTATTTTATTTTAGCCTGACTCTTCCATCCATTATGACAAGTCAGTCATAAAGTCTTATACAATACATGAACATCAATTATTGCTATTGCACTAATTTGCTTGCTAATATTGTCTTCTTTTTTTGGGGTTCAAAATTTTTCCCCATATACCCTCAATTGCGTATTGCAAAGCTTAATTTTTTTTTTTATTGATGATAAGTCACGCATAATTTCTGTCCAGGAATTTTTTTAAGTGTTTGTTTTATGTTTTTGACTTTGATTCTTTTATAATGTATAAATGCCAAAGATTGCAACAAAATCATCAAAAAATCTTCGGAGAAAGAGGCACTCTAAAAAGATGAATTAACACACATATATCATACTGAAGATTGGCCTGCAGATATTCTAAACTTAGCACCCACTTATGAACCGAGGTAGCTGGAGTGAATGCAAATGAGGAAGGGAAAATCCCAATCTGACTTGACTGTACCAAAGACACATAGGCGCTGCAAGGCATTAACTGCTACTGTACAGCACATTTGCTGTTCGTGAGGAAATCAAGACCTAAAATATTGATTGATTATAATTCTATTTGCTCCAGAGACAACTTATTTAAAACACTTCTTGTAGAAGTAATGACATAACTTGTTTCTTGAGGGATGAAATACAGTACTTGCAGCTTAAATGTGCCAACAGTAAAATACAGCCAGACTTCAACAAAACAAAGGTTGTTCTATTCACTCCAGAGACAACATTTTTTTTAAACACTTCTTATAGTAATGACATAACTTGTTTTTTTTTATTAAAGATTAAGTAGTCCAGCAAGTTCACCTCACATGAGAGAAAAACTCAAAAGAAACAAAATGGTGAAGAAAACATTCAAAAATCTTATCCTATTAAGGAGATAATTAAGTGTAAAGTTCTGCATTATTTGTGAAGAAACGACTGAAATCAGACTAGCTCGATGTCACAATCTCAGATTTCTTAGTCTTATGTATTCTATCATATTTTTCCTGAGATTTTGTGGCTTACAAGCCATTGCAGATGTCAATAAAGTAGTAATACAGAATCTAGTAGGCAGAGGAGTAATTATAATTTAGCACCTGAAAAAAGTTTGAGGAAAAACTAGAGCTGTGACCGTTTAGCGTGTACATGCTACACACTTGCAAATCCTTGTAAACGTTTACTAAATACTTCATTCTGAGTAATCGTTTTTCATAGTCAGTCTTGCAATTAAAAATCAATATGATCATTCATGATTCAAATCACACACACATTCGGCTGACAAAATTCCAATCAATGACTTTTTACAAACTGCAAACCCAATTAGCATAATCCTTTTTAAATGTGCGAATCACAAATGCGCAGTAATCACCAATGAATGGGGATATTAGGCACTTTGATTTCGCTGAAATCTGAGTAGGCCAACTTGTAAAATGCACCGCAAATGTGCAGCAGTAAACAGTGAAACTAACAATAGGCCTAACGTTAGGCCATAATTAATAAGGCTTTAAATCCCACACAATCAAGGCCCATTTTACAAGCTGTTTAATCGACCAACAAACACAGTCCAAATACTTTAATCGTGACAATCAGTACATTTACATGTAAATATAACCTGATGAGTCAAATAAATTATGCAAGAAAGAAATAATATTGCAAAATAAACAAACCTAAAAAGTTTTTGACAAAACTGAAATTCTAGGTGCTTCGCAAAGATGGCAGCCATTTTTTCAAGAGGACTATTTCAGAACATCCGGGGTGGTGGTGTAGTTTTGAAAATTTTTACGATCAGGTATCATAGGCCTAGTATGCAGGATTTTCAGTGAAACTTTGAAAGCCATAGTGAGTAGGGCAAAAAAAGTTATGCGATCTTGAGTTTAAATAACATTGAAAGAAGGTTATCTGTTCTTTCTAAACTGAATTTCCATGCATATTTTCTATAAACATGATGATTTATATACTGTAGAAGTAAGCTTTTTACGATTTGGAAAGCAAAACTCAAGCGTCTATTTGGGCAATGGAGTCAATACTTTTGCCATACTGCTTGCGCGATTTTTTTTACGGTACTAAACGCGTGTAAACGATACTTGCTCGCTTTTTTGGCATGTACACGTTTACTCAAATCCCTAGACGTTCACAGCTCTAAGAAAAACACTTCAAATGTGTGTATTTTATTTTTTATATTAAATTTTCTTCAAATTATATTAACAATTGCTATGAATGGGATGGGGGCACCAAAAGTAGACCTCCTACACCAGTTATTTCTATACAGATGAGACAGAACTTAACTTAAATATTTCCTGAACCGAGTAAGATGATGAAGTAATTTCTTCACCATTTTGTTTCTATTAAAATATTCTTTTCAAATAAGATGAATTTGCTGAGCCACTAAACTACTGGAGCAAATTATGTAGGAAAGAACCAGCCATGAACAATCCTTATGCAAAATATTTTGTCCCAAATTCTTGTGCAAAAATATTTTCTTTTCAACAAAAATATTCCCACCTCTCCTCCTCTAAGGTATTTTATTAAGAGGGAGAGATTCCTTCCATCAATTCCCCCTTACCTCTTGAGTTGGAAGTAATTATCAAATTTCCCACGATTCTGAATGAAGGTGTCGAAAATCTTCCCCGAAAAATCATGGCAGAAATAATATTGATGTAGTGAATACATCTTCAAATACTTCCCTCTTTTGCAATTTAATGTACTTTTCATTGTACAATTACATGGGGGACGTTTGAGAGCACATATTTACCACATACTGTTGCTTACTCAAAAAATCTATTTAAAAAAAATGTAAAAAAATTTAATGATTTTTTAGTTTTCTTCCCACGAATTCCCTGGAGATTTTTTCGAGCTCCGCCTTACCTGACAGTACCTGATTCGGAGGGTACAGCAAGTGCAAAGATTACAGTTTAAGTCTGGTGACTCGTTGCATTAGCTAGGTAATATACACAGCATTGCTTGCAAGCATTAACATGGGTTTGGGTGTGGCATACATTATGGTTAGTGGTAATTGATTAATACATGCATCGCCTTCTCACTCTTTGCCGAAATATAGGCCACGGATGAAACCCCTCCATTTTAAGCCAGCATTTGCAGCTGTTGCCTTTGTCATGTCCCGCCTCCAGATATTTCTGATTAATGCCATTTCAAAAATCAGATTTTCCAAAAATATGTTTTTGATGAATATCTATTTGATTAAACCATTTTGAACAGCATTTTTGTGAATTTAAATTTTTTTTTGTAATTCAGGAAATTAATTGAGACAAATCACATGAACTTGATCACATTTTCATTGATTTCTTTTAAATGCAGTTGACATTGCAATATGAACTGGTGAAAACAGAAAAGATCTTTAAGACCAGTTATTGAGGAGACGATAAAAAGTTTCTGATTGATTGAATTATTTACATAAATACTGAAAACAGAATCAATAACCTCTGACAAAGTAACGTCACCAGTATGTATCCCATTTTCAGGTGATGTCATGCAATTTACTTGAGTTGAGAAGTAGGGATTGCGACCGTTTACCGGTTAACCAATAAATGGTCATTACTATCGTTAACCATTACAAAATTAATTTTTCGTTAAACAAAAATTCGGCCACAAAACTTTTAATTCAAACCATTACCCATTTTATATGAAATTCCAGAAGAAACTTTTAACGTCAACCAATTAACATTCACTTTAAGAGTCAAATTTTTCAAAATTAATATTTTTTCCCTTTACAGCATCAATAACTTTGATTTGTCCATCACGACAATTCAAAAAGTCATCAGAATACAAGCACAATACACAGTGCGCTAGGCCTTATCATCGATACAAACAATACTAAGCCCATTTGCCAACAGCAACAATGTTATTCTGTCCACCACAAACTCACCTTGTCCATTTACATGGCTTTATAGCAAAGATAATTGTAGATTATCTTTAAACTCTGGATGTGGCCAATGTCGGCCATCTTACCATTCACTGCTTAAAAACAAGGGAGCACTCGATCAACAATGCATCACACTCAACATTTATCTGGCCACATAATCAGGGTGATAAAAGACAAGTTCGTAATCTTGATGGACATTTGTCAACAGAAAGTGTATTTATTGGGTATTCAATAGGATTAAAATTTACGGATTCAATTTAATTATAATTTTACTTGTTGAAGAGGTTTTCTCTTTTTAATACTCTCGTGTTTAAGTATTGAATAGAACATGTAATAGTTGCTACACCCTCTCCAAAATGGCCGTGGTAATCGCATACTTAACACTGATCGAACAGCTTAATTATTTAATTCAAAATCCTGATTCCGGCAGTCATTTGTGAATGGTTGTAATATTTTATTTAATGTTTTTTGTTAGAAAGATGTGTTTGTTAGAGTAAATCGCCAAGTATCTTCTTCAAAATGAAGCAGATTTCTGATGCCACTCATGCTAATTGTTTACTGTACTAAACAGGCCTAGCACTGTACTGTACTGTATGTACACACAGTAAGTACAACAAGATACAACATAAACAATGGGCTCGATTCCATCAAACTTTTCGGCGTCTTATTGATTATACGATAAACGATCGATAAAGATGATCGTTTATTGTATACTGAATTAAACGAAAATGCACATCACTATGTACATGAATCAAGTAACATATTTGTGCCAAAATTTATGTAAGTTTCCGGTTAATGACTTGACTGTCAGGTAAAACTTTCATGTCAACCTTAATATTTGTAGTGCTATCTTTGAAAAAAATTAAACAAAAAATCTATACCTTATAATTCTAGCTTCTAGCCTACTATAGTGCAGCAAGGAACAATTTTTGTGAGCAGCAAAATTACTCATCTTGGCCATTTTAAAGAACAGCTCAGCTGTCAAGCAATTTGGAAGATCATTGAAAAGTTTCTTTTGGACTTTCATATAAAATGGTAATCATTGATAGCACGAACTACAAAGAGCTTATATGAAATGAAATGCTTCATCATACTAGTTCATAATTACCTCCGCCAACAAAGTTGGACAGAGGTTTAATGTTTTTGCCTCTGTAAAATTGTTTGTTTGTTTGTCATCAAGATATCTGAAAGAACCGTTGATTGAAATCTGATCAAAATTGGTGTGTGGTTTTGTGAAATGCTTCTTCATACTTAAGTCCATAATTACCTCCACCATTTTAAGGTGAGTTTGTCTGTCATAGGGATATCTCAAGAACTGATGACTGGATTTTGAATAAAATTAATGTGTGGTTTTGTTACTGTTTTAGGAAGAAGTGACTAAAATTTGGGAATAATTGACACAGGTGAAAGGCAGAAATTCAGGGGTGGGGATGTTTTAAGATGAGATCTGTCAAGACTAAGTTGTCAACACTTAAGTAGCCTTGGAAGAAATCCAGTCAGAAGATAATCTTCAAATGTTCATATTGCAAAACTTCATTACAGATCAAAACTTGGAGATGAATCTTGGTTGGCATAGGATTTCTGAGGTACAGTGACCCATGCGAGCAGTTTGACATCAGCAAGTTTTTTCGGCATTAAACCTCGTTTTACAGGCGAGTTTGAAAACAACAAAATCCGGAGATATTTTGTTCAGTTTCACAAGCCATCGCCACTGCAAAATATTTTTAATTAAACATTGAGTAACCAGTGTCGTTTTAACATAAAAATATTGTCGAGCCCGTTCAGTTAAGTAATCAATGAAAGGTCTCAATTGAGTGAAAACATTCGACAATATTGAAACACAATGGGAGTTTAAAACATCATATCGAAGTATTATTTAGGGCCTACATCAATAGTATGTGAACATCATATCGGAATACTCACATTGGAATATTATTAGAACATCACTTCAAAATAATAATTAAATTCATGAATAAATTTGATAACGACAAGTCATAACTGATTATTATTTCGAATTTAACGAGCTTAATCAAACCAATGGAAATAAAGTTTCTACTGTCCTTCCAGTTTAGTGTTTTCCTTTTCAATGTGCAGATTAAAATATAAAAAAATATATAAAAGCTGTTAAACTGTTTACAAATGCTATTTCCTTGTTTTGAAAACGTATGTTCTACTTCCATCTTCTAGCTTTGCAAATAACAAATTAAAAAACTTCCATAAACCAGTCTTACATTCCTTCCGAGTAAGGAGCTGTCACCCCAGTTAATGTCCGCCAAGCTAATGTATAGCAAATTATAAGCACAACATCACAGAGACATCGCACCAGTATAAATTCATCATGTGAAATTACTACTTTTTAAGCATCACCTTACCTTCATTTGAGGAAACAAATCATACAAATGGGGAGAAGAAAGGGACAATATCATATACTAAGTATGTTTTTACAGTAAAACGAATTACCCCACTTCAAATTTAATGTTTGGCGATTTAATTTGCCGTTTGAAGGCTGCAAACGGAGAGATCTTAACAAATAACCATGGCACTGCCACCCCCACCCCGCCCCTACTCACCCCTTCTTCCTATTCGTAATACTTCTATTTTTTTGTGGAGAAATTCAAAAAAATGGGAGAGGGGACAATACGATCTACAAAATTATGTTTTCATGAGAAAGAACGCTCCCACCCAAAATTCAATAGTTTAACGATCCCAGTTTGTCGCTTCAAACTTGCAAACGAGCTAAGGGATCATAACAAAGATCCACTCCCTCACATCCCATCTTGCTGTCGTAATACTTTCTTTTTTGTGGAGAAATTGAAGAAAATTGGACAGGGGACAAGATAATCTACCAAATTATATTGGGTATGGGGTTCAAATGAACTCTTAAATTATTCTAGGCATGTTGAAATTGCAACGAGCGAAAGGTATGCGCTCTAGGAAGTGCTAATATTCTAGTTCCTTCATGTCATCCATTTTACCGAAACCTTATAAGTCATAAAAATAGTAAAACCATGTTACTTATCAAATTCCAAAAAAAAAACTTACTCTGGTGAAAAACCATCAACGTGAAGTATCCTCATCTGTTTCACAATTGTGCTTTTTCCAGATTCACCAGCACCTGCCAAAAAAAATTATATAATATAAATCAAATAAAAATACATAACAAAATAGACACAAAATTAATGTAAATTTGTTGCAGTCACATATAACCTGGTGCAATGAAGATAACAAACCAAGGGAAAACAACCTAAAAACCATGCAAAATGAGTAACATAATTATTCACTTTGTCCAATTTTGCTGATTAGGCCAAAATAAATGTTAGGTTCCCAAATTTATCTTCCCAAATCTTAGATCAGTAGGTATGAATTTCTTTTATTCCACTTTGCTTCTGTAACTGAAAAATTCCCTGCTTATAGAGATAGTGCTGTTGACAATTAGCAATTAATCGCTAATCGCTCGCAACTCTTTAAGCAGAACCAAAAGATTATGTGGTTCTTTTTTCCAAGCTGACATTGCATATCATGAAATATTTGATATGACATAAATCATTCTTGAGATATTGTGTTTACAGGCTCTTTTCAGCAAAATCAATTACTGTAAGCCCTGCCCACTATGTATATTAATAACATTCAATGTTTGTTTTTTAAATTTTCATAAAATGAATACATACAAACTAGCTAACATCATAATTCTACAAAATGTGAAACAAAACAGACATGTGATTGTTAAAATATGAGGATTTCAACTTCCTTTCTTTCCTAATGATGTACCTAGTCTTACCACTGTTGTAGGAGTTTCCACAGTTTTCCAGTGGAGCAACTGATCTATCTTCATTTTCTGACTTTGTAGGCTACTGGCAAACCTCAGCCAAAGTCAGAGAATCTCCAAGTTGTCATTGTCAGTGACTCAGTGCACAACAATCTTTAAATAGGGCTGATTATTTTAATATTGTCTACCAGGTCCGTAAACAATGAATAATTGTTAATGTTTATACTATGTACGTAAACAAACATTTGATGCAGTTAACCCCAAAACTGGCAAATGAAAAATATGGACATTGGAAAACAGTAAAATATCCTTCAGAGTTCAAATCATATTTCTTTCATTTCATCAAATCGTGAAATATTTTACACTTTTCACCTAAGGCCAAAAGAACCTCAATGACTATGAGGCTCATTCGAAATAAAAATCCATAGGGGCACTATCGTTACATATGGTCAATAGGAGAAAACACAATTTGTTGTGATTTCGACAAAAATTGCACATACCTCGACTTAAACACTCACAGAAATGTAATTATTGTCTAATTTGTCATATTTCAGCAAAAGAAAAAAATCTGGCAACCAGTAATGACTGAAAACGGGGTATTTTTGTGAAAAAATTACATTGACATTGTCAAAGAATGACATTTTTACACAATAGGTACTTTAATATCGTGACGCTAAGGCCTAATTTTTTGGACAAAAATACCTCCTTTTCAGCTATTCCGGGGTAGGCCTATATAATTTTATTTTTTGGCTTAAATATCATGACAAATCAAATAATAATTAGATTTCTGGGAATTTTCGTGTTTTTTCCTATTGACCGTAACAAAAGTGCCACTATAGATTTTTATTTCGGGTGAGCCCTATTTGAGTATTCGGGATGACGTCACAATAACATAACGTGCATAAGTCTGAACAATCACTTGTCGGTGAAAACAAAAGCATTTTACCATTACAGCCACTGTGAAATCGGTCACAATTAGAGGCCTAAATCTCTTATAATCGCTTTAGCAATTTTGCTGGAAATTGTTGCAAACGTGCAGAAAATACCGTAGAAAAGATCATTTTGAAGTATGAAATATATGTAGCGTGAGTACATAGAATAAAGCGTGGTGTTCACTTGTGCACAAATCATAGCACGTTTTCACCAACAAAGAGTTCCGGATGTTCATAAGTACCAGATGACCAAATACTCGAATAGGTCTGTGGAATAAACAGTGATATGATGTCTTTAACCATTTAACTTCAGGCCTAACATTAGGCTACTTGTTAAGACAAGACAAAATACTCTGTACAAAAACCTAATTTAAAAATATATATAGGCCAGCTTATGTTAAGCCCAACGTTACTGTACATCTGACAATGATAAAATTCGGCTTTGTGTTGACAAATGACAGAACTGGTACTGGTCTACCCACACACAGTAACAGTCCAACCAAGTATCCTAAAGAAAATAGTGTAGCCTAGCATAAGCAATATGTCAATGGGGATTCCACAGTGTAAGAATAGGCCTAACATTAACGTTAGGCCTGCATAATTTTACACACTCAAAACAGATAGCCGATGATAGAAACGCAGAACTAACCCAATAATAATAGCCGATGTGTCGCTCTATAAATCGCTTTATCTTTCTGGAGTTGTTTTTCTATCTTCTTATTTGCTTCTTTTTTCTTCTTCTCCTCATCTCGATCCTCATTCGTGAGTCCGTTCCCAAAACAACCCATTATGGGCCCTGACAGTTTGACGAATGTTTTGACTTGGTCGCCTTGACTTGGCGATCCAACCTCACTGAAGAAGAAAAAATACTACTTATTCCAGAATAAAATCCACGTAATTACACCTTAGGTCCAAATGTACTCTATCCTAAGGATACAAATCCAGGTTCAGATATCCTTGAAAAAAATCCAAACTAACGTAACCGTTCAATTCAGGCCTGAAACAGGAATGCTGGCTTCGAAGAGGACGAGCCATTGAGCATTGTCAGATTGTGTAGAAATTATCAATCTACATGCATTGCTAGCAACGGGTCGCCGAACAGGCCAGGGCGGGGTTGCGTGTTGCCAGATGCTTCTTTTCATATCTTCAAAGCATTTTAATTTTGCATGTTAAATAGGCGGAGATAAATAAAATTTCCTATCTTGGGGAGGTATGTCATGTTTGCACACAATTTATACGGTAGAAATTGATGGAAATGTAAAGCTGTTTCTATGAAATTTACGAGTTTCTTTTATTTCCTGTCGATTTTCTTGCTTTTTGATAATCCGTTTTTACTTATTTTAAGACTCGAACTTCATCAAGTTCCTTTCTTTCTCGTATGAAAATTAAAAACGAGAAAATTATTGTGTTTAATAAATAGCCAAATAAAAAATCTTTTGGGGAATAGCCTCTGACATTCAAAGGCAAGATATTATTCAGTTTTGAAGTTAATGAATTACATTTTAACAAGTTATTTTACACTTATATCCCATGAATCTCAAGGTCTCAATCTGACGTTGAGCAACGATTACATACCACAAGATGGTCGTGAAACATTTTGACCAGCTGATTGATTTTTTTTTTTTTTATATTATTTTTTATTTTATTTTGGGTTTTTTAAGTTCATTTTGCCAAATCAAAATGGAAATAATATTTTTTTAAAAGGCAAATGCATTTAAATTTGATATAGTAATCATGTTTGGAAAGTATCGGTAGCATTCTTTTTCTCAAGTTCTGATCTTCAGATATTGACAATTGAAATTGTAAATCTAGAGCTTATTAAGACAGGAACGTAGCAAGAAATTTCAAAGGAGAGGGTGCGAACTCTGTAAAAAAAAAAAATTGCACTGGACCAAATAAGATTATCTAATCATACGTTTACGGGACTCATATCTACTGGGTGTGGGGAGGGGGTGGTCTGAAATGTCTTTGCCCGAAGAAAACAGTTTCGGAACTGTTTACCAAAATTGTTTGGGCTAACCCTTTTTTACCGGTTTTCTAAATGGTATCTCATAAGCCCATACATGTCATGATTAAACTGCTACAGTTATTCATTAAGCCGCCAAAGGGGGAGCAGCCACTACTCAACCCCGTCCCCACCCCCATGAATACGTTTTTGCATTAAGGCCTATACTACAATGCGTTAATGTATATTCTGCACGGAAACGTCCTTGCAGGCTTACCCATTTTTAGGGAAGATTGTTGTCCTTCGTTGATTTTTAAGGACCACGGACACATTGCAGAGGCAAAAATTGTTGATACGTCACTAGTGAAGGTGTATATTTTAGTGACATTACTTCCGCGGTGGTTATTGCCATTGGTCAGTAATGGTGTTAATATTTCAACCAATCAGAAACGGTGAATTATGTTTAAGAAACTTGGAATTGTACTGTATATTTATTTTAAAGTTACAACACGATAAGTGGCCTTTAAAACATGAGATGTCATAAGTTCAACAGCCTTCCATTATTTCCAATGAGTTTTAAATAAGGATTTTTCAAGTGTTTTATCGATTGAAATGATTTTTCCTGAAAAGTTACTACGGTTATACGTTTGTATAAACTACCTGTTACATTATTGTACGGAACAAAATGGTGAATACATGGTATTTAGGAAATACTGTTGAAGGCCGATATATGCCTATATAGACTTGTAGAGGTAAAATTAACTCATTATGCTTCCAAATCAACCTATTTAATACCAAAATAGTAGCAAAAACTTTCTTCAAAGTTAGTTAAACATTGACCATTTTACAGCATTTTCAAATTCAGGCACCAATTTGCATATTCTATATGCAAATTTTGCGATGTATAACATAGATACTTTGAATTATCTTTCAAATGCATTGTTTTCTAAACTGTTAAATGTCTTTATTATAAAACTTTGAAAGTGGTGCGGCAAATTTTGACCAAACGTTTTTGAGTCAAAGTTATGACCCTGTGATAAAATTGTACACTGTTCCATCGTATTCAGCGACTAAGATTTAGGAAAGAAATGATTTTATGATTTCCTGCTGTTCACCCAGTCACACATTACAAATTTCGCATGAACTAAAGGAGACATAAAGTTTGATACAATCCTTATTTTATAATGAATTAACATTTAAACCAACTGCCAAAAACAGCTAGTCAAAATCTTATTCCTATCTCAAGTTATTCATGTTTGAAGTTGACACATGCATAGGCCGCGATTTTCTTAAATTCTGTT
Organism: Chiridota heheva; assembly: GCA_020152595.1. Taxonomy (NCBI): domain Eukaryota; kingdom Metazoa; phylum Echinodermata; class Holothuroidea; order Apodida; family Chiridotidae; genus Chiridota; species Chiridota heheva. The sequence goes on from JAIGNY010000733.1 coordinate 1,728,446, forward strand.
ATGAAATCTTGTGCATGATGACACATGATTATAATGTATTTCTGTTTCAGTGCATGATGACACGTGATTATAATGTATTTCTGTATCAGTGCATGATGACACATGATTATAATGTATTTCTGTATCAGTGCATGATGACACATGATTATAATGTATTTCTGTATCAGTGCGTGATGACACGTGATTATAATGTATTCCTGTATCAGTGCATGATGGCACATGATTATAATGTATTTCTATATCAGTGCATGATGACACATGATTATAATGTATTTCTGTATCAATGCATGATGACACATAATTATAATGTATTCCTGTATTAGTGCATGATGACACATGATTATAATGTATTTGTGTACCAGTGCATAGTAAAACATGATTAAAATGTATTTCTGTATTAGTGCATTGGCACATGATTATAATGTATTTCTGTATCAGTATGATGACACGTGATTATAATGTATTTCTGTATCAGTGCATGATGACACGTGATTATAATGTATTTCTGTTTTAGTGCATGATGACACGTGATTATAATGTATTCCTGTATCAGTGCATGATGACACATGATTATAATGTATTTCTGTATCAGTGCATGATGACACATGATTATAATGTATTTCTGTATCAGTGCATGATGACACATGATTATAATGTATTTCTGTATCAGTGCATGATGACACGTGATTATAATGTATTTCTGTATCAGTGCATGATGACACGTGATTATAATGTATTTCTGCATCAGTGCATGATGACACACGATTATAATGTATTTCTGTATCAGTGCATGATGACACGTGATTATAATGTATTTCTATATCAGTGCATGATGACACATGATTATAATGTGTTTCTGTATCAATGCATGATGACACATAATTATAATGTATTCCTGTATTAGTGCATGATGACACATGATTATAATGTATTTGTGTACCAGTGCATAGTAAAACATGATTAAAATGTATTTCTGTATTAGTGCATTGGCACATGATTATAATGTATTTCTGTATCAGTATGATGACACGTGATTATAATGTATTTCTGTATCAGTGCATGATGACACGTGATTATAATGTATTTCTGTTTTAGTGCATGATGACACGTGATTATAATGTATTCCTGTATCAGTGCATGACGACACATGATTATAATGTATTTCTGTATCAGTGCATGATGACACATGATTATAATGTATTTCTGTATCAGTGCATGATGACACGTGATTATAATGTATTTTGTATCAGTGCATGATGACACGTGATTATAATGTATTTCTGTATCAGTGCATGATGACACGTGATTATAATGTATTTCTGCATCAGTGCATGATGACACACGATTATAATGTATTTCTGTATCAGTGCATGATGACACGTGATTATAATGTATTTCTGTATCAGTGCATGATGACACGTGATTATAATGTATTTCTGTATCAGTGCATGATGACACGTGATTATAAGTGTATTTCTGTATCAGGTATAAATAAGAACGTTAAAGTTTTAAGATAAATTTTAAACAAGGATTTTGAAGCTAATGCATTTATATGGGAAGGGAGAGAATTTCATAGTTTTGGACCTATAAAACGAATGGAATAATGAGAAGAGGTAAGCCTATTTAGTGGAAGATTAAGTTAATAATAGTTTCTTGTTGAATATGGATGAATACTATTACGGCCACAGAAAAAAAGTACGAAAAAGAAAGGGGAGCTTAGATTGATGCCATTGATGCATGAAGATACCAACTTGATAATAGGTGATAGAATGTTATGTTTAGCAAACAAAGGTAAAGCGTGGTGAAAATAGTTTAGGTCACTAATCAAACGGACTACCCTTTTTTGGAGAACAAAAAGTTTGTTCAGACGCGAATGATACATACAGCTCCAAACAATATTACAATACGAAAGATGGGGCAAAATAAGAGTGTTGTATAGAGACAAGGCTAATGTACGAGTTGGCAGCAGATGTTTCAGACTATGGATAATACCAATACCCTTAGAAAGTTTACTACATACTAAGTCAATATAATTCTGCCACGTTAAATGTTTATCAATGATAATACTTAGAAATTTAGTAGCACTGGATAAGGGAATATCGTGATTATTAAAAGATACCAAATTATTGTCAAGAATTGTAGGCTTGCCAGGCGGACTGAACAAAACGACTGAAGTTTTAGTGACATTTAATGATAATTTATTGACCATGAACCAGGAATTAATTAGGTTTTAATTCGTTTTCAATAGTAGATAAAAATCTTGTTGGCATTCGGGCCAGAAACAAAGAGATTCGTATCATCAGCATATAAAATAAGGTTAGAATTTGATGTGACTTCAGGAAGACTATTAACATAAATGATAAATAATAGAGGGCCTAAGATTAACCCTTGAGGCACACCACATTTTAAAACATCAAGTGCAGACTTCGTGTTGTTGATAGATACAAACTGATGGCGATTACATAAATAACTTATAAGTCAATCTAAGACGATCCCGCGTATACCATAATTATCAAGTTTACAACGTAATATACAATGATCCAAAGTGTCGAAGGCATTTGAAAGGTCTAAAAAGGTACCACAAACGAAAATTTATTTACAAAGGCAGTAGTTAATTTATCAAAAAGGTGGATGATTGCATGGGAAGTTGATTTACCAGGTAGAAAACCAAATTGATTGTCATAGAGCACATTATGTTTGATTTATAAATTTAATATTCTATTGAAAGTTTTTTCCATATGATTTAGAGAAACAGTGAGTGCAGAAATAGATCTATACATTTTTGTAAGAATGTTTTCACCACTTTTGAAAACAGGGATTACACGAGCAATTTTGAGGCTATCAGGAAAAATATCTGGTAGTGATGCTTTGACTTCCTGTTATTTTTGCATGTTTGAGCTAATACACATGTGACACGTGGTAACATTTTGAAGTTGACCAAAGAGGTTATCACGAATATTCGGCGTTTTAGCTTTTTGTAAAGAGTTGTTAATGAGTGAAATGGTTTGCCTGAGTGGGTAGTTAGCTACAATTCTGTTCACAATTTCAAAGTCAACATTGATAAGTTCTTTGCTAACTCTGGGCGTCTTTGATTTTTATTAATTTGTGTTTTTATGGTGATGTTAGTTTGAGCTTTTTATGGGGTGACTAAGGCTTCTTACCCCGTCATCTTGTTATGTTATGTTATGTTACACAAGAGCATACATGGTTATGTTACCCCCTTCCCCCTTCTCCCGTAAGTTACCCTTAAAAGGAACAATTGAGTCGAACTATATATCTTTTTATAACTTTTCTTGAACGAAATTAAGAAAATTTGGTCAAAATAGGTGAAAGTAATGCAAATTTTCAACAAACAGATTGAAAAATTTGGACAAACGGCATTTATTTAAAAAAAAAAACTTGTTGAACTAAAACAACAATGGACATGATAAAAATCATGAGTGTAGCAAGGGGTTGAAAGTGTGGCACGATCCTCCCGTGGATTGCTGTCGTGGTCCACGGAAGAAAGTGCGCTTTCGTGGTCCTCTCGAGAAGATGCACTGTCATGGTCTTTGGGAGAAGATGCGCTGTCGTGGTCCTCGGGAGAAGGTGCTTTGTCGTGGTCTTCGGAAGAATGTACGGTGTTGTGTTCCTCGGAAAAAGTTGCGGTGTCGTGGTCTTCAGAAGAAGGTGCTCTGTCGTAGTTATCGGAAGAAGGCATGGTGTCGTGGTCCTCGGGAGAAGGTGAGGTATCGTGGTCCTTGGGAGAAGGTGTGTTGTCGTGGTCCTCGGAAGAAAATGCGGTGTCGTGAGCCTTGGGAGAAGGTACGGTATAGTGGTCCTCAGAGAAAGGTGTGGTTTTGTGGTCTTCGGGAGAATGTTCGGTGTCATCTTCCTTGGGGGAATGTACGGTGTCCTGCTCCTCGGGAGAAGGTGCGGTGTCGTGGTCTTAGAAGAAGGTGCTCTGTCGTGGTCCTCGGAAGAAGGCATGGTGTCGTGGTCCTCGGGAGAAGATGAGGTATTGTGGTCCTCGGGAGAAGGTGCGCTGCCGTGGTCCTCGGGAGAAAGTGCGGTGTCGTGGTACTCGGGAGAAGGTATGGTATATTGGTCCTCAGGAAAGGTGCGGTGTCGTGGTCTTCGAGAAATGTACGGTGTCGTGTTCTTTGGGAGAAGGTGCGGTGTCATGGCCCTCGGGAGAAGGTGCGGTGTCGTGTTCTTCGGGAGAAGGTGCGGTGTCATGGCCCTCGGGAGAAGGTGCGGTGTCGTGGTCTTCAGAAGAAGGTGCTCTGTCGTGGTCTCGGAAGAAGGCACGGTGTCGTGGTCCTCGGGAAAGTGTACGGTGTCGTGGTCCTCGGGAGAAGGTGCAGTGTCGTGGTCTTTGGAAGAAGGTGCAGTGTCGTGGTCCTCGGGAGAAGGTGCGGTGTCGTGGTCTTCAGAAGAAGGTGCAGTGTCGTGGTCCTCGGGAGTAGGTGCGGTGTCGTGGTCCTCGGGAGTAGGTGCGGTGTCGTGGTCCTCGGGAAAAGGTGCGGTGTCCTGGTCCTCGGAAGAAGGTGCGGTGTCGTGGTCCTCGGGAGTAGGTGCGGTGTCGTGGTCCTCGGGAGTAGGTGCGGTGTCGTGGTCCTCGGGAGTGGATGCGGTGTCCTGGTCCTCGGAAGAAGGTGCGGTGTCGTGGTCCTCGGAGTAGGTGCGGTGTCGTGGTCCTCGGAGGAAGGTGCGGTGTCGTGGTCCTCGGGAGTAGGTGCAGTATCGTGGTCCTCGGAAGAAGTTGCGGTGTCGTGGTCCTCGGAAGACGGTGCGGTGTCGTGGTCCTCGGGAGTAGGTGCGGTGTCGTGGTCCTCGAGTAGGTGCGGTGTCGTGGTCCTCGGGAGTAGGTGCGGTGTCGTGGTCCTCGGAGTAGGTGCGGTGTCGTGGTCCTCGGAAGAAGGTGCGGTGTCGTGGTCCTCGGGAGTAGGTGCGCTGTCGTGGTCCTCGGAGTAGGTGCGGTGTCGTGGTCCTCGGAGTAGGTGCGGTGTCCTGGTCCTCGAGTAGGTGCGGTGTCGTAATCCTCGGAGTAGGTGCGGTGTCCTGGTCCTCGGAAGAAGGTGTGGTGTCGTGGTCCTCGGGAGTAGGTGCGGTGTCGTGGTCCTCGGGGTAGGTGCGGTGTCGTGGTCCTCGGAAGAAGGTGTGGTGTCGTGGTCCTCGGGAGTAGGTGCGGTGTCGTGGTCCTCGGAAGAAGGTGTGGTGTCGTGGTCCTCGGGAGTAGGTGCGGTGTCGTGGTCCTTGGAAGAAGGTGGGGTGTCGTGGTCCTCGGGAGTAGGTGCGGTGTCGTGGTCCTCGGGAGTAAGTGCGGTGTCGTGGTCCTCGGGAGTAGGTGCGGTGTCGTGGTCCTCGGGAGTAGGTGCGGTGTCGTGGTCCTCGGAAGAAGGTGCGGTGTCGTGGTCCTCGGGAGTAGGTGCGGTGTCGTAGTCCTCGGGAGTAGGTGCGGTGTCGTGGTCCTCGGGAGTAGGTGCGGTGTCCTGGTCCTCGGAAGAAGGTGTGGTGTCGTGGTCCTCGGGAGTAGGTGCGGTGTCCTGGTCCTCGGAAGAAGGTGTGGTGTCGTGGTCCGCGGGAGTAGGTGCGGTGTCGTGGTCCTCGGGAGTAGGTGCGGTGTCGTGGTCCTCGGAAGAAGGTGTGGTGTCGTGGTTCTCGGGAGTAGGTGCGTTGTCGTGGTCCTCGGAAGAAGGTGTGGTGTCGTGGTCCTCGGGAGTCGGTGCCGTGTCGTGGTCCTCGGAAGAAGGTGCGGTGTCGTGGTCCTCGGGAGTAGGTGCGGTGTCGTGATCCACGGAAGAAGCTTTAGTGTCGTAGTCCTCTGAGCATATAGACAAACACGTATGGATGGGTGTGTGAAGAGGCGGGTATTTATTTTACGAATCACGATCTAAGGCCATCACTGAACATCTTATATCGGAAAGACTGGTTATTGACAATTTTATTATTAAAGGAGCACTAAACCGAAAATGAGGGCGCTCTTTTTGCGAATTTCATAGATATATTATCCACAAAAGATCGATAACCTTATGCCTCAATAGCCCACAGACAACGTGAGGGCAAAGGTCACTTAAATATTTATATTAATCAGAAAATTGTTATACCGTTGCGTGCTAGATAAGCATTTGATTTTGAAAGGCCCCCTAAAAATACGCCCTCACTTTCGGTCCAGTGCTCCATTGATTCACACAAATTGACCATTATTTACTTTTTTCTAAAACTGTTTGGTCTGGGGAGATAAATTTGTATTTCCTCCGTAACATCGCGACTGCAGTGCTCTAGGTTATGACCGGATGCATTTAGGACAATTGTCCTTGTTGTCAAATAATCCAATCAAAAAGCAGGTATCATCACCATCTACTCTGTGTTGTCGAGACTTCAACCAAGAAAGTTCCACTTTAATAGAGTGGATTCCTCCTTGCTTCGACAGACTGACAGAGCACTCTAAGAAATCAAGAGATTACAACGCGTAATCAAGAGATTTGACGTCGCGTGATTGAAAACGCGTTGTAGAACGTTAAAAGTAGAGAAATATCGTGGCAAGTGTGTTGCTAAGCGCCTGCACATTTATAATACGATTGGTGGTTGGCCACCACGAGTACACGAGTTCACATATCAGTCTGCTCATGCGCACGGGGACGTATCGCCTTCAAATTGCGAGTAAACAAACCAACCCGCTTGAGCGCACGGTAATATACGCTCTTGGTTTGCGTAGTATTATCGCGCGTCGTTCAGAAATACGCACATTGTACATGGCCTAAGGTTATAAAATCGGCCCTAAATTTAACTTTCTGTGTTAGCAGGTTTGGACGAAATAAGTTTTTCCCGGTGACTTACATTCAAAGTTACATAAGATATTAAGAAAAGAAAAAATCAAAGCGAGAGAATTTTAAATAAAGTGACTTAAAACTGTGTTATCGTTGCAGTCAATAAGGAATATTATTTGTTTACTCGCAACTCAAAATGACGGAAGGCGGAACTGTAAACATGTGTATAGGCTAGGCTGTTGAAGTCGACTAAGGACCCATGCACCCAACGAAAGTTATTATATCCTAAATCATGAGGCTGAATGACTTGATAGTACCAACGAGAGTGGGGTCGGAGCATTGCCCCAAGTCCTCGGGTCTTTAGGGACCTGGGTCATAAGGGCTCAAAAAATTAAGAAAAGAAATGTGCGTTCAAACAGGAGACCCAAAAAATTGGCGAAAATCCATATCTGACAAATGTCAAAAACGATGTAAAATTGGAACAAAAATAGATGATGACCTTTTTTGTATTGCTCTTTAGAATTTTGCGATATGGGCCCGGATTTTTAGTTTACACACGGGCCCTACGATCCTATCGGCGGCCCTGGTGACTCAGACTGGGAAAACAGACAAACGCACTCACTAACAAATGAAGCTGACCTGAGGTCACTGGTCAATGTTCTCACTTTGTCGAAACAAAACTGAAATGACAAATCTGCGGTTTTCCTTACAACACAAAGCCGAAGACTGGGAGTGCGTCGCAGGGCCGCCGAGAGCTAATGCTTTTAGACATGATCCCTCTTGACATGATCCTTTTGATAAACCATCGTTGATAACACATCTGTTCAAAGCACTGACAGGAGTTTCGAAAAGCGGGACTAACCGTATGTTAACAATTTTGAAATTTTAGCCAATGCTTTTAAAAACCCGCCATGATCCCTTGGATAAACCTTCTTCAACTGAAAAGAGTTTCTAAATTGTCTTTGCTTTAACGAAAAGCCATTTTTAATTGTTTTCGCCAAAAACTTTTCGGACACTCTACGATCCAAACCTCCGGGCCACTAGGACGCCGGGCCTCATGGAGCCGGGAAAGATTTTCAAACTATGCTGAACCTCGACAGGTTTTGTCCGTCAAGGTTACCTGCTGCAGCTTAGTGCAAATTTGGCAACGTTCTTGATACGTTTGTGGGCAACTGAGTTGGGAAGTTGAGCTCCATGGGCGCAGCAATATAAGACAATAACACGTCTGGGCCGGAAACCGAAGCGACATTTCCCATAAAACCCCAAAAGTCTATATGTGCCACAAGACCAATTTCGTCTCGGCTGCAATATATATTTTGTCAGTTTTCTATTATTGTATCAATTTTTCACTATCAGGTTATGAAAGCTGCAGGGTGTTCTAATACTTCCTAAAAACTGAACAGAAAAAAGGATGTCTATAAGTTTACTGATCGAGATCATTTCTCTAGAGGTCTAAAAGCATCAAATCTAACTAATGACGTAGAGTAATCATTGACCATGTAGCCTACACCTCTCCAAGTCAAGATTGTGTTTGCTTGTGTATGTTGGAATCAAGGAAGACCTTTCCCACGCTTCACCGCACGAGAGGAACCTGAGGGGGGGGGGGGGGTTGAAGGGGGGAAAGTTTACCTTTTTCACCATGTTTACTGCAGTGACATCATAGAAAGTGACATGAAATGCCGGAGGTCCCAGGTTGAAGGCTCGGTCAAGTCTAAATCAATTTTTCCACAGCCTGACAGATATGTCAGCTCCTATTCCTCATTCAGCTGTTGAGGAAAGTGGCAATGGTTGAATGGCGCCACACCGTCCTTCGGGAGGGGACGTTAAGCTGTCGGTCCCGACGGCAGGACAGTCACCCTCTGCCTGATTTTCTGACTCTATATGAGAAGAGAAGCGTGAAAACGCGGTCGGCGTTCATTCATGCACTGATTCGTTGGCAGTCGGGATTTTTGACTGGCGCGCATTGACTGAATGAGACATATTGTGATTATTGCGCTTTATAAGATGCCGATACGATACGATACGATCGTCAACGCGTTCTTGAAAATCGACATCTACTTAACCGATACCAATGCATGAAGACCAAGCAATTACTTGCCGTACACGAGCTACATGGCTGGTGCCAAAATTAACCCAACCTCAACCTGGGTAGGGGGTAATTTCTCCGACGGTTGGCAACCTATTTTCATCGTAAAAACAGTCTTAGCAACATTTCTATTTGTGTAATTAAGGCAGGGCATTTAATTTTGAAAACAAATACAAAATATTTTTCCATATGAAATGTGATTTTGGGATTTCTTTATCATGTCAGGAAAATCCAATGGCGTAAAATTTTTTTCCAAGGGTGGGTGAGAAAAGAGGTAATTTCCGAATTATGATCTACCAGAATAGCAGGAAACACGCGAAAATGCTATCTACCTGCATATACACTTATATATGAGGGCGGGGTGGAAAGGGGGGGGGAGGGAGGGGGGGTCTCGCGCACAAAGATCGATTTTCCAATTCGTCCAAAATCGATAAAAAATGTGGATGGGACGGGTAGGTCTAGGTCGCCAATAGCGACGCCACGGAAGAGGGAGGGCATGGACTCGTTCCCCACGTTTCCCCAAGATCACGTGATCAACTCTCCAATTTGTCCAAATCCGAGGAAACATGTCGAGGTAGAGGTACGTCTCCCAATGTCCCTCCCAGTTCGTGGCGTATGCGCCGCCATTACTTTTATTAATTACGCTACCCCATCCCTCCAGCATACGCTATATTTGGGAGGTGCTAAGCTACATCTCACTAATCATATCGGCATAAATCAACTTTGCATACGTCATAAAAATAATAATATTGTGACGAAAAGTAGCAGTTAGCAAAGTGATAAGCAACTGTCTTTCCATTTCTGCATTTCTGCATTTACACACTAAACGTTTTGATCGGCAAAAAAAAAGTTATTTTCTAAATCAAAAGAATGTTCTTTTAATAAGTCAATCTCTAAGATCGAAACGTTTTTGTTTGAATAAGCTGCTATCCTTTAAAGACAAACTCTGCAGAGCGTTTAAGAAACTAAGTAGGTAAACAAAATCACACGTCAGACGGAGCTTTCTAATTAATTGATTATATGGTTAAAAGTCACAAACTATATCCATTTTAAAGTTATTTTAGCATGATGTTTTACTGCTGTTTTTATAGTTTTTAATTCATTTTACAACATTTAAGATAATTATACTTCTAGTCTAGATCTACATCAACTTGTAACCAATTGTGGCGCAATACGGGGGAAGAGCGGGGGAGAGAGGATGGGGGGGGGGGGGAGGAGGAGCGTGGCGAATTTTGCATCGTGACGAAATTTCTCTGATTCATATTACTCCATATAATATTTGTATCCTCTGCAGGCGCCTCCCTTGCCCCAGCAACAAAATTCTGGCGCTACCGCTGTAGTCCAGTGTGACTGAAACTGTAAGGCAGATTTTTGCTTGACCCATACGTCTCTGATACTGTGTGGGTATATCATAACAGTTGAAAATTGCAAGTCGCAAAAAGTGAATATCCACGATCATACAGTACAGGTCATGTTCATGCTGAAGATCACTACATCATATCAATTTTAATGAGAGCAGCACAGCACCAGAATTTGCAGTAATATTCGCCTCACTAAATCATTCGTTCATTCCTGTTTCTTCATTTTTTGTTGAAAGTTGGGGGAAGTCAAACGTGTGTGTGTGGGGCGCGGGGGGAGGGGAAAAACCACAAAATCATGCTAAGATGCAAAAATTAAAAAAATACCATACCAAAGATACAAATTCTAAAGAAAAAAAATGGAGGGAGGGGAAAGTGCCCCCTTTACCCCTCTTCCTCCCCCTCAAATCAAAACATCAAAACGTACGAAAGTCTATTAGGGCCATTGAATTTTTTTTCTCATAATTAATTTGTAAATACAAATTATTAATTTGTAATTACAAATTATTTAATTTGTAATTACAACAGAGTTGATTTTAAGTTGAAATAGTCATGGAAGACAATCGCAACGAGCTTATCACTTTATTTTAAATTTGGGGTTGCCATGTTACGAAATTCTGGCAGTATTAGCTCAAGTTAGCAACATCATTCTAAGCAAGAGTAACCTGAAAAGTTACTGCGCCAGTTTTCCATCATTTTGATAGGCTATCAAAAACTAGGAATCTTTAGAGCTCCCAGGGCTTTCCCCTGAACACCACTACAAGGGCTTCACTCTTGGACTCCATGCTGTTATTTCAGTATATGTTGTATACACAGGCGGGATTTTCGAATTTGTATCTTTTGTATAGTGATTTTTTGCATCCTTAGCATGATTTTGTGGTTTTTTCCCCCACACACGTTTAACCCCCTCCTCCCCACACGCACAAATTTTCGGTAGGCAAATTCCGCCCATGGTTGTCTATAGCTGTTGGCTATCACAAAGCTATTCTGGGGCAAATCTTTACAGCTTTCTCCTGCACCCTACAAGGACTTTTCCCCTGGACCCAACAACAGCATGCGCCTAACGCCGTAGCGGCACATGATAATTTTTCGAATAATTTGTTGTGACACTCTCCTCCCCACCCCACCCCATCCCTTACTTCCAACACTTTTTCAAGATTTATTGTTGCGCCCAAAACAAAAATCTGGTGACGCCACTGAGGCTGGCGTCATAACAATTTGTTATGTTTACGTCATTTTCGATTAATGGCGACAAAACCACTTCATTACAAATTAAAAATCACTACAAATTAAAAATCACAACAAATTGAAAATCACAACAAATTAAAGATCACTACAAATTAAAAATCACTACAAATT